>JASVEL010001781.1:0-232133 GCA_032618575.1 Nicotiana noctiflora
GGTAGGCGTACCACCCGCTCCCAAATATATCAATAGTTATATCTTGTGGTAGGCGTACCACCCGCTCCCAAATATATCAATAATCATATCTTGTGGTAGGCGTACCACCCGCTCCCAAATATATCAATAATCATATCTTGTGGTAGGCGTACCACCCGCTCCCAAATATATCAATCGGGTACCGGCAACTATGGCCAATGCCAAGATTTCAAGTCACTTTGTGGTCGGCGTACCACACGATCCCAAATATAAAATATATATGTTACCGGCATTTAGCCAATAATCTCTATATCAACAATATTTATAATTACCGGTTTTAAACCAATAATTTATAATAATTTCAACAAATTACCTTCATTATCGGTATAACACCAATAACTCTTATTCAGCAATTTATTCATAACTAAATTCATATTCCTACAAACTAGGATAGAACAAACACTTACCTCGAAAATTTACGAATGATTTAATCCGTAGCAATGCCCTTTCCTTTCGAATTTGACTCCAATCCAACCGTATCTATACACAATTGATTTAATATCATCAATTCTACTCAACAAACTAATTCTTAAGACCAAATACCACTTTTACAACATTCTGCCATGAATAGTGAATTTCAATCCCGGGCCCACATGGTCGGAACTCGGGGTTAGGACAAAAATCCGGTTACCCATCCCCCCACGAGTTCATATATATGATTTGTTTCAAAATCGGACATCAATTCGAGGTCCAATTCCCCAATTTATGAAAAACCCTATTTTCTAACAAAAACAAGGATTCTACCATGAAAATCATTGATTTCTTATGAAAAACATGTTTAATGATGTTAGGAATTGAAAGAATTAAGTAAAAAGTGACTTACAATCGTTTTGATGAAGAAGAAATCCTTGAAGAATCGCAAATGGGTGTTTTGTTTTTGTAAAATGTGAAGAAATGACTGAAATTCGTGTTTTTCAGGTCTCTGTGTTCGCATTTGCGAACATGGGTTCGCAATTGCGAACCCCGACCAATTTCTGGAGTTTGAAAAATAAGCTAAGGTTGGGAAGTTCGCATTTGCGAACTTTTGTTCGCATTTGCGAAGCCAAGGCATACTGGGAGGTTCGTATTTGCGACATATTGTTCGCATTTGCGAACAAGGCTGGCCTCCAGCAACCTTCGCATTTGCGAAGAAGGCTTCGCATTTGCGAAGCATGGCTTAACAATGAAGGCCTCGCATTTGCGAGGTTATGTTCGTAATTGCGAACTCAAGCCTTCCTGGACGCCCTTCGCATTTGCGATCAAGGGTTCGCATTTGCGAACCCTGCCTTGATCTGTCACCTTCGCAATTGCGAAAAATACTTCGCATTTGCGAAGCCAACAGCTGGGTGAAAAACCAGCAGTGCAAAAATTCAGAAATTTAACCAACGGCCTATCAAATCTTTACCCGAGCCCCCGGGCTCCAAACCAAACATGTACACAACCTCAAAAACACATTATGGACTTGTTCGTGCGATCATATCGCCAATATCACTTCGTTTTCATCAAATCAAGCCTCAAACTCATGATTTTCATACCTTTAGTTTTCAAAACTTCTTAACTTGGAACTCAAGGTCCAAAACATCTCAAACGACATCCAAATGTCACCAAACTTTACAGAAATCACATATATAATATTTAAGACTTGTGCCGGGCGTCGGAACCAAAATACGAGCCCGATACCAAGGTCAATTAATTTATTTCCTTTAATAATTACATCAAAAACAATTTCACATAAAAATTCATAACTTGGGCTCTAGGCCTCGAATTTGACTCCGGACGCATGTCCAAGTCCCATATTTTCCTACGGACCTCTCGGGACCATCCAATCTCGGGTCCGGATCCGTTTACCAAAAATGTTGACCGAAGTCAACCATATCAATATTAATATCATTTTTATCCAAATTTCTCATAGAATTCATATTTTCTATCACAAAATCTTTCCGGCTACATGCTCGGATCGTGCACGTAAATCGAGGCAACATAGAATGAAGTTTTCAAGGCCTCGAAGCTCGACATGATTAATTAAATAAGTGATGACCCTTTGGGTCGTCACACTTCTACCATCAAATACCAAAGTTTTAAAGGTAAAGACATATCCTAGTATTTCAATCTAAACTCAATGATCAATTACAATTCCTATAGAGTAACACATAAATCTTATGGTGATTACAAGAAAGTAAAAGTTAAAATGTATTCTATACATAAAAAAAATAAGTTTTGTAACAGTAATTTCATAGGGGAAAATAACAATAATATATTTTAAAAAAGAACACATCGTAACTTTTCCAGTGAATTGCTAGCATCTAACGTTAAAATTCTATCTTATATCTAATCTAAAGATCAATCATAACACAATTATTGGTCAATCACTAGTTAATTATTAAAAATCATATATTACTATTGCCAAAAATCGAAACTATGCAGAAGCAGAAATCAGTAATTGCTTTGCTAAAAAATTGTACTGTAAGACATATAGATATATTGTTTCAAATCATTGTGTAATTAATACAACATAATTATTATTAATAATTTCCTATCATGCCGTCGTAATTAATTCCTACCTTATATCTTTTCATAGTTACTTGCTAAAGTTTGATTCAAAGTGCATGATAAATAAATTCATACCTAAAACCTATAAAATTCTAAAGAATCTTCGTGAATGGCAGCTCTCTGGTGCGCATCAACCCCCGAAGGGTTTTTAGCTAATTTGGTTTATGGCTGTGTGAAATAGAAGACAACTATTCTTCTTTTTTTTTTTAATTTTTCTTTTAGATCTTAATGCCCTAAAACGTGAACAACAATCGAGGTAATTGGGCCCAGTTCTTTTATTTTATCAGTTACAGCCCATGGTTGTATAACTATTATATATAATTAACGAGTACTCTCTATTTTATATTTATAATAACAAATCTCATTTTACTATGTTTAGTACTTTTTGGAACACGCATCACAACTGACACTATGAACATACTCCAACTTCCGGTTGACTTTTCTAACTAAGAGACTAAGTGATCATTTTACCCCAAAACTACTCCGAACCCAAACCTACCAACTCGATACAACTTAACATAGCTTAACAACACATAAATAAATAGAAATGAGAGAAAAGGGGCTACAACTCTCGGAGTGAACGATCCGGTCATTACAAACATAAGGTTGTTCTTCATTTTTTCTTAATGACTGACTTTAAAGAAAGACTAATCAACTATCAGAAAAAGTTCATTTATATTTTAATTTGAATGCTTGTTAATTTTATCAATTACTAATTCGATCCCATTACTGATGGACTAATCTGTTTGGAAACAGAGCTCTTTTATCGCGGAATTAGACCTGCAATTAACGTCGGCTTATCTGTCAATCGCATCAGGTCTGCCGCTCAGTTGAAAAACTGTGAAACAAGTCTGTGGTAGTTCAAAATTGGAATTGGCACAATATCGCGAAGTGGCCGCCCAACTTAAAACTAACATTATAACACCGATCATGTATAATATCTTTTAACTCACGAAAGTTCAGACACTTCATTGATAACCATAAACCAAATGTTTTAAACTAATTTATCAGCTATTTAAAAGCTAGTTCATAGAAGACGAGAATTTAAACTACTGTTTTACTTTATAAGGCTTTGTAAAAGCTGATACATTATAGAATTAACGAGTGTGAGACATTTATTGTGTATGTCTATATCACTTATCAACTGTTGAGCATGCATTTATAGAAACAATTTTTAACTACTAAACTAATTTCAGTATTCAGATAAGAGTGTACTTACAAAAAGAACATTACTATATTATTAACCTAATACGAACAAATTCCAAAAGTTTAAACCTGCCTTACTTTACATTTCACATCTTATACTATATTGTTATCTTGGTTTGAAATATAAACTAACTCTAAAACTTAAGTTGATATTAATTAAATTTAACAGTTCAATCCTTATTATTACATTTCCAAAACTAACACTAATGAATACTTATAGTTAATTTGATATAAAAAAAAATATGAAATAATCATTTAAACTTCATTCATTCCCTTCAATATCATAATTACTGCTTCAATCAATAGAAATAGTACCTGGAACGGAAAGGAAATCAATAAGATCTAGGCAAGAGTAATGATTCAGCAATCAATAACAGATCACAAAGAGATCAGAATACTCCAGCAATCCAGATTCAAACCGAAATAAAGGCAAACCAGTAGAAAAGACTTTCTTAGACTAAGGGTTGAGTGTTTAATGGTGTTATGGGGTGGATTTGAAATAGTAGTGTTCGCTGATGTGGGTTTTGGTGACACTCATATTAATATTTAACGAGTTTTGGGCTTATTCGAAGAAAAATACTTAGAGGGGTAGAAAGAGGAGACAAATGGGATCCTAGGGTGTTAAGGGTGTACTCTAAATCAAACCTCGTGTTCGCCGGAGTAGGGTTTCGACAATGCTTGACTGAATATTCGAAGATTTCTGTTTGGTTTTGAAGAAAACCAGTTATGGGGGGTGAAATGGGAGGTTAAGACCTTCAAGGGGTGTTAATGGTGGTTTTTTCGGAGTTATTTGTATTTCCCACCGGTAGGGTTCCGGCGGGTGGTTGAGAGAGGAAGGGGGGAAGAAAGGCAGCTAGGGTTTTGTTTTGATAAAGAATGATATGAAAGGGGTGGGGGGATAATACATTTATGTATTTAAAGCCTTAGGGTCACTAGGAACCGTTGGATTGGATTAAATTTAAAGGCTGAGATGTTGTGTTGCCTACACGACGTCGTTTAGATTAGTAACATTATAATTATATCTGTTAAATTAAATAAATGAACGGTCAAGATCTGATATTGAAAACGTCGTCGTTTGATTTAGTAGATGGCCAGTATCTCTGGCCGTTTGATCAAAGATTTCAACGGCCCAGATTAATTGATCATATACGATGTCGTTTGGATTGTGTATTAAACAGCCGGGTAATATATATTTGGGCCTGGACCTATTTAGGCTAATGTATTTATTGTATCAGCGCAATTTTATACTTTGTATTTTGTATTTTCTTCCTTTTTTTGTATTTTGTATTTTGTATTTTCTTCCTTTTTTTGTATTTTGTATTTATTTCCTTTATATAATTTTTGTATTTTATTTCTTTTCATATGCTCTTTCTTGTATTTTTCTTTTTCTTGTATTGTTTTTATTTTTGCTCATTTTTAAAGTAATTAATTTCTATTTTTATGGTTTTTTCCAATTAAAAACAATAAAATTCTATTTTGATTTTTTCTTTTGCTCCCAAAATGTATTAACACAAAAAATTGTAAAATTAATATCCTAATAATCCTGCATATTTTGTATATTTTTATGAGTTATTGTGCAATTAACTAACACAAAATGGTACAAATTGATAATAAATTTTAAAAAATCATTTTTCTTAGATTTTGGGAATAATTTGCTTAGGGCAAAAATCACGTGCTCACAGTTGCCCCTCTTTGCTTGGGAACACGCAGATTTTTAGTGCAAAGATAAGTGAGCAGTAATGAGGGATTTTTGCCCGTTCGCATATTCCGTGTGAAGCATTTTTTGAATGTTTGACCGCATCCTGCTTCAGAGATTGCCTATATATCCTGGGCATTACAGGAATCAGGTTAGTGTAGTTCAGGAGTGTCTGGTAGCTGGGACTACCATAAAATGTGATCTCATTGTTGTTGCTATTGTTACTACTTGCTGAACCCTTATTACACCTTGTAAAGATAAAAGAAGCTAGCCTAGGCTATGCTCTATGATTTACAAAATCCTATCTAATGTCTTCTATCTTGTATTCTTGAGTTGCTTTGATCTCGCATCTTTTATTCCTTCAATATAACTTTTGATTGTGTCAGCTCTTCAGGTGGACTCCTGCTTACGATTGCTTGAAAATTATTCCCTTATACTTCAAGTGGGCTACTGCTTATAACATGTGAAAAGATATTCCCTTGTTTTTCAGGTGGGCGTCTGCTTGCAACATTTGAAGAGATATTCCATTGTTCTTCAGGTGGGAGCCTGCTTACGAACTTTGAAAAAATATTACCTTGTTCTTCAGGTGGGCGCCTGCTTATGAACTTTGAAAAGATATTCCCTTATTCTTCAGGTGGGCGCCTTCTTACTGAGATTAAAATGTATTCCCTTGTACTTCAGGTGGGCGCCTGCTTACATAATTGAAAAACAAAGAAAACAATTTCTGCCCCAGTATGATGCCTGGGTACATCATGTTATCAAATATCAGAATTTAAGGCTAGACTTCGAATGGTACTTCCCTAGTTTTTTAGGTGGGTGCCAACTTATAACGTGTTCGAAATGTATTCCCTTGTTCTTCAGGTGGGCGCCTGCTTACGAACTTTGAAAAGATATTCCCTTATTCTTCAGGTGGGCGCCTGCTTGTGAACTTTGAAAAGATATTCCCTTATTCTTCAGGTGGGCGCCTGCTTGCAAACTTTGAAAAGGTATTCCCTTATTCTTCAGGTGGGCGCCTCCTTACGAACTTTGAAAAGATATTCCCTTATTCTTCAGGTGGGCGCCTGCTTACATCATACACAACAAAGAAAATTTATGTCTCTGTTTGATAACTGGGTGCATGACATTACTGAATGTTAACTTGCGATAAAAGTTGTGCTATACTTCCCCTGTTTTTTAGGTAGGTGCCTGCTTGTTGTACTTGGAATGTATTCCCTTGTTATTCAGGTGGGCCCCTTCTTATGCATTTGAAAAGATATTCCCTTATTCTTTAGGTGGGCTCCTGCTTGCAAACACTAAAAGATATTCCCTTATTCTTCAGGTGGGCGCTTGCTTGCTGTGCTTGAAATGTATTCCCTTTTTCTTCAGGTGGGCGCCTGCTTATGCACTTGAAAAGATATTCCCTTATTCTTCAGGTGAGCGCCTGCTTACGTCTTTAAAAGGATATTCCCTTATTCTTTAGGTGGACGCATGCTTGCGAACTCTGAAAAGATATTCCCTTATTCTTCAGGTGGGCGCCTGCTTGCAAACTTTGAAAAGATATTCCCTTATTCTTCAGGTGGGCGCATGCTTACATCTTTGAAAAGATATTCCCTTATTCTTCAGGTGGGCGCCTGCTTGTGAACTTTGAAAAAGATATTCCCTTATTCTTAAGGTGGGCGTCTGTTTACGAACTTTGAAAAAATATTCGCTTATTCTTCAGGTGGGCACCTGCATACATTATACACAACAAAGAAAATTTCTGTCCCCGTTTGATAACTGTGTGCATGACATTACTAAATGTTAACTTGCGATAAATCTTGTGCTATACTTCCATTGTTTTTCATGTGGGTGCCTGATTGCTAAAATCTTTTATGCTCCCTTGTTATCCACATTGGTCACATTCACTTTAAAGTAATTAGTAAGAATTTGAATATTTTGTCCCTGTTCTAATCAAGGAACAATTTGTTAGTACAAAAAAGTGGTTACCTGCTGGCATTCTTGTTGGCCTTGCTCCCGCTTTTGAACTTGCTCCGACTTGTTTCTTTGAATTTTTATGACCTGCTGTGATTTCCTGGCTAACTTTCAAAATTTATAATCTTGATGACCCGAGTGTTATCATTATGTTACGGACTTGGTGTTTCTTTCCCTTTTTGTGAACTTTTTCTCCTTTCTCCAAATATCTAACTACCATTGGTCCTTTTTGTTTCAAATGTCCTTTAATGAATCCCGATCTAATTGTGCCATATAACTGAGAAGTTGGTTGTTAGCTTCAACCGACAATGTCTTACAGATAGATTCCAAGAAAATTAAATGCAATGACCTCGAAGTTTTGAGGACAAAAATACTTTGAAAAGATAAAAGGATAGGACTTATCTCAGTGGGAAAGCTGATTCTTTTGATCACACCATGCATTTGGATTCACCAGCCTAGTCCGTCCAACCAATAATTATCAATTGCCGCTTTTTCCATCTTTATTTTCACAATCCGATCTTCAACAACACCCAAACTTTGCTTATTTTTCTACCCTTCAACCACAAACTTATTTCTCACTTTTTGCCTTACGGTGTCCGTTAGGGTTTTCACTAATAAGACTCTCTCCTTTCATATCTTTCAACTCGCATCTCCTTACGGTGCCCATGAGGGTTTTCACCAATAAGACTCTCTCATTTTATATCTTTCAAATCACATCGCCTTACGGTGCCTGTGAGGTTTTCACCAATAAGACTTTCTCATTTTTATAACTTTCAACTCACATCGCCTTATGGTGCCCGTGAAGGTTTTCACTAATAAGACTCTCTCATTTTTTATCTTTCATTTTCTGGTAGCATAGTATTGTCCATAACATGATTCATTTCACCTGCTCGTATTGACATTTCTTAAAATTGATCAGAAGGACTTTCTTTGGACCGTAATGTGGCTTTTGGATGGGTTTAGAAAGAAAGGTATAAAGGCTCAAAATTTCTAAAGTGGGCCCAAGAATTTCAACTTTCGGAATCATATATTCCTTAACAAACATAACTTCTGCCCCAGTTTCATTCTTTGGGGATTCTTGGGTTTTCCTTCTGTTGTGACTGAACCTCAGTGAGGCTGCCTACGTACCCTTTCGGGATCAAGTCAAAACATAGTTCGGATCATAAAATTGCTTCATTGTTGCGATGTTTCCTTCTTCCCATTCTTCTTCTTTGCATTTTCTTTCTAAACTTTTCTTTCCTTTTCTTTTTCTTTTCCTCTTCTTTTTCTCTTTTTTTTTTCTTTTTTTTTTCTTCTTTATCTTTTTCTTCTCTTTTCCTTTCTCTTCTTTTCTTTTCCATTCTTTTCCTTTCTTTTCCTTTCTTTCCTTTGACATTTCATCATTCAATCTTTGACTTTCTTATTGATTCCAAAAGAGGGATATGAAAGAATAATGTAATAAGGCTCAAAGGGATAGCAATGGATAAAGTGTTTGGATAGTGAAATAAAATGCCTTCATCATTTTAATTTCAAAAATATTAAAAATACAATTAGATACATGAAGATAAAGAAATCATACATAATATCTTTTGACTGTGTCAGAATTCATAGCCATTTCTACGCATTTTCCTTCAACATCTATTAGATATAACACTCCATTGGACAACACCTGTGATACAACAAATGGCCCTTGCCAGTTGGGAGCAAACTTTCCTTTTGCTTCTGCCCAATGAGGTAGGATACGCCTTAACACCAATTGTCCGACTTCAAATTTTTGTGGGCGCACTTTCTTGTTATAAGCTTTGGCCAGTCTTTGTTGATACAATTGCCCATGACATACTACTACCAATCTCTTCTCATCAATCAAGCTTAATTATTCCAACCGGGCTTTGACCCATTCATCATCATGCATTTCTCCCTTCGCAATGATTCTAAGGGAGTGTATTTCTACTTCCGCGGGTATTACTGCTTCCATGCCATACACCAGGGAACAAGGGGTCGCTCCTACCGAAGTGCGAAAGGTAGTGTGATATCCCAGCAAAGCAAATGGGAGTTTCTCATGCCACTGACTTGATCCATCCACCATTTTCCAAAGAATTTTCTTAATGTTCTTATTGGCTACTTCAACTGCTCCATTCGCCTTAGGACGATATGGTTTGGAATTGCGGTGCGTAATTTTAAACTTCTGACATGTTTCTGCCATCAAGTGACAGTTAATATTGGCACCATTATCTGTAATAATCACCTTCAGAATTGCGAATGGGCGAATGATGTTCACATGCACAAAATTAACCACTGCTTTCTTGGTTACTACCTTGAATGTCTTTGCCTCGACCCATTAGTCAATGGCAACCAAAATAAACCTGTGCCCATTAAATATTTCTAGCTCGATTGGCCTAATGACAACCATACCCCAAGCAATGAAAGTCCATGGTGCCAACATTGTATGCAACTCGTATGGTGGAGAATGAATCAAGTCTCCATGTACCTGGCAATAATGACATTTTCGCACAAAGCTGAGTCCCGTTCCATATTAAGCTAGTAATATCCTGCCCTGAGGATTTTTTTTGCTGGCACACACCTACTCATGTGTGGTCCGCAGACTCGTACATGTACTTCGGCCATAATTGTTGTAGCCTGTTTTGCATCAATACATCTCAACAAACCGAGATCCATAGTTCTTTTATACAACACTCCTTCCACTTGCTAATTGTCTAATAGATCTCTTTTGATCCCCTGAGGCATGTGTCCAATACAGCCCCATTCTGATCTACTCTTTAATATCATGGAACCACGGCTCACCATCGAATTCCTCTTCTATTGTATTACAATAAGCATGTTGATCACGAACCTGAATTTGTAATGGGTCCACATAAGCTTTATTCGGATGATGTAGCATTGATGCCAAAGTAACCAAATCATCGGCAACTTCATTATGGATTCTTGGGATGTGCTTCAATTCTATGGACTGAAACCGCTGGCATTGTTCATGTAGACATTGCCGGTATGGTATGAGTTTTAAATTACGTATTTCCCATTCTCCTTGAATTTGATGTACCAAGAGATCCGAGGCACCCATGACAAAAATCTCTTGGACACCCATATTTATAGCCATTCTCAATCACAATATCCATGCTTCATATTCGGCCATATTACTAGTACAAAAGAAACGAAGTTGAGCGGTGACTGGATAATGCTGACCCGTCTCTGAAATAAGTATCGCTCCTATTCCAACACCTTTGTTATTAGCAGTCCCATCAAAGTATAACTTCCAGCCAGGCTTTTCATCTTGTTCCAATTCATCAATGTTCATTGCCTCCTCATCAGGGAAATATGTTTTTAGTGGTTCATATTCCTCATCTATTGGATTCTCATCTAGGTGATCGGCAACTGCTTGTGCTTTAATCGCAGTGCGTGTTACGAAAACAATATCAAACTCTGTGAGCAGGATTTGACATTTAGCAAGCCTCCCTATGGGCATGGGTTTCTGGAAGATGTACTTCAATGAATCCAACCGGGAAATGAGATAAGTGGTATAAGCTTATAAATAGCGTTTCAACTCCTATGCCACCTAGGTCAAAGCACAACATGTCCTTTCCAATTAAGTGTATTTTACCTTGTAAGATGTGAATTTCTTGCCGAGGTAATAAAATTGCCTGTTACTTTGTCCTGTTTCATCATGCTTCCCCAATACACAGCAGAAAGAATTGTCCAACACCGTCAAATAAAGGATTACAGGTCTTCCTGGATCAAGCGAAACCAATACAGGTGGGTTGGCCAAGTATTCCTTGATTTTGTCAAATGTAGCTTGACATTCATCAGTCCATTTAATTGCAGAATCTTTCTTCAGCAATTTAAAATAGGCTAACAAGTTGATGTAAGCTGAGCAATGAATCTGCTAATGTAATTTAACCTGCCGAGTAAACTCATCACATCTTTCTTATTCTTTGGCGGAGGCAATTCCTGGATGGCTTTTATTTTGGACGGGTCTAGTTCAATACCACATCGACTCACCACAAACCCCAACAACTTCCCTGATGGAACCCAAAAGGCACATTTTGCTGGATTAAGCTTGAGATTGTACCTGCGAAGCCTCTGGAAAACTTCTTTAGGTCTTTAACATGGTCATATTTCTTTTTGGACTTGATAATGACATCACCCACATAAATTTCAATCTCCCGATGTATCATATCATGGAACATGGTGGTCATTGCCCTCATGTACGTTGTTGCAGTATTTTTCAGTCCAAACGGCATCACCCTATAACAGAGTGTTCCCCAAGGTGTGATGAATGCAGTCTTTTCAGTATCTTCATCATCCATCAAAATCTGGTGGTAACTTGCATAGCAATCCACAAAATAACCAATCTCATGTTTGGCACAATTATCAATCAATATGTGGATGTTCGGTAATGAAAAATTGTCTTTCGGACTTGCTTTGTTAAGGTCCCGATAATCAACACACACCTTGGTTTTTCCGTCTTTCTTCGGAACAGGCACAATATTGGCTAACCAGTTGGGATATTTGGTAACCCGTATAACCTTGGCTTCAATCTATTTATTGACTTCTTCTTTTAATTTCACACTGATATCTGTCTTGAATTTCCTCAGCTTTCGTTGATGGGCATGCATTCTGAATAAGTGGACAATTTATGGACCACTAAATCGGTGCTCAGTCCCGGCATATCATAGTATGACCATGAAAATATATCTTTGTATTCATGCAGCAACTTATCAATTCTTCCCTGAGCGAGGCTTCCAAATGAATGCTTATATTTGTTTCCCGAACATTTTCCCGATCCCCCAGATTAATGGCTTCTGTCTCATTCAAGTTCAGTTGGGGATTTTCCTCATACTGACTCAACTCTTTACTAATTTCTTCCAAATCCTCCTCATCATCATACTCCGCCTCATTATCATATTCAATTTCTTGTATTACTATTTGATTATCGAGACTAGGCCGGGAATTCCTCATGCATGAGACATCATTGAAATCAGCATAAAATAGACTGCACAAGAAAAGAAAAGAAAAATAAAATAAGGCTATCACGAATGGAGGGAGAAAGAATTTGCATTTCATTATAATTTGAAAGATAACAAGGTTTTACACATCCTATTGGACGGAACATAGAAATCTGTATTACAACCTTGAAATAAAACATATTTAAAAGAAAACACAAAAACTAACTACCACAACTCCCTTCTAGTTGGAAGAGGAGTAGCTTCCCAGTTATTCAACTTGGACCAGGATCCAAAAAATTGGACATCCATTCTACTTGTGCCCTCAGCCACTTCTACCATATCCACTTCTTCAAATAGCTTTTCAAATCTTTCAAGTAGTTCCTTGTCGGGCCTTATTTCTTCTAAGTTGGGCATTACTATCGTCGGACACCTCTTTGTACCAGAACTGATGAACGAACGGGAGAGGTGAGGGATAGGCTTAGGGAGGGTCCATCCTTTCTTCTTCAGTTTTTGGGCTCTCTTTATATCTGCAATGGTTGGTTTAAAGCCCAACCCAAAAGTATCAAAGTTCCCAGGAAGAGATCTCGGTTGTGTAATACCATGTAATGCAGCTCCCAATCCTTTTCCAGAGAAAACCCTATTCTTCAACATCTCTGTGGTGACCATAACTGATGCGGAAGACATCTTTGCCATAAGAACATGCTCTCCGTCCGGAACATTTGCAACTGATATGGTATCTACCACTTGGTATACCCATGGGCCTTTAGTTCCCTCAACCTCTTCAAAAGGTGTAATAGTGTTACAAGAATTATCTTCACCATGGACCACAATTTCTTGATGGTCCCACTCAAACTTTACCATCTGATGGAGTGAAGATGGCACAACCTTCGCAACATGGATCCATGGTAGAACCAGCAGAGGATTATATGATATAGCAATATCCAAGTCTTGAAATTCCATTGTAAACTCTACTGGCCTGATGGTAAATTCCAGCACTATGTCTCCAATAGTCCCAGACCTCACCTTGTGGGAATATACTGGGTTGTTGTTGTTGTTATGTCTCCAATAGTATTCTTTCAACCTCCGTCGAATCCACGCACACAAATTCTGTTCTTGTGGATTCTTTCATTATCAATCTTGATCTTTTCCAAAGTACACAAAGGGCATATGTTGGCACTCGACCCTTTATCAATTAGCACATGAGTTACTGCGGAATCTTCACATTTCACCGTAAGATACAAAGCTTTATTATGCTCCATTCGTTCTATCGACAGTTCGTCATGTGAGAATGTTACCCTGTTCACTTCAAAGATTTTATTTGCGATCTTTTCAAGATGACTCTTTGTAACCTTCTCAGGTACATGAGCTTCATTCAAGATTTTCATTAATGCGCTACGATGTTCATTTGAGTGAATTAGCAGGGACAATAGAGATATTTGCGCTGGCGTCTTTCTCAATTGTTCTACTATTGAGTAGTCCTACGCTTTTATTTTCCTCAAGAATTCCTCAACCTCCTCCTCAGTAACAACCTTCTTTACAGAAGCCGAATTATCTTTGGTATGTTTTTCTTTTCTTAATTATTCGGAAGTAAAGTACCTCCCTAACCTCGTAAATCCGTGAATTTCACAAATCTCATCTTTAACCTCTTTTCCTCGATACATGATGGTCACTTTATTGTAATTCCATGGCACAATATTAACATCCACAACAGGAAGTTGAATAACTGGTTTGATAATGACCGGTTCTGTTTGGGCCCCTTTTACAATCAACACATGTTTTGTACTTGCTCCTGGAACTATCACCTTCACTAGCTCGAGTTTTGTTGCCACCACTGACTCATTCATCACTTTGATTGACTGTAATCACTGCTTTCTCACATATTGCTTTCTCCTCTACCTTGCTTTCGCTTGCCTTAATCATCAGTACAATTTGAGAAGTCTTTTTACAATCTTCCCTTTGTATCAATTCTATCATATGAGCTTCATGGTGAATAGCTAAGGGGTTTTGTGTAATATTGGGAGCTTCAGGGCTTGTACTTCAATTCTTCATGAATTAATAAGCTCTTGAATTGCGGTTATCAGATGCCAACACTTCTCTATGTCGTGTCCTGGAGCTCTTAAGCAGTACTCATAACTAATAGAATGGTCCAGGTTCCTTGGTGGTGGGTTAGGGATTTTGGATTCAATGGGGTTTAGGATTCCGAGCTGCCCCAGTCTATGAAACAAATTGTTGTATGATTCTCCTAATGGAGCAAAAGCTTTCTTCTTTTGCAGCCTATCATTCCTAACACCGAGATTAGGAAAAACGCCTGTTCCACCAGGGTTTTTATATGTTTTGGGTAGTGGATATGTATTCTGGGTGTGGTATGTGTTATGAGGTGTGGGTGCACGATATGATGTTTGCGGTTGTGGGTAGGTTTGAGCATATGGTGCTGACGGGTAAGACTGATGATGTGGGCGAGGTTGATAGTTGTAAGTATTAGGATTCATGGACCATGATCTTCCTTTACAATGGCCACCTCTTCTTTCTTCTTTTTCCCAAGGACTCATCCGGTTCCTGTTTGAATTGCCTGGGTTGTGGCTTTTATCGCCGAATAGCTCATAATCTTATTAGATTTTAAACCTTCCTTGACCATGCTCCCTATCTTGCAAACTTCATTAAACGTTTTCCCGACAGCTAATACTAAATGCTCATAATATGTAGGCTCTAGAGCTTGTAAGAAGTAGTCCACCATTTCTCCTTCCTTCATGGGTGGATCCACTCGGGCAGCTTGCTCTCTCCACCTGAAACTGTATTGTCGGAAGCTCTCTCCTGGCTTCTTCTCTATCTTTGTCAATGAAAGCCTGTCGGGAACAATCTCCAGGTTGTATTGGAAATGATTAGCAAAAGCTTGGGCAACATCATTCCAAGTAAACCAACTAGCGTGGTCTTGCCTTGTGTACCACTCTAGGGCTGATCCACTAAGTCTTTCGCTTAAATAAGCCATTAGCAACTCATCATTACCATCGGCCTCACATTTTGCTATAAATTCCTCTCAAATATGCCACTAGGTCGCCATGACCGTCATAGAGATCAAATTTTGGCATCTTAAAACCGGCCGGTAGCTGCACCTCCAAAAATAAACACAAATCTTTATAAGCTACGCTCACTTGACCCCCAAGGCCCTGCATGTTCCGGAAAGATTGTTAAAGACTCTTCACTTTTTGGATCATCTATTCTTGTTCAGAATTTTTGGGTGTTTTTTCCATCTCGGATATTTCAATGAGAGGAGTATAAGAATCATGATGTCGAAAGGTAGGCTCTAGAGGATAATAATGATTGTCGTGGGTATGAATTAATTGTTCACTGGATGATTTGTGTAATGTGGCTGGTTGAGGAGCCACATACACGAGAGCGACATGAGGTGGTGGTGGTGGTGGGATCTGTTTTTGTGGTAGAGGAGGTGGTGGTGTTTGTGAGGGAGTTGCATAGTATGGTGGGTGTGTGGGATAAGCTGGGGATGAATTCACGGTGGGTGGATCCTGTGTTTGGATCGGTGGAGGAATATAAGCAGGATTGTCTAGGTATGTGGGTAAAGGTTATCCCTTCGCCCAGGCCTGGTACATTTTGGCCATCTACTGCTTTAGCTTGTACAGCTATTCTTTCATAGCACTTACGTCTACCTCCTCGTTTTCACGAGCTGGGTCCATAACCGTAGCCTCATTCTCTTGGCTGATTGCTTTTGTCATATCTTTAGAGCGAGTGTTGTAATGATGGGTTGCCAGTATGCCAGCTAGCTAAAGAAAACCACCTGTCTGAACTCAACAACAATAACGCTCATTAGTGGTGAGGCCATTATTGATCAAATAATCACACGTTGGGTGCACAGACATATTTACACAATTTTGCTCAGCCACATGCGTCATTCCGACATTCTTAGTTATGGCTTTTCATTCATTTTTCTTTTTCTCTCTTTGACAATTCTTTTCTTCGGCTTTTCTCTTCATAATTTTTCATTGCCACCATTTTTCTTTCTTTTTTTCATCTTTTATTTCATTATCTCTCTCTCTCTCTCTGTTTTTTCTTTGTTCTTTTGATTTATCATTAAAATGTCGATCCTATGGATTTGCCTATCGCATAAGAAAAGAAAAACACAAATACAGATATTTTGGGAATATATGAATTTACTAATAACCAACAATGATTACAAAGATAAACTCTAAATGATAACCAAACTATAACTTTTCTAAACAACAGTTTGTATTGAAATGCAAAAATGAAAAAATACAGACTCAAATGCTCAACCTAAGAATACATCAAAGATCCTAGTGCCCGCGGGACATCGTTTGGTCTTCCCGCAGGCCTATATGCAAGTCCCCTTTGGAGTTGGTCTAGATTACCCATTATTTGCTTCACGAATATCATCGTCGAGGCGAAAAATGTGGTCTGGGTCATATCTTCACATATCTGGCACTTCTATGTGATATAATGAGTAATGTTAAGGATTCTTTCTCTAATCATCCTCTTTTTATGAAGTAACCTCCCTATTTGTTCAGCACGAGCTTACAAAGTCCGTTGGATTTTGTCTTAAAGTTGTTGCATGTCCATTTCTTATCGTGCTAACGCCGTATAGCAATGTTGTCTTTCCATGCTGAACTCTTACACTTGTTTGCTAATCTTGACCTCAACAGTAATAATCTTTTTCCTCAATCGGGCAACTTCAACATTATGCTGTTCCTTCAGTTGTTGAATCATGCGGGCCCTTTCTTCTGCATTCCTAGCCAACTATTTTGGAACTCCGGTCAATTCCTTTTCTGTTTTGTCAAGGTCAACTATAATCGCTCACTTTTCGCCGCAAATTATCAATCAACTTTTCATCTCGGGCATTTCTGACAAAGGTTTCAGTTGCTGTCCGTATTTTCTGAATTTGAGCTCGTAGGCTTCATTTTCTTTAACCAATTACTTCTTTTCACCTTCGTTAGCTGCTACTTGCACACTATTCTCGAACTTGAGATCTTGCACTTGTTTTTCAAGCATGCTGATCTTTGTTTGGTATTCATTTTCTTTAGCCAACCAATCCCACTATTCTTTTGACAACTCGGCAAATTCTTGGATGTGAGGTCTCTTCGCTGGCCTTTAATGCTCAAAATCTCTTTAATACCACATGGAATAACCAGGTGACACTTCGCCTTTAGCTCGATTCCTCACACAAGTGTCTGATTTCAAACATTGGCATTCATTCCAAATTTGACGGACTTTTGCTTCAAAAAATTTCCCGTCATGACTAATCTCAATTACTTGGGTGCTGAGGTCTCCATTTTCTGGCACTATTTGATATCTTCCGAGTTACCGTAAAACTCGAAATAGAGCATAAGGTTGAATACTTTTAAGCCCCATTAAGAGAAAATGCGATCCTTCTGTCGGCATGTATATGATTTCATTGACAGGTAGCCATCCATATGTCCATTCTATTTGGATAGCAGTAAGAAATCAGAAGTATGTTGTCCAGCCCTTAAATCCTTCCGGCAACTTGACCCCTTTTATCCTTACGTAGAATTCTTCTATCCATGTTCTTTTTGAAGACCCGTAACTCAAATATTGAGGACTATGGCACAAGTGCTCGATCATCCACATTTTTAATAACAAATTGCATCCCTCGAAAAAATCTATTTCGGCTTTACAAGTTGTAAGGGCACAAAAGACATCAACTACTATCATAGGTGCCAAAGTACTATTTTCTTGCGTGAAAAGAGTACTGACAATTCTGGCTACTCCTATATCAATGTTCCCATCTTTCCTTGGGAACACTATCAAACCCAAAAAGGCTACCATGAAAGCAAAACGTCTATGCTCTTCCCATTTCGCACGGTTTTCTTTGCTGTAGAGTTTATTTTCCGGGTTCTTAAAGCCTCCGATATGACCATATCTATGATATATGAAATTCATAGTACAAAAACCATTGGCCAAATCTTCATTATGAATACTTCGGGCTATTTTCAAGGAATCTTGGAATCTATGAGCGGTAACGGCTCTTGGAGCAACTGGGTATTTGTCTTTCAGGGGAACATCGTCTTTCCTAATATAACTAGCAATATCCTCTAATGTCGGAGTAAGATCGAAGTCCGAGAAATAAAACACATTGTGTGCCGGATCCCAACAAGTAACCAAGGCTCTGATGATATCTCCTTGGGGTATAATGTCGAGTAATTAGGTAAGACCCTTCAAATACTTCTTGACTTCGTCTTGTACCTTTATACCTAGATCATTCCACAATAGACGTAACTCCAAAGGTATTTTTTCATGATTGAAAAAGGTTCATTATTTATCGTGCTCATCTTGCACATTTATTAAGGTGATTTTAATTACTTATTATGCCCCTAAAAAAAACAATATATTTTTTCCACAATTTCAAAGAATAAAGACCAATTTCGCAAATATGGCCCTTCAACACTCCGAATGAAGATTTTAAGGTTGTGCTCACTAATCTAGAGAAATGACTCAAAAGTGGCCGTTTTTGCACAAACAGGTTCTGGCACCCTTTAGGGACATTTGGCTATTTTGATAAAACGACATCACTTGATTTATGACAAAATTCAAAATTTGACATTTTTTGGTTGTTTTCGCAAAATTGTGGTTGGATCCATCAAGGGTTGCCTACGTATCTCGCCTCGAAAGACGAGAATCAAACCAGCGTAGTTCGGTTAAATTATTTTTTAGACAAACTATTTTCCTTTTATTTTCTAATTTTTAACAAAATTGAATGTCCCAACTATTTTTTATGAAAAAATTTCGAATTATAGTCCAAAATAAATCGACGATCTTTTCTCAAAATTTTGATAGAGTTTCGATAGTATTTGAATAGCAGTTTCCTTTTAAAATAAACCATTGTTTATTTTCCTCTCTTTTTTTTCCTCAATTAATTTCCTAGCAGGTTAGCATGATGGCCCAAGACAAATAAATACAACATATAATCATGATGGTCTTTTCATATTTGGGTCACCTGTCCTAGACGGACCCAACCCCTGTGTTGAGTCACCTAAGTCAGATATGATGCAAATAAACATCCTATTTCTAGGTTCAAAACTCTAGTTATTTGGTTCTAGACTGTGCACCCGAGCGGACAACTCGAGTTAGGGGGGCTACATACTGGGGACCCGCAGGATCGTCTGGCTTAGTAACTTGTCTGGCCTCTTTTCTTATTTAGGTATGACGCTAATAAATGGGGAATCTCAACTAGTAAGCACATCCCGGAAGTAAGAAGAGAAGGATTTTAGGCACAATTTATACGCAATTCACGTAATATCAAAGCGGTAAACATTTAGCATATTAATTAAGAACATATAGGAAAATCATATATAAACAAATACATCAATTTAACTGAGCTCGAATTCTTAAATACTGAACCGAAGTTCTGGGTTTCTTATCACCAGCATAGTCGCCAGAGCTGTCACACCTCCTTTTTTACGGAGCCCATTTACTACACCCCGTGAAGGGGTATAATAAATGGGATTTATTTATTTAGATTCAGAGTCGCCACTTGGGAGAATAATGGTGTCCCAAGTCACCGGATGAATCCCGAACCGAGGAATATTTTGACTCTGTTACAATCTGCAAACAAGAAATTCGGATAAGGAATTCTGTTAATCTGGGAGAAGGTGTTAGGTACTCCCGAATTCCGTGGTTCTAGCACGGTCACTCAACTGTTATATTTATTTTATCTGATTTCATATGTTCCATTTTTATGTGCATTTAGTATTCCACTTTATTATTCAAAGAATTACAACGTCGCGAAAATGTATTTTTGATCACGTCGTACCAGTACGCTCGTGGCTTTTAACACATTTCGACTTCGTTGAGACTCGGATTTGGATCATATAAATGTGCATCTATATTAAGAAGGTAATATTATAATAAATCGTGCCTATAGTATCTACGTCTTGTTAACTTTGGAAAAGTCCGTAAAGTTTTTTAAACGGTCCTTCCAAATCTATGGTTTTTATAGCAATTATTTGAGGGCCCCGCAATTATGTATTTAATGCGGCGAGGCTCATCTCATTTTTTATTAAGGTCATGTCTAAAGTACTATATTTTTTATATGTTTTGTCTCTAATCATGAAGGAAATACCCTATGTTTTGATGTACATTTGGGATTTTGATACTGGGAGTAGCTCCGTAGGTCATTTTGGAACTGTTTGGCTAAATATAGAAATTTGAAGGTTTTTGAGAAAATTAGACCAGAAGTGGAAATTTTGATATCGGGATCGGAATGAGATTGCAAAAGTTGGAGCATGTCCGTAATGTCGAATGTGACTTATGTGCAAAATTTGATGTCATTCCAGAATGATTTTGGTAAGGTTTGAGATACTTAGTCTCTTTTAAGGAAGCTTAAGTTGGAAAAGTCAGCCGAATATTGACTTATATGTTAGAGGGATTGAAATGCAAATTTTATGGTTCGGATAGATTCGTTAGGTGATTTGGGACTTAGTAGTGTGTCCAGAATATTTTTGTGATGACCGATATAGAATTAAGTTTGAATTGATAAAGTTAGCATTTTGGCGTTAATAGGTGAAATTTTGATCCGGGGGTTAGAAAGGAATTCCGAGAGTTGCTGTAGCTTCGTTATGTCATTTTGGACTTGTCCGAAAAATATGAGGTCATTCGGACTAGTTTTGACGTGTTTTGGCATCGGGAGTGGAATTTGGAAGTTCTTGAGATTCATAGGCTTGAATCTGATGATAATTTGATGTTTTGATGTTATTTTGGGTTTTTTGAAGGTTGGAACAAGTTTGAATAATATTATGGGACATGTTTATATAATTGGTTAAAGTCCCGAGGGCCTCGAGGGGATTTCGGAAGGTTAACGTAATGGAATTCGGACCCAAAAAAGAAAAAAAGAACTGCTGCAGTTTTCTGCAGAAGGTCTTAGGGCGGGAATCGTGCAGCGTACGGGGTCCTATATCTTTTGATCTACAAGGAATTTTGAGATAATTCAAAAGTAAAAGTTGTAGCTCTTCGTTTCTAGTTTCCATAAAGGTAAATAAACCATAATTTGGATATCTGTAGTGAAAGTTATAATCAATTGAAAATGACTGGTGGAGAAGTCATTTTCAATAGGATGTACAACTTATACAGCACAAGTGTACAACTCGACGAAGCACGGGCAGATTGTTTAAAACTTGAATTTGGCTTATTTCTTTGATTTATTTCATTTGGTTTGGATTATTTTGGAGAGAATTTCAAGGGGGATTTGATCAAGCATCAAAGGTGAGTTGTTTCTACTTATTTTCAGGTTAAATACATGGATTAGAACTGAAAACTCAAGTAATTTATGGACAAAAAAGGTGGTTTAGGGCTTGAAAGTTAATAGAATTAAATGGAGATTTGAGGGGTCATTTGGACTTCAATTTTGGTAAATTTGATATGTACGGACTCGTGGCAAGACGAGGAATCCGGTGATGTGAATTACGTAATTATTCGCGCAGTGTGCCCCGGGCTTGGGTTTTGCTGGTTTCGAGATTGTTGCTATTTTACGACTATGTTCAATTGGGTATTGTCTCATTAGCATATTATGGTGTATTCGCTCTGTTTTTTGGGTAGATACGACACGCGTGGAGGCCGATTTGAGGATCAAAGGCATCGCGGGCTAGAGATTTCGCCGGTTCGAGGTGAGTAATACGTGTGAATGATATTCTGAGGGTTTGAACCCCGGATTTGCACATCTTAGTGTTGTATTATGGTGACTAGCACGCTGGACCTAAACATGGAGTAGAGCACCATTGGGGATCGTGACTTGGTCCGACCTAGTTGTTGGTTTTTACCACGTAATTGCAAATGATTTGTTGTTATCATTTTGACTTGGGCTCATTGACATATTTGGGGCTTATTGACGACTATTTAAACTCTTTATGAACTATTATAACTATTTCCCTCATCATCTGAAATATTATTTGAACTCAGTCCGTGTGATATAAACTGTTTTATGAACTCAGCTATATTTTACTCAAACTTGGAGTTTTAAACAATATTTGAATTGTCATTTGAGCTGAGTATTATGGTTTTTACTGATGCCCAAAGGGCTTTTGACTATTTCTAGACTGACAGAGGCCGAGGGCCATATGTGAGGGAATGATGAGTGATGCGAGGAGGCTTTCAAGCCTCGAGTGATATGTATGCATTTCCATATACATGCATGGATCAGACTGCACGCCACAGTAGTATATAATATGGATCGGACTGCATGCCGCGGTGACATGTTATGTGGATCAGATTGCACGACACAATATTATTGCGCTTGGGCTGTAGGAGCCCATCCAGAGTATATACATAGCCTCAGTGAGCGCGGATACCCAAATGGATCGGGATATGCGCCGCAGCGGGCATATGTATTGCATTGCATTCATGTATTTACTCTTGTTTGTACTACATGGCATGACATTTACATACATACTGTTACTTGCCTTATTGACCATATACCCTGGTACTATATGTTAAGGAGTGATGTGCCCAAGAGGCTAATTTTTTAGCCAATTTGCTCTAGTTGACCAGATACCCTGGTGTTATATGTTAAGGAATGTTGTGCCCAAGGGGCCGTTTTATGAGTCGACTTGCTCTATCTGATATAGCATTCATATGTTTGGCTGGGGGAAAACAAAAAGGATTATTTGTAAAAGAGATTTTTAACGGATCTTGAGGTTTTCTAAAGAATTTTCATAGTGTTACGGCTTTTGTTCTCAAAGGGTCGTACTATCTTTTATAGCATTTTGGTGTGCTCTTACGTGTTTTCTTATCGCTCAGATATTATTCTATCTTATTACCACTGAATTGGAAGTACTCACTTTACTACCTGCACCTTGCGTGTAGTTGCAGGTATTGTTCACCCGGTAGCGGGTTATTAGTAGGCCAGAAGACCTTATTGTGGTAGTTGAGAAATGTCACCGCTAGCATTTGTGGCACCGCACTCCATCTTTGTATTCCAATATTTATCGTGTATTTATATATACATTGTTGGCCAGTAGTGGTGCCCTTACACATTAGATGCTCGTGACTTGTGACACCCCGGTCTAGTTGTCTTGGGATGAAATTAATAGTTTTAAATGCCAATAAGTTGTATTTTTTGTTCATTTATGTTTAATAGTTGTTAAAAGAGGATGTGGGGTTGTTGGCTGGCCTCGTCTTCAGGAGAGGTGCCATCACGGTCGAGTTAGGAAATTTGGTCGTGACAAGTTGGTATCAGAGCCTAGGTTTCTAGGTATCACGAGTCATGAGCAGGTTTAGTAGAGTCTCGCAGATCGGTACAGAGACGTCTGTATTATCCTCGAGAGTCTGCTGAACCTTTAAGAAAACTACACATTCTTGAATTCTTATTGTGCGTACTTGATTCAGTTTGAGATGTAATACTTGAAATTCCTTCCACACGTCTGTATGCGCACTCGAGCGCTCAGTATTATATTTGCCTTGATTTCTTGTGATTCCCTAATCGAGGGATGAGATATAATATTTGTGAGTTTGATGTTAGGCCAGTCTGGAGAACTTGAGGCTGAATCATTGCCAATGGCTTAAGCTCGGAGGTGATAATAGTGTGAGCAAGTGTCTTAAACTTATATGTATGGTATTGTCCCTATTAGTGGAAATGATGGTTGGATAGCTACCGAAGAAGACCATGAGTGGTAATTTGGGTAAATGAATTTTTGGATGCATGCTATGGTTAGCCTTATTGGCTCATGTTCTGACTTGAGGAAAGAGTCATGATTTATGCCTCGTATATGTGCAGGCTTCGAGGGAAGTGATTCCGTTGGGTGATTTATTGAGATGGCATTCATATGTTATAAAATTCAGTATAGTTGGTTACATTCGGGGCCAAGTCAAAGCTGGGTGGCTCTCAATAGTGGTCCTAGTTTATTCAAGGGTTAAAGTGTGGTGCCTAATGGTTTTGAGTCTATAAGTACGGTTAAAAGTCAAGCTTTTGAAATGGCTTATGAAGAAAGGCACATGATGTTCTATGATGTTTTGACTTGCGGTGTAGCATTTGAGAGACATAAAATGGTCATGGTATTTGAGAGAACATAGTCTCATGATTTAAGGTAACTCGGGGTGAGTGTAATTGAAATAAGTAGATGTTAAAGGGAGATATTATTATTTCTAAGGCAATCAAGGATAAATTGGAAGGAAGTAGATTTATTAGCCATATTTGAGTTGGCATATTGGTGTTAGTGATCAGTTTGTTCATCGTGATCAAGTTATGCATGTGATTATGGCAGTGCATGTGAGGCTTGCAGGCCGCAGTGATTGATGTTATTCTGAAGCATTCTTTTGTTAGGGTCTATTATAAGTAGGCGGATCCCATAAAGTGTTATGGTGGCTTGGACAACAACTTAGAGATTGGCATATTGGACGATTATGAGAATTCGCCTGTATGCTGCTATAGTTCCCCTGAAGTGAGTTAAATTGAAAGTCTTATGTGATGAAGTATTAGCCTATCGACAGTTCCAGAGTTGTGATGGAAATCGCATCTATCATATATTAGCACGTGAGGTACAATGAGTGGTATGGAAATTAAAGTAAGGACCAAGGTTGCAGTTTGGTCGATGACACCGATGTCACGATCTCGAATAAGCAGGATATGAGTTTCAGTTTTTTGAGTAAGATGGGTATTGATGTTAGTATCACCTGAGATCGGTTGTGACGATCCAAAGGGTCATCACCTATTTTCCTCACTTGTTCCGCACTTCCAAGGCCTTAGAAACCTCATTTTATGTTGCCTTGATTTACGTGCATAATCCGGGCATGTAGCCGAAAAGATTTTGTGATAGAATATGTGAATTCTATGAAACATTTGAAGAAAAATGATATTAATATTGATATAGTTGACCTCGGTCAACATTTTTGGTAAAAGAACCCGGACCTGAGATTGGACGGTCCCATAAGGTCCATAAGAAAATATGGGACTCGGGCATGTGTCCGGAGTCGAATTCGGAGGCCTAGAGCCTAAGATATGAATTTTTCTGTTAAATTGTTTTTGCAGAAAATATTAAATGAAAATGGATTTAACGACCTTGGTATCGGGCTCGTATTTTGGTTTCGACGCCCGGTACAAGTCTTAAATATTATATATGTGCTTTTTGAAAAGTTTGGTGACATTTGGATGTCGTTTGATGTGTTTTGAACCTTGAGTTCCAAATTTGAAAGTTATGAAACTAAAAGAAAGAGAATCATGAACTTGTGGCTTGATTTGAAGAAAACGATGTTATATTGGCGATATGATCGCACGAGCAAGTTTGTAATATATTTTTGAAGTTGTGAACATGTTTGGTTTGGAGCTCGGGGTGGGGGGGGGGGCTCGGGTAAAGATTTGATAGGCCGTTGGAGCAAATTCTGAAAAATAACACAGCTGGTTGTTCACCCAGCTAGGCCTCCAGTAATCAGCCCATGTTCGCAAATGCGAACTTATTGTCCCAATTGCGAAAGCCCCAGTAACCCAGCCTTGTTCGAAAATGAGAACATAATGTCGCAAATGCGATGCTGACAGTCCCCAGCCTACTATGTTCGCAATTGTGAACAAACGTTCGGACTTGCGATAACCGCATCTGTGCAAATTTATACTTAAACGAATTTTGACCTCTTTTCTTCATTCTTTCAAAACCCAACACACCACACACGACTCTCCAAGAGCAAAATCACTCCAAAGCACTTGTAAGTCACTTATTACTTAATCTTTTCAATTCCTAACATCATTAAACATGTTTTTCAAGAGAAATCAAAGTTTTCTATGGTAGAAATTCTTGTTTTTGGGTAGAACCTAGGGTTTTCATAAATTGGGGAATTTGACCTCGAATTGAGGTCCAATTTTGAAACAAATCATATATTTGAACTCGTGAGGGAATGGGTGACTGGATTTTGGTCCAAATCCCGAGTTCTGACCACGTGGGGCTAGGGGCATTTTGGGAATTTTTGGGGTAAACTTTGAAAAAACCATTTTTAAGCATCTAAACTAAGTTATATAGTATTTATTAATGTAATGGAATCAATTGTGATTAGATTTGAGCAAGTTGAAAGCAGAAATTCGAGGTAAAGCTGTAATTGAAGGATAAATTGGGCTTCTAGGCTAGAGGTAAGTGTTTGATCTATCCTAGCTTGAGGGAATAGGATTTATGTGCTATGTGCTATGTGCTCTAGTGCGGTGTATGGGCTGTGGTGACGAGCATCCATACACTAGAATCTAGAATGACCGTGAGTCGGTTCTGATATTTATTGTGAGATGTTTTAAAGATGAAATCTTGAACCCTTGCCGGGTTGTGAAATTGAACAATGTTTTCCCTTGCGAGGACTTATTGTAAAGTGGATTACTGTTTTCCCTTGCCGGGACTTAGTGTAAAGTAGATTATTGTTTTCCCTTGCCGGACCTTGTTGTGATGATTGTTGTGTCCCTTGCCGGGATGGTTCATGATTATTGTTTTCATTCTTTTCCCCTTAATTGTGATTGTTATTTGGGTGAGGAAGAGTGGTAATGCACGAAGGGTGATACCGTTCCTTGTTTACTAATTTTGCACGAAGGTTAATGCCGTGCTCTATTTTATTGATTATGCACGAAGGGTAATGCTATGCATTGTTATTGATTATGCACGAAGGATCATGTTGTGCCTTGCGATATTGATTATGTATGAAGGAACATTATGTGCTGTTGTTATTTAAATAATGCACAAAGGATCATGCCGTGCCATGGATGTGAAGGTGAGAGTTAAAGTACGAAGGGTGATGTCGTACAACTATTTGCTATTCCTTGTTTTGATATTAACTGTTTCCATTCTACTCTGATTTCCATTACTGATTAATAATTGTTGCTAACTGTTGTGTTTCCCCTTTTTATGATACTTCTTATTGAATTTGTTACTTGATATTTATTGTTATCTTGTGGTGAACGTATATATAGAACTGCACAGGGTTATGTGAGTGTCTGGTCCTAGGCTTGTCACTACTTCGCCGGGATAGGCCAAGAACTTACCAGCACATGGGGTCGGATTGTGCTGATACCACACTTCTGTGCGTTTTTGCACAGGTCCAGGTTTTGAACAGGAGCAGCAACAGCAGTAGAGTATTCGTAGGAGTTGAGTATTCCGAGACTGAGGTAGCTTGCAGGCGTCTGCAGACGCGGCGTCTCGTCCATTTACTTATACTATTTGTTGTGGTCTCATTGTTCCGAGATAGACAAATATTTTGTTATTTTCTTTCAGACCACTATGTGTAGTATTCATTAGTAGTTCGTGAGTTGGTGACTCCCCGTCTTGGGTAGAGGATTTCATTAGTGTTTTACCTTGGTATTATTTATCTCTACTTCAAAAGTCTTCTGCACTTATTAAATTGAATATTATTTCTCTTGTTGATAAATACGAGTATCAAATAATGGTACGAACAGGATAATGTTGAATGTAGTGGCTTGCCTAGCTAGAGTAGGCGCCATCACGATCCCGATGTCAGGGGAAAATCCGGGTCGTGACAAGTTGGTATCAGAGCTCTGGGTTACATAAGTCTCACCACTCACGAACAAGCTTAGTAGAGTTTGAGGGGTAGGTACGGAGACGTCTGTACTTGTTCTCCAGTCTATTGAGCTAGGAAAGAGTCTCTCATTTGTTCCTTCTTGTCGTGCGATTTGTTCCTCAAATACTGATTCAACTTCTACTCTGTCCTTTCGCAGATGGTGAGGACACGCGCTTCTTCGTCCGCTGACCAGCAGCCCGAGCCCCAGGCGGCTCCCGTGAGGAGCAGGGGCCGAGGCCGTATTGGAGGCCGTGGTAGGGCTAGAGCTTAACCCCCGGCAGCTATTCCAGAGGTGGAGCCTCATATTGAGACTGGCGAGGAGGTTCTAGTCCCAGCAGCTCCAGTGGGCCCAGCTCAAGTCCCAGGGGAGGCCTTATTTACCCCGGATCTTCGGGAGGCTCTGGTCAGGATAGCGGGTTTTAAGGACAGCGTTGCCAGAGAAGGCTTATTACCAGCTGCACCAGCCACTTCTCAGGTTGGAGGAGGGGCCCAGACTCCTATTGCATGTACTCCGGAGCTAGTAGCTCCCCAGCCTCAGGCACAGTGGTTCAGCTAGCTGAGCCACTTAGTCAGGTACCACAGCTCAGGCCGGAGATTGAGCGGCCATGACTTCTGATTCTCTATGGAGACTTGATCGGTTCTCCAAGCTGTTTACCACTAATTTCAGCGGTGCCGCATAAGAGGATCCTCAGGACTTCTTATTCAGCTGCCACGAGATTCTCAAGACTCTAGGAATAGTGGAATCCAATTGAGTTGACTTCTGCACATTCAGGCTTTTAGGATCCGCCAAGACTTGGTGGAGAGATTACTATTTGACTCGACCAGCATGGTCCCCAGCTTTATCATGGGACCAGTTTGCAGAGTTATTTCTGGAGAAGTTTCTCCCCATTACTCAACGGGATGCACTTCGGAGGCAGTTTGAGCGCCTCCAGCTGGGAACTATGACTATCACTCAGTATGTGATGAGATTTGTTGATCTCGCATGTCATGCGGTTGTGATACTTCCCACAGATCGGGAGAGGGTCCGTAGTTTATAGATGGGCTAAATCAGCCGATTAGACTTCAGATGGCTGTGGGAGTTGGGAGTGATATATCTTTTCAGGAGGCAGCTAATGCAGCTCGTAGAGTTGAGATGGCTCTCGCTCGGGGAGGTGGTTATCCTTCAGACAAGAGGCCTCATCATTTCGGCAGATTTAATGGTTCTTCTTCTGGAGGTAGGGAATATTTTGATAGGGGCCAGGCTTCCAGACCTTTCATTCAGCTCTTCAGGCTTCACATGGTGGACCAGGTGATCGTGGGTTTTGTGAGCAGTATTCATATCAGCCTCCCATTAGTGCTCAACCTCTTCAGAGTGTTCGTGCGGGCTATTCAGTTTGTTAGGGCCAGCAGCCCCATCAGCGTAAATATTGCTACGGTTGTGGTGACCCAGGTCATCTTGTCAAGTTTTGCCCTCGAGCGACGGGCAACACTCAGTAAAAGGGTCCTCGTCCTATAATTCAGGCCGCAGCTGACCCTCAGCCTGCCCAGCCAGCTAGAGGCGGGGGTAGAGATCGTAGAGGTGGAGGTCGAGACCGTAGAGGTTTAGACCGTCCATCCAGAGGTAAATGTCAGTCAGTGGACGACCGTCCCAGAGACATACCTCAGAGGGGTGGTGCCGATCCCCAATTTTATGCTTTACCGGCTAGGCCAGAGGCAGAGGCATCAGATGCTATAATTGCAGGTACCATTCAGGTTTGTGATAGAGGTGCTTCCATATTATTTGACCCTGGGTCTACATATTCATATGTGTCTTCCTACTTTGCACCGTATCTGGCCGTGCCTAGCTATGCCCTGGATGTTCCACTTTATGTGTCCACCCCAGTGGGTGAATCTATAGTAGTCGATCGGGTGCATCGTTTCTGCGTAGTTATATTCGAGGGTCTTGAGACCCGTGTTGATCTGTTTCTATTAGACATGGTGGATTTCGATATCATATTGTGGATGGACATGTTGTCCCCATACTATACTATCTTAGATTGTCATGCCAAGACACTGACCTTGGCCTTGCCAGAATCACCCCGACTAGAGTGAAGAGGGACCTCAGGCCACTCCGTTCGCACTGTTATTTCCTATGTTAAGGCTCGACGCATGGTCGAGAAGGGTTTTCTAGCTTATTTGTATTATGTTCGTGATTCCAGCGCGGAAATTCCTTCTATTGATTCAGCCCCTATTATGCGGGAGTTTCACGAGGTTTTCCCTTCAGACCTGCCAGGCATGCCACCCGACATGGATATTGATTTCTGTATTGATCTGGCACCGGGCACTTAGCCCATCTCTATTCCACCCTATCGTATGGCCCTGCCGGAGTTAAAGGAGTAAAAAGATTAGTTGCAAGACCTTCTAGAAAAGGGCTTTATCAGGCCCAGTGTTTCTCCTTGGGGAGCACCCGTGTTATTTGTGAAGAAGAAGGATGGCTCGATACGGATGTGTATTGATTATCGGCAATTAAATAAAGTGACGATAAAGAACAAGTATCCACTGCCGAGGATTGATGATTTGTTTGACTAGCTCCAAGGAGCGAGTGTGTTCTCAAAAATAGACTTGAGGTCGGGCTACCATCAATTGAAGATCACGGCAGCTGACATTCCTAAGACAGCCTTTCGCACTAGATATGGTCACTGTGAATTCTTAGTCATGTCCTTCGGGTTGACCAATGCCCCAGAAGCGTTCATGGAGTTGATGAATCAGGTATTCAGGCCTTACTTAGATCTGTTCGTGATAGTCTTTATAGATGACATCCTGGTATACTCCCGCAGCCAGGAAGAGCACGAGCAGCACCTCAGAGTGGTTCTTCAGACTCTGAAGGATAATCAGCTATATGCCAAATTTTCAAAATGTGAGTTCTGGTTGAGTTCCGTAGCATTTCTGGGTCACATTGTATCAATGGAAAGTATTCAGGTAGACCCAAGGAAGATTGAGGCAGTCCAGGATTGGCCTCGACCAGCTTCAGTGATTGAGATCCGGAGTTTCTTGGGATTAGCAGGTTACTACCGTCGATTTTTAGAGGGGTTTTCTTCTATTGCAGCCCCGATGACCAAGTTGACCTAGAAGGGTGCCTAGTTCCAGTGATCAGAGGAGTGTGAGGCGAGCTTTCAGAAGCTCAAGACAACCTTGACTACAACACCAATGCTGATACTACCTACGGGTGCAGGGCCTTACATAGTTTATTGTGATGCGTCCCGTATAGGGCTTGGAGCGGTGATGGATGCAGGATGGTAAGGTTATTGCTTACGCTTCGATACAGCTAAAAATACATGAGAAGAATTATCCGGTTCATGATCTTGAGCTGGCAGCAGTGGTTCATGCTTTAAAAATCCGGAGGCATTATCTATATGGTGTGGCGTGTGAGGTATACACAGATCACAAAAGCCTACAGTACTTGTTCAACCAAAAGGAGTTGAATTTACGACAGCGGATATGGCTAGAGTTGTTGAAGGACTATGATGTCACTATCCTATATCACCCAGGAAAGGCCAATGTGGTGGCCGATGCATTGAGTAGAAAGTCTGCCAGCATGGGTAGTCTCGCATTTATTCCGGTCATTCAGAGACCACTTGCTCTTGATGTCCAGGCCTTAGCCAACCAATTCGTGAGACTAGACATTTTTGAGCCTAGCAGGGTGTTAGCCTGCACGGTCGCTCGTTAATCTCTATTAGAGCGTATCCGTGAGAGGCAAATTGATGATCCCCATTTGCATGACTTGAGAGATACCGTACAGCGGGGAGGTGCCACTAAGGTAACTCTAGATGATGACAGAGTATTGAGATTGCAGGGTCGAGTTTGTGTGCCCAATGTCGAGGGGATTCGAGAGTTAATCTTAGCGGAGGCCCACAGTTCGCGGCATTCTATTCACCCGGGCGCCGCGAAGATGTATCGGGATTTACGGCAGCACTATTGGTGGCGCAAGATGAAGAAGGGCATCGTTGCATATGTCGCTCGATGTCTAAATTGCCAGCAGGTGAAATATGAGCACCAGAGGCCTGGTGGTGTATTCCAAATAATAGAAATTCCCGAATGGAAATGGGAGCGGATCACAATGGACTTCATTACTGGACTTCCTTTGACCCGGAGGAAATTTGATGCTATTTGGGTCATTGTTCATAGACTGACCAAGTCAGCACACTTCATTCCAATATTTGTCTCTTACTCAACGGAGAGGTTAGCAGAGATTTACATCAGGGAGATTGTTCGTCTTCATGGGGTGCCGGTGTCTATTATCTCAGATCGGGGTACGCAGTTTACCTCACATTTCTGGAGAGTGGTCCAGCGGGAATTAATCACCCAGGTCAAGTTGAGTACATTTTTTTACCCTCAGACGGACTGTCAGTCCGAGAGGACTATTCAGATCCTAGAGGACATGCTCCAAGCTTGTGTCATTTATTTTGGAGGCTCGTGGGACCAGTTTCTACTGTTAGCGGAGATTGCCTACAATAATAGCTACCAGTCTAGCATTCAGATGGCCCCATATGAGGCGTTATATGGTAGGTGATGTCGGTCTCCAGTCAGATGGTTTGAATCGGGAGAGGCTCGGTTGTTGGGTACAGACTTAGTACATGAGGCCTTAGACAAAGTAAAGACTATCCAGGAGAGATTGCGTTCAGCTCAGTCCAGACAGAAGACTTATGCGGATCGTAAGGTTCAAGATGTATATTTCATGGTTGGTGAGCGGGTATTGCTCCGAGTATCACCTATGAAGGGCGTGATGAGGTTTGGGAAGAAGGGCAAACTCAGCCCTAGGTATATTGGTCCATTTGAGATTCTGGACCAAGTGGGAGGGGTGGCTTACAGACTAGCTCTGCCACCTAGCTTATTAGTCGTGCATCCCGTTTTTCATGTATCAATGCTTCGGAGGTACCACGGCGATCCCACACATGTGTTAGACTTCAGTACTGTCCAATTGGAGAACGATTTATCCTACGAGGAGGAGCCGGTGGCCATTCAAGACCGGCAGGTTCGACAGTTGAGGTCGAAGAGTTATCCTTCTGTGCGTGTTTAGTGGAGAGGCCAACCTCTTGAGGCATCGACCTGGGAGTCCGAGTCTGATATACAGAGTCGCTACCCATAATTTTTCCCCGACTCAGGTACTTCTATCTCTTGTCTTTTCGAGGACGAATGATTGTTTTAGATGTGGAGGATGTGACAACCCAAAGGGTCATCACCTGTTTTCCTTACTTGTTCCGCACTTTCGAGGCCTTGAAAACCTCATTTTATGTTGCCTCTATTTACGTGCATAATCCGGGCATGTAGCCGGAAAGATTTTGTGATAGAATATGTGAATTCTATGAAACATTTGAAGAAAAATGATATAATTATTGATATAGTTGACCTAGGTCAACATTTTTGGTAAACAGACCCGGACCAGAGATCGGACGGTCCCATAAGCTCCATAGGAAAATATGGGACTTGGGCATGTGTCCGCAGTCAAATTCGGAGGCCTAGAGCCTAAGATATGAATTTTTCTACTAAATTGTTTTTGCTGAAAATATTAAATGAAAATGGATTTAACAACCTTGGTATCGGGCTCGTATTTTGGATCCGACACCCGGTACAAGTCTTAATTATTATATATGTGCTTTCTGCAAAGTTTGGTGACATTTGGATGTCGTTCGATGTGTTTTGAACCTTGTGTTCCAAATTTGAAAGTTATGAAACTAAAAGAAATAGAATCATGAACTTGAGGCTTGATTTGAGGAAAATGATGTTATATTGGCGATGTGATTGCACAAGCAAGTTTGTAATATGTTTTTGAAGTTGTGTACATGTTTGGTTTGGAGCCCGGAGGGCTCGGGTAAAGATCTGATAGGCCGTTGGAGCAAATTCTGAAAATAACGCAGCTGGTTTTTCACCCAACTGGTATCTTCGCAAATACGATGATTTTCTCGCAAATGCAAGGCCTTCAGTAATCAGGCCATGTTCGCAAATGCGAACTATACCTCGCAAATGTGAGGCCTCCAGTAATCAGCCCATGTTCCCAAATGCGAACTTATTGTCGCAATTGCGAAAGCCCCAGTAACCCAGCCTTGTTCGCAAATGCGAACATAATGTCGCAAATGCGATGGTAACAGTCCCCAGCCTGCAATGTTCGCTATTGCGAACAAACGTTCGGATTTGCGATAACCGCAGCTGTGCAAATTTATACTTAAACGAATATTTGACCTCTTTTCTTCATTCTTTCAAAACCCAACACACCACACATGACTCTCCAAGAGAAAATCACTACAAAGAACTTGTTAGTCACTTCTTACTTAATTCTTTGAATTCCTAACATCATTAAATGTGTTTTTCAAGAGAAATCAATGGTTTTCGTGGTAGAAATTCTTGTTTTTGGGTAGAACCTAGGGTTTTCATAAATTGGAGAATTTGACCTCGAATTGAGGTCCGATTTTGAAACAAATCATATATTTGAACTCGTGAGGGAATGGGTGACCAAAGTTTGGTCCAAACCCCTAGTTCTGACCACGTGGGGCCGGGGACATTTAGGGAAATTTTGGGGTAAACTTTGAGAAAACCATTTTTAAGCATCCAAACTAAGTTATATAGTATTTATTAATGTAATGGAATCAATTGTGATTAGATTCGAGCAAGTTGAAAGCGGAAATTCAAGGTAAAGCTATAGTTGAAGGATAAATTGGGCTTCAAGGCTAGAGGTAAGTGTTTGATCTATCCTAGCTTGAGGGAATAGGATTTATGTGCTATGTGCTATGTGATCGAGTGTGGTGTATGGGATGTGGTGACGAGCATCCATACACTGGCGTCTAGCATGACCGTGAGTCGTCGTTGATATTTATTGTGGGTTGTTTTAAAGATGAAATCTTGAACCCTTGCCGGGTTGTGAAATTGAACACTATTTTCCCTTGCCGGGACTTATTGTAAAGTGGATTACTGTTTTCCCTTGCTGGGACTTATTGTAAAGAGGATTATTGTTTTTCCTTGCTGGGACCTTGTTGTAATGATTGTTGTGTCCCTTGCCGGGATGGCTCATGATTATTGTTTTCATTCTTTTGCCCTTAACTATGATTGTTATTTGGCTTAGGAAGAGTGGTAATGTCACGACCCTAGTTCACCAATCGTGAACATGTCATGACGGCACCCAGTCCTCGCGACTAGGTAAGCCTAACACATTACGGAATATACAAGTTATGAACTATAAACAAGAAATAACGGAAAAACGGTATAATTAAGAGTGTAATATATGTCGCTTGGCACATACACTTGTCAACATACTGTATAAAAATACCTCCAAGACCCGAAATCCCACGGGTAACACTTAATAAAAGAAATACAACTGTGGCTCTATGTGTAAAGAGTATCTTAAACAACAAAATGAAGTAAAAACATCTACTAGAACTATCAGAATAGAAGGAGGGCCTCCGGATCCGCGGACGTAGCAGATCATACCTCGAGGTCTCCAAATGTGCTGCTGATATCACCTAGTATGGGCCTGTCCTGATGTACCTGGATCTGCACAACAAAAGTGTGCAGAAGAGTAGCATGAGTACACCACGGCGGTACTCAGTAAGTGCCAAGCCTAACCTCGATGGAGTAGTGACGAGGAAGGTCAGGGCCCTACTGAGAGAACAATAACAGAATGATAATAACAATAATAAGCAGTTTTAAATAATAATAATTCTGAAATAACAACAATAAAGTGATTACTGCAGCCGTCTACAATTAAGCTAACAACAAGTAACAAAGCTCAATTAACAAGTTCAGGACCTGTGGGAATTGAACCCACAGTCCCATTCTATAATCAACAATCCAGGAGCTACGGGAATTTAAGCCACAGTCCCGATAACAGTATCTTTGGGTCTCCGGGAATCGAACCCACAGCTCATGTCTCAATACCTCAAGATGTGTCTCAATGATCTCAGGATCTTTGGGAATCGAACCCGCAGTCCATATCTCAATAATATATCAATAACTCAGGATCTCCGGGAATCGAACCCGTAGTCCATATCTCAATAATGTATCAATAACTCCGGATCTCGGGGAATCGAACTCGCAGTCCATGTCTCAATAATGTATCAATAACTCCGGATCTCCGGGAATCGAACCCGCAGTCCATATCTTAATAATGTATCAATAACTTTGGATCTCCGGGAATCGAACCCACAGGCCTAGGATCTCCGGGAATCGAACCCGCAGTCCACCAACACAACAGATAAATAAAACACACAGAGAGAATATAATATGCTTAACTACAACTTCACTGAAACTAGTGCCAGCAATTATCAAGAAGTCCAAGTAAGACAATTAGGCAATTAGACAGTTAAATCCTAGCTAATCATGCTTTTCTAACTAATACCAGGTCAAAGTAACGATTTAATTAGCTAAGAGCAGGAATATCACTAATTGGACAATTCAAGTAAAGTGCGTGTTACAACAACCAGCGCATGTACACGCCCGTCACCTCGCGTACAAGGCATTTAAACTATCACATAATATCCTAGGGGTGAAAGTTCCCCCACACGAGGTTAGACAAGCCACTTAGCTCAACTCAGGTACAAAACCGCTAAGAGAAAACTCTCTTGCCGTGAATGTCGGCCTCCACAGGTGTAGTATCTGATAAAAATCAATAGAATCACATCAAAATAGGCCAATTGGGCATTACCCAATCAAAACGATTCAAAATACACCAAAACCCACAATTTGCCAAAACCCGACTTTCGGTACGCTTCTCGATAAATCACGAAAGTTACATATTCGGAACCCTCGTCTCAATACGAGTCTAAGCATATAAAGTTTACTAAATTCGGACTCCATTTTCCCATTAAAACCTTTGATTTTCTAAAGTTTAAGCCTAGGGTGAAAACCTCCCATTAAATACCCCAAATTCCTCAATTTTCATGAAAAACTTGCATAATATTATCAAAAACAATCATAATTTGAGTCCATAATTGATTACCTGAAGAAACCCCTCGAATTCTCCTTCAAAATTGCCCAAATCGCCCCTTAAGCCGAGGCCTCAATGTTTGAAATGTTTCTGAAATTTCTAACTTCTGATATAATTAAACCCTCTGCGATTTTCGCCTCTGCGGACCATTATCCGCTTCTGCGAAACCGCTTCTGTGACCAATAGGTCGCTTCTGCAAAACCCCAGGCCTGGCATGGTCCAATCTGCTTCTGCGAGCCCAGGGCCGCTTCTGCGAGGCCGCTCCTACGAATAGGAGTCCGTTTCTGCGGACTCGCTTAAGCGAGCAGCCATCCGCTTCTGCGGACTCTTCACTTGAGGGACCCCAACCGATTCTGCGGTCATGCCTTCCGCACCAGCTCTAGCGCCTCAGCGGACGAAAGTCCACTCCTGCGAGCCATTCCGCCTCCGCGCCCAAATTCCGCTTCAGCGGGCTCGCCTCTGCGGTCCCATTTTCGCAGGGGCAAAAACAATAGAACGGCAACCCAAACCTACAATCTTCCACGTTTCCTTCCTGTTTAACCATCCGAAACCACCCCGAGGCCCCCGGGACCTCATCCAAACACACCAACACATCCTAATTCCTTATTCAAACTTGTACCAATCCTCAAAACACGTCTAACAACATCAAAACCCATAATTCACATCGAATTCAAGTCTAAATTCCTTAAAACTCTCCGAATTCAACATTAAATCAAAAACCCGACCAAACGACGTCTGAATGACCTGAATATTTGCGGAAATATCTAAAATCACATAACGAAGCTACAAAAATTGTCGGAATTCCATTCCGACCCCCGGATCAAAATCTCAACTATCGTTCGGATTCGCCAAAATTTTAAACTTCCGTATTTCAAGCCTAATTGATCTACGGACCTCCAAAATACATTCCGAACGCGCTCCCAACCCTCGAAATCACCTGACGGAGCTAATGGAACCATCATATTTCCGTTCCGAGGCCGTCTTAACACTGTCCCGACTACATGCCATTTTCCAACTATAAAGCTTCTATTTAGGGACTAAGTGTCCCAAAACACTCCAAATTCCAAAACCGACCCTCCCGGTAAACCACAATAGTAGAAATGAACTTAGGGGAACAGTTAAATTGGGGATCGGGGCGTAAGTTTCTAAAATGACCGGTCGGGTCGTTTTATCTTCCCACACTTAAAATATTTGTTCGTCCTTGAACGAGCATAGAAAACATACCTGGAGTGGTGAAGAGATAAGGGTACTGACTGCGCATATCCTGCTCGGTCTCCCAAGTCGCCTCCTCGACCGGCTGACCCCGCCACTGAACCTTTACTGAAGCTATGTTCTTTGACCTTAGCTTCCTAACTTGCCTATCTAGAATGGCTATTGGCTCCTCAACATAAGACATATCTTCGTCTAGCTGAACAGAAGTGAAATCCAACACATGCGACGGGTCGCCATGGTATCTCCGGAACATATACATGAAATACGGGGTGGACTCCGGCTAGGTTGGGAGGTAAGGCCAACTCATAAGAAACCTCTCCAACACGCCTCAAAATCTCAAAAGGACCAATAAATCTAGGACTCGGCTTTCCTTTCTTTCCAAAACTCATAACGCCCTTCATGGGTGAGACTCGAAGTAGAACCCGCTCGCCAACCATAAAAGCCACATCGCGAACCTTCTTGTCCGCATAACTCTTCTGTCTAGACTGGGCTGCACGAAATATGTCCCGAATCACCTTGACCTTGTCCATTGCATCCTGAACCATATCAGTACCTAGCAGTCTGGCCTCGCCCGGCTCGAACCAACCCACGGGAGACTTGCACCTCCTACCATATAGGGCCTCATACGGTGCCATCTGAATACTGGACTAGTAGCTGTTGTTAGAAGCAAACTTCGCTAGTGGCAAGAAGTGATCCCATGAACCTCCAAACTCAATCATGCACGCACGAAGCATATCCTCCAAAATCTGAATAGTGCACTCGGACTGACCATCAGTCTGGGGGTGAAACGATGTGCTCAGCTCCACCCGAGTACCTAACTCCTGCTGTACAGCCCTCCAGAACCGTGAAGTGAACTGAGTGCCTCTCTCTAAAATGATGGAAACTAGAATACCATGCAGCCGAACTATCTCCCTGATATAGATCTCCGCCAGTCGCTCCAATGAATAAGTAGTGCTCACCGATATGAAATGGGCGGACTTGTTCAGCCGATCCACAATAACCCAAATGGAATCAAACTTCCTAACAGTCCGTGGAAGTCCAGATACAAAGTCCATGGTGATGCGCTCTCATTTCCACTCTGGAATCTCAATCTGCTGCATCAATCCTCCCGGACGCCGATGCTCATACTTCACCTACTGGCAGTTGAGGCATCTAGAAACATAATCAACTATATACCTCTTCATCCGCCTCAACCAGTAATACTGTCTCAAGTCTTGATACATCTTCGCGGCATCCGGATGGATGGAATACCGCGAGCTATGGGCCTCTGCTAGAATCAGCACTCGAAGATCATCTATATTGGGCACATAAATACGCCCATGCATCCTCATAACTCCATCATATCCAATGGTAACATCTCGAGCATCACCACGCCGAACTCTATCCTGGAGGACAAGCAAATGAGGTTCGTCGAACTGACGCTCCCTGATGCGGTCAAATAGAGAAGACCGGGAAACCATACAAGCCAGAACCCGGGTGGGCTCCGAAAGATCCAATCTAAGAAACTGCCTGGCTAAAGCCTGAACATCCATCGCCATAGGCCTCTCCGAATCTGGAAGATATGCCATACTCCCCAGACTCTCTGCCCAATGACTAAAGGTATCGGCAACCACAATAGCCTTGCCCGGATGATAGAGAATAGTAATATCATAGTCCTTCAGTAGATCCAACCATCTCCTCTGACGTATATTCTGGTCCTTCTGCTTAAGCAAGTGCTGCAAGCTCTGGTGATCAGTGTAGATCTCACAAGGAACCCCATACAAGTAATGGCGCCAAATCTTCAAGGCGTGAACAATGGCAGCTAGCTCCAAATCATGAACAGGATAGTTCTTCTCATGTATCTTCAACTGTCTAGACGCGTAGGCAATCACTCTACCGTCCTACATTAATATTGCACCGAGTCTAACTCATGAGGCATCACAATATACAATATAGGACCCCGAACCTGTAGGCAACATCAATATAGGGGCCAAAGTCAAAGCTGTCTTGAGCTTCTGAAAGCTTGCCTCACACTCGTCTGTCCACTGAAAAGGGGCACCCTTTTGGGTCAACCTGGTCATAGGTGCTGCAATCGAATAGAACCCCTCTACGAAAGACGGCAATAGCCCGCCAAACCAAGGAAACTGCGAATCTCAGTAGCGGAGGAGGGTCTGGGCAAATTCTGCACAGTCTCCACTTTCCTCGGATCCACTCGAATACCATCGCTCGACACCACATGGCCTAAAAATGCCACTGAACTCAACCAGAACTCACATTTAGAGAACTTGGCATATAGCTGCTTCTCCCTCAGAGTCTGAAGCACTATCCTCATATGCTGCTCGTGCTCTTCCCGACTTCGGGAATATACTAGAATATCATCAATGAAAACAATCACGAACGAGTCCGGATATGGCCTGAACACACTGTGCATCAAATGCATAAAGGCTGCTGGGGCATTAGTCATCCCAAAAGACATCACGAGGAACTCGTAGTGACCATACCGAGTCCTGAAGGCAGACTTCGGGATATCTGGCTCCCGAATCTTCAGCTGATGATAACCAGAGCACAAATCAATCTTAGAGAACACATGTGCGCCCTGTAGCTGGTCAAACAAATCATCAATACAAGGCAAAGGATACCGGTTCTTCACTGTAACCTTATTCAGCTGACAATAGTCAATACACATACGCATAGAACCGTCCTTTTTCTTCACAAACAACACAGGAGCAACCCAAGGCGAAACACTAGGACGAATGAAACCCTTACCCAATAACTCTTGTAACTGATCCTTCAACTCCTTCAACTCAGGAGGAGCCATACGGTACGATGGAATAGAAATGGGTTGAGTGCCCGGCAACAAATCAATAGCAAAATCAATATCTCTGTCGCGCGGCATGCCCGGGAGATCAGCTGGAAATACATCAGCAAAGTCACGTACCACAGGAATTGAATCAATAGAGGGTGTGTCAATACTGACATCTCGCACATAAACTAGATAAGTAGCACACCCCTTCTCAATCATATGATAAGCTCTAAGAAAGGAAATAACACGGCTAGGGGTGTGATCTAGAGTACCACTCCACTCAATACGTGGAATTCCTGGCATAGCCAGCGTCACGGTCTTGGCGTGACAATCAAGAATAGCATAATGGGGCGACAACTAGTCCATGCCTAGAATAATATCAAAATCGACCATCCCGAGCAACAATAGATCCGCTCTGGTCTCAAAATCACAGATCGTAACCAAACACGACCGATATACACGGTCCACAGCAAAAGAATCTCCCACCAGAGTGGAAACATAAATGGGGGCACTCAAAGAATCCCGAGGCACACCCAGATGAGAAGCAAAATAGGAGGACACATATGAAAAGGTGGAACCATGGTCGAAAGGAACCGATGCCTCCCTGTGACTAACCAGAATAATACCTATGATAACAGAATCAGATGCAACAGCTGTAGCGTGATCATGAATAACATAAAATCTGGCATGTCCCCTCTATCGAGGGCGGCCTCTAGCACCCTGACCCCTGCCCGTGGCTGGCTGGGCACGTGGAGTGGCAGCTGGAGCTGGAATGATAGCCTGATGGCCCTGAGGACCATGCTGAGGCTGCAAAGACTGAGGAGGTGCTCCTCCCCTACGCCTGGGGCACTCCCTAACCATATGGCAAGTATCCCCGCACTCAAAACAAGCTCTAGGAGCATGCGGTAGCTGTGACTGACCGGCCTCACCCCCACTAGTCTGACCCCTGGAGGTATCCCGCGCAGGAGGTGCACTGGAAACTGAGGGAGCATAATAAGGATCCTGAGGTGCTAGAAGAGCTGGAGTACTACCGGCTGCTCAATGCTGAGTGAACTGGTCGACCAGAATAACCCTGCCAAAATGACCGGCTGCTGAAGTGCGGGCACCAGAGAAATGGCCCTACTCACGAGACCTCTTGGCCTCCCTCTCTCCCCTCTCTTTAGGGAGCATACTCTTGATCCTCCTGGCAATGCTCACTGCCTGCTGATAAGATATATCTGTCTCCAACTCTCTGGCCATGCTGGACTGGATCGGCAGAATAAGGCCCTTAATAAATCTCGGCACCCTCTCCAGGACCGTGGCTACCAAAGTCGGTGCATGCTTGGCTAGACGGGTGAAACTGATAGCATACTCCGATACTGACATGGAGCCCTATCGCAATCGCTCAAACTCCGAGCGCCAAGAATCCCTAAGGCTCTGGGGAACAAACTCCCTAAAAAACAAGTCTAAAATTTGCGTCTAGGTCAATGAAGCAGACTCCTCTGGACTATCCAACTCATACGTGCACCACCAATCGTAAGCGGCCCCACGAAACTGAAAAGCAGTGAAGGAAACCCCGCTGGTCTCCACAATCCTCATGGTACGAAGAATACGATGACACTCCTCCATAAAACCCAATGCATCATCTGAAGCCAAACCATTTAACACTGGAGGGTCATATTTCTTGAACCTCTCCAATCTACGATGCTCGTCCTCAGAGGCAGCTGGCCCACCTCTGGGTTGTGCTAAGGCGTCCTCAGAGGAACCTGTCCCACTGGCACTCACTGCTCAGTTGTAACGGCTGCGGGAGTCTTGGCCCCTCCCCCGGCCTGGGATGTAGCTGCAGCGAGAGGAAGTAGTCCTGCCTGAGCTAAAGTGGTATACATACTCATGAACTGGGCCAGGGTCTCCTGGAGTGCTGGAGTAGTAGTAGTTGTAGTTGGTGTACCACGTGCCTGCGCTCCAACCTGGTCCATCGGTGGTACCTCAGCGGCAGTGCGCACGGGTGCTGTGGCTGCACCTAGGGCGCGTCCTCATCCTCTACCTCGGCCTCGGCCTCTAACGGCGGCAACAGTGGGCGCGGATACCTTATCGCCGCGAGTAGCACGTGTCCTCACCATCTGTGAGAGAATAGAAAGCAGTAGTTTAGATTTGGTTCCAAAAATGTCGCACGACAAGGAATCCAAAAGAATGAAGAGTTTCCTAAACAGTTACATAGGCTCTCGTAGTTAAATACAGACGTCTCTGTATCCATCAGCGAGACTCTAAGTAACCCGTCTGTGTCCCCTGACTCCTATGAACCTAGAGCTGTGATACCAACTTATCATGACCCTAGGTCACCAATCGTGAACATGTCATGACGGAATATACAAGTCATTGCGGAACATGTCCACTGACTAGGTAAGCCTAACACATTGCGGAATATACAAGTTATGAACTATAAACAAGAAATAACGGAAAAACGGTATAATTAAGAGTGTAATCTATGTCGCTTGGCACATACACTTGTCAACATACTGTATAAAAATACCTCCAAGACCTGGAATCCCACGGGTAACACGGACTAAAAGAAATACAACTGTGGCTCTATGTGTAAAGAGTATCTAAAACAACGAAATGAAGTAAAAACATCTACTAGAACTATCAGAATAGAAGGAGGGCCTCCGGATCCGCGGACGTAGCAGATCATACCTCGAGGTCTCCAAATGTGCTGCTGATATCACCTAATATGGGCCTGTCCTGATGTACCTGGATCTGCACAACAAAAGTGTGCAGAAGAGTAGCATGAGTACACCACGGCGGTACTCAGTAAGTGCCAAGCCTAACCTCGATGGAGTAGTGACGAGGAAGGTCAGGGCCCTACTGAGAGAACAATAACATAATGACAATAACAATAATAAGCAATTTTAAATAATAATAATTATGAAATAACAACAATAAAGTGATTACTACAACCGTCTAGAATTAAGCTAACAACAAGTAACAAAGTTCAATTAACAAGTTCAGGACCTGTGGGAATTGAACCCACTGTCCCATTCTATAATCAACAATCCAGGAGCTACGGGAATTTAACCCGCAGTCCCGATAACAGTATCTCTGGGTCTCCGGGAATCGAAACCGCAGCCCATGTCTCAATACCTCAAGATGTGTCTAAATGAGCTCAGGATCTCCGGGAATCGAACCCGTAGTCCATATCTCAATAATATATCAATAACTCAGGATCTCCGGGAATCGAACCTGCAGTCCAAATCTCAATAATGTATCAATAACTCCGGATCTCTGGGAATCGAACCCGCAATCCATATCTCATTAATGTATCAATAACTCCGGATCTCTGGGAATCGAACCCGCAGTCCATATCTTAATAATGTATCAATAACACCGAATCTCTGGGAATCGAAATCGCAGTCCACAAACAATATCACTCCGGGTCTCTGGGAATCAAACCCACAACCCTGGGATCTTTGGGAATCGAACCCGCAGTCTACCAACATAACAAATAAAGAAAATACACAGAGAGAATATAATATACTTAACTGCAACTTCACCGAAACTAGTGCCAGCAATTATCAAGAAGTCCAAGTAAGACAATTACGCAATTAGACAGTTAAATCCTAGCTAATCATGCTTTTCTAACTAATACCAGGTAAAAGTAATGATTTAATCAGCTAAGAGCAGGAATATAAAGTGCGTATTACAACAACCATCGCATGTACACGCCCGTCACCTCGCGTACAAGGCATTTAAACTATCACATAATATCCTAGGTGTGAAAGTTCCCCCACACGAGGTTAGACAAGCCACTTACCTCAACTCCGGTACAAAATCGCTAAGAGACAACTCTCTTGCCGCGAATGTCGGCCTTCACATGTGTATTATCTGATAAAAATCAATAGAATCACATCAAAATAGGCCAATTAGGCATTTCCCAATCAAAACGATTCAAAATACACAAAAACCCACAAGTTGCCAAAACCCGAATTTCGGTATGCTTCTCGAAAAATCTCGAAAGTTACATATTCGGAACCTTCGTCTCAATACGAGTCTAAGCATATAAAGTTTGCTAAATTCGGACTACATTTTCCCATTCAAACCTTTGATTTTCTAAAGTTTAAGCTTAGGGTGAAAACCCCCCAATAAATACCCCAAATTCCTCCATTTTCATTAAAAACTTGAATAATATTATCAACAACAATCATAATTTGAGTCCATAATTGATTACCTGAAGAAACCACTCGAATTTTCCTTCAAAATCGCCCAAATCGCCCCTTTAGTCGAGCCCTTCATGTTTGAAATATTTCTGAAATTTTCTAACTTCTGATATAATTAAACCCTCTACGATTTTAGCTTCTTCGAACCATTATCCGCTTCTGCGGAACCGTTTCGGCGACCAATAGGTTGCTTTTGCGAAACCCCAGGCCTGGCATGGCCCAATCCGCTTCTGCGAGCCCAGGGCCGCTTCTGCGAGGCCGCTCCTGCAGAAAAATGTCCGCTCCTGCGAATAGGAGTCCGTTTCTGCGGACTCGCTTAAGCGAGCAGCCATCCGCTTCTGCGGACTCTTCACTTGAGGGACCCCAACCGCTTTTGCGGTCATGCCTTCCGCACCAGCGGTAGCGCCTCAGCGGACGAAAGTCCGCTCCTACAAGCCATTCCGCCTCTGTGCCCAAATTCCGCTTCACCGGGCTCGCCTCTGCGGTCCCATTTCCACAGGGGCGAAAACAACAGAGCAGCAACCCAAACCTACAATCGTCCATGTTTCTTCCCGTCTAACCATCCGAATTCACCCCGAGGCCCCCGGGACCTCATCCAAACACACAAAAACATCCTAATACCTTATTCAAACTTGTACCAATCCTCGAAACATGTCTAACAACATCAAAACCCATAATTCACATCGAATTCAAGCCTAAATTCCTTAAAACTTTCCGAATTCAACCTTCAATCAAAAACCCCACCAAACGACGTCTGAATGACCTGATTATTTGCGGACATATCCAAAATTACATAACGAAGCTACAAAAATTGTCGGAATTCCATTCCGACCCCCGGATCAAAATCTCACCTATTGTTCGGATTCGCCAAAATTTCAAACTTCGGCATTTCAAGCCTAATTGAGCAACGGACCTCTAAAATACATTCCGAATGCGCTCCCAACCCCAAAATCATCTAACGGAGCTAATGGAACAATCGGATTTGCGTTCCGAGGTCGTCTTAACACTGTTCCGACTACGGGCCATTTTCCAGCTATAAAGCTTCTATTTAGGGACTAAGTGTCCCAAAACACTCCAAATTCCAGAACCAACCCACTCGGCAAACCACAATAGCAGAAATGAACTTAGGGGAATAGTTAAATTGGGGATCGGGGCGTAAGTTTCTAAAACGACCTTCCAGGTCATTACAGGTAATGCACGAAGGGTGATGTCGTGCCTTGTTTACTGATTTTGCACGAAGGTTAATGTCGTGCTCTGTTTTATTGATTATGCACGAAGGGTAGTTCTGTGCCTTGTTATTGATTATGCACGAAGGATAATGACGTGCCTTGTGATATTGATTATGCACGAAGGAACATCCCGTGTCATTGTTATTTGAACCATGCACGAAGGATCATTCAGTGCCATGGATGTAAGGATGAGAGTAAAAGCACGAAAGGTGATGTCGTGCAACTATTTTCTCTTCCTTGTTTTGATATTAACTGTTTCCGTTATACTCTGATTTCCATTACTGATTTAATAATTGTTGCTAACTGTTGTGTTTCACCTTTTTATGATACTTCTTGTTGAATTTGTTACTTGATATTTCTTATTAGCTTGTGTTGAACGTATATATAGAACTGCACAGGGTTATGTGAGTGTCTGGTCCTAGGCTTGTCACTACTTCGCCGGGATAGGCCAGGCACTTACCAGCACATGGGGTCGGATTGTGTTGATACTGCACTTCTGTGCGTTTTTGCACAGATCCAGGTTTTGAGGAGGAGCAACAACAGCAATAGAGTATTCGTGGGAGTTGAGCTTTTCGAGACTGAGGTAGCTTGCAGGCGTCTGCAGACCCGGCAATCTCTTCCATTTACTTATACTATTTGCTGTGGTCTCATTGTTCCGATAAAGACAAATATTTTGTTATTTTCTTTCAGACCACTATGTGTAGTATTCATTAGTAGTTCGTGAGTTGGTGACTCCACATCTTGGGTAGAGGATTTCATTAATGTTTTACCTTGGTATTATTTATCTCTATTTTGAAAGTCTTCCGCACTTATTAAATTGAATATTATTTCTCTTGTTGATAAATATGAGTATCAAATAATGATACGAACAGGATAATGTTGAATGTAGTGGCTTGCCTAGCTACCACGATTCGGCGCCATCATGATCCCGATGTTAGTGAAAATCCGGGTCGTGACATCGGTGTTCTGTAAGAAAGGCTTTGCATGCTGGTTAGGGATTCTTGATTGCTTTTCAGCATTAGTTCAGTGGGTAGTTTGAATGTGCAGAAACATTAATTATTTCAGAAGATGGTGGGAGCTTTCCCCACATGAATATTGTATAAGTGTGACATGTAGTCACTTGATTAACAATAAATTGTGACGACCCAAAGGGTCATCACTTATTTTATTAATCATTTCGAGCTTCTGAGGCCTTGAAAACCTCATTCTATGTTGCCTCGATTTACGTGCATGATTCGAGCATGTAGCCGGAAAGATTTTGTGATAGAAAAATATGAATTCTATGAGAAATTTGGATAAAAATGATATTAATATTGATATGGTTGACTTCGGTCAACATTTTTGGTAAACGGATCCGGACCCGAGATTGGATGGTCCCGAAAGGTCCGTAGGAAAATATGGGACTTGGACATGCGTCCGGAGTCGAATTCCGAGGCCTAGAGCCCAAGTTATGAATTTTTCTGTGAAATTGTTTTTGATGTAATTGTTAAATGAAATGAATTAATTGACCTTGGTATCGGGCTCGTATTTTGGTTCCGACTCCCGGTACAAGTCTTAAATATTATATATGTGATTTCTGTAAAGTTTGGTGACATTCGAATGTCGTTTGAGATGTTTTGGACCTTGAGTTCCAAGTTTGGAAATTTTGAAAACCAAAAGTATGAAAATCATGAATTTGAGGCTTGATTTGATGAAAACGATGTGATATTGGCGATGTGATCGCACGAACAAGTTCATAATGTGTTTTTGATGTTGTGTACACGTTTTGTTTGGAGCCCGGGGGGCTCGGGTAAAGATTTGATAGGTCGTAGGATCAATTTCTGAATTTATGCACTGCTGGTTTTTCACCCAGCTGTTGGCTTCGCATTTGCGAAGAATTTCTCGCAAATGCGAAGAAGGCAGTTCAAGGCTGGGTTCGCAAATGCGAACCCATTATCGCAAATGCGATGCCTGCCAGAACCAGCCAAGTTCGCAAATGCGAACAAAGTGTCACAAATGCGACATTGGCACACCTGGACCAGAGTTCGCAATTGCGAACTTAACCTCGCAAATGCGAGGCCTTCAGTAATTGCCTGTCTTCGCAATTGCGAAGAATGTGTCGCAATTGCGAAGAAGCCCAGAAGCCTACTGGTTCGCAAATGCGAACCTTATTTCGCAAATGCGAAATCCCCAGTAACTGCCTAGACTTCGCAAATGCGAACAAATGTTCGCAAATGCGAACTTCCCAACCTTAGCTTATTTTTCAAACTCCAGAAATTGGTCGGGGTTCGCAATTGCGAACCCATGTTCGCAAATGCGAACACAGAGACCTGTAAATCACGATTTTCAGTTCATTTCTTCACTTTTCACAACCCAAAAACACCCATTTGCGATTCTTCACGGATTCCTTCTTCTTCAAAACAATTGTAAGTCACTTTTTACTTAATTCTTTCAATTTCTAACATCATTAAACATGTTTTTCAATAGAAATCAAAGGTTTTCATGGTAGAAATTCTTGTTTTTGATAGAATATAGGGTTTTTCATAAATTGGGAAATTGGACCTCGAATTGAGGTCTGATTTTGAAACAAATCATATACTTTAACTCGTGGGGGGATGGGTAACCGGATTTTGGTCCGAACCACGAGTTCCGACCATGTGGGCCCGGGGTCGAAATTCACTATTCCGGGCAGAATGTTGTAAAAGTTGTAATTGGTCTTAGGAATTAGTTTTTTGAGTAGTATTGATGATATTAAATCAATTGTGTATAGATACGATTGGATTGGAGCCAAATTTGAAAGAAAAAGACATTGCCACGGATTGAATTGTTCATACACATTCGAGGTAAGTGTTTGTTCTATCCTAGCTTGAGGGAATAGGATTATGTGCTATATGTTATGTGATCGAGTGCGGTGTATGGGCTGTGGTGATGAGCATCCATACACTGGCGTCTAGTATGACCGTGAGTCGTTGTTAATGCTTATTGTGAGACATATTTGCAGATAAATTGTTGAACCTTTGCCAGGTTGTAGAATTGTTATTGTTCTCCCTTGTCGGGACTTGTTGTGAAGATTATTATTGATTGCCCTTGTTGGGACGGTTTATGAACTACTGTTTTATTCCTTACCCTTAACTGTGATTGTTATTTGGGTGAGGAAGAGTGATAATGCACGGAGGGTGATGCCGTGCCTTGATTTATTATTTATGCACGAAGGTTAATGTCGTGCCATGTTTTATTATTTATGCACGAAGGTTAATGCCGTGCCATGTTTTATTGATTATGCACGAAGGATCATGTCGTGCCCTGTTATTGAACCATGTATGAAGGATCATGCCGTACTATGGATGTGAGGATGAGAGTAAAAGCACGAAGGGTGATGCCGTGTACTTTATTTGCTTATTTGGTGAGGATTAGAGTAAAAGCACGAAGGGTGATGTCGTGCAACTGCATGCTATTCCTTGACTTGATATTACTTGTGTTTCCATTATACTTTGTTTTCCTTGTGAACTTATTAACTGTTGTTAATTGTTGAGTTCTTTGAGATATTCCTTATTGTGTTATTACTTGGTTATTTCTTGTTATTCTGTTGTATACATATATATTGAATTGCACAGGTTTATGTGGGTGTCTGGTCCTAGGCTTGTCACTACTTCGCCGGGATAGGCCAGGCACTTACCAGCACATGGGGTCGGTTGTGCTGATACTACACTTCTGTGCGTTTTTGCACAGGTCCAGGTTACGATCAGGAGCAGCAACAGTAAATCGATTGCGTGGGCGTTGATCACATTTGAGACCGAGGTAGCTTGCAGACGTCCGCAGGCCCGGCATCTCTATCTTTACTTATGTTACTAGTTGTAGTCTCTTTGTTCCGAGACAAACAGAATTATGTTATATTTCTTTCAAATTTTTATGTGTAGTATCAATAGTAGTTCGTGAGTTGGTGGCTCCACGTCTTGGGTAGAGGATTTCAGTATGATTTTCACCTTGTAATTAGTTATTTCTATTTCGATAAAGTATTCCGCATTTATTTAATTAAAGTTGTGGTTTGTTGATAAATAAATTTTGAAATTATGTTAAAAACAGGATAGTATGAATACAGTGGCTTGCCTAGCTACCACGAGTAGGCGCCATCACGATCCCGATGTTGGGGGAAATCCGGGTCGTGACAATTTGGTATCAGAGCTCTAGGTTACATAGGTCTCACCACTCATGAACAAGCTTAGTAGAGTTTGAGAGGTAGGTACGGAGACGTCCGTACTTGTCCTCCAGAGTCTATTGAGTTAGCAAAGAGTCTCTCATTTGTTCTTTCTTGTCGTGCGACTTGTTCCTCAATTACTCATTGAATTTCTATTCTGTCCTTTCGCAGATGGTGAGGACACGCGTTTCTTCGTCCGCCGACCAGCAGCCCGAGCCCTAGACAGCTCCTGTGAGGGGCAGGGGCCAAGGCCGTATCAGAGGCCGTGGTAGGGGTAGAGCTCAGCCCCAGACAGCTACTCCGGAGCCTCATATTGAGATTGACGAGGAGGTTCCAGTCCCAGCAGCTCCAGTGGGCCCAGCTTAGGTCCCAGGAGAGGCTTTAATTACCCCGGATCTTCGGGATGCTTTGGTCAAAATAGCGGGATTTATGGACAGCATTGCCAGAGCGGGCTTATTATCAGTTGCACCAGCCGCTTCTTATGCTGGAGGAGGGGCCCAAACTCCTATTGCTCGTACTCCGGAGCCAGTAGCTCCTCAGCCTCAGGCACCAGTAGTTCAGCCAGCTGTGGCCACTCAGTCAGGCACCACGGCTCATGCCGGAGATGGAGCGACCATGACTTCTGATTTTTTATGGAGACTTGATCGGTTCTCCAAGCTGTTTACCACTACATTCAGCGGTGCCACATTAGAGGATCCTCAGGACTTCTTATTTAGTTGCCATGAGATTCTTAAGACTATGGGGATCGTGGAGACAAATGGAGTTGACTTCTGTACATTCAGGCTTGCAGGATCCGCCAAGACTTGGTGGAGAGATTATTGTTTGACTCGACCAGCAGGGTCCCCAGCTTTATCATGGGATCACTTTGCGGAACTATTTATGGAGAAGTTTCTCCCTGCTACTCAGCGGGATGTACTTCGGATGCAGTTTGAGCGCCTCCATCAGGGCACTATGACGGTCACACAGTATGAGACGAGATTTGTCGATTTGGCTTGTCATGCAATGGTGATACTTCCCACAGAGCGGGAGAGGGTCCGCAGGTTTATAGATGGGCTTAATCAGCCAATTAGACTCCAGATGGCTATGGGCGTGGGGAGTGACATATCATTTCAGGAGGCAGCTAATGCAGCACACAAAGTTGAGATGGCTCTTGCTCGGGGAGGCGGTTATTCTTCGGACAAGAGGCCTCGTCATTCAGGCAGGTTTAGTGGTTCTTCTTCTGGTGGCAGAGAATCCTTTGACAGAGGCCAGTCTTCCAGGCCTTTCCATTCCGCCCTTCAGGCTTCACAGGGTGGACCAGGTGATCGTGGTTTTCGTGGGCATTTTTTAGACCAGCCTCCTATTAATGCTCAGCCTCTTCAGAGTGTTCGTGGAGGCCATTCAGTTCGTCAGGGCCAGCAACCCTATCAGTCTAAGAGTTGCTACGGTTGTGGTGACCCAGGTCATTTTATCAGGTATTGCCCTCGAGCAGCGGGCAACTCTCAGCAGCGAGGTCCTCGTCCTATGATTCAGGCCCCAGCTGACCCTCAGCCTGCCCAGCCAGCCATAGGCGAGGGTAGAGATTATAGAGGTGGAAGTCGAGACCGTAGAGGTGGAGACCGTCCAGCCAGAGGTAGAGGTCAGCCAGTTGATGGTCGTCCTAGAGACGCAGCTCAGAGGGGAGGTGCAGATCCCCGATTCTATGCTTTACCAGCTAGGCCAGAGGCAGAGGCATCAGATGCCGTGATTGTAGGTACTATTCTTGTGTGTGGCAGAGGTGCTTCAGTATTATTTGACCCCGGATCTACATATTCATATGTGTCTTCCTACTTTGCACCGTATTTGGCCGTGCCCACCTATGCTCTGAATATTCCAATTTATGTGGCTACACCAGTGGGTGACTTGATTGTAGTCGACCGAGTGCATCGTTCGTGCGTAGTTATATTTGGGGGTCTTGAGACCCGTGTTGATCTGTTGCTTTTGGATATGGTGGATTTTGATGTCATATTGGGGATGGACTGGTTGTCCCCATACCATGCTATTCTAGATTGTCATGCTAAGACCGTGACCTTAGCCTTGCCAGAATCACCCCGATTAGAGTGGAAAGGTACCTCAAGCCACTCCGTTCGCACTGTTATTTCCTATGTTAAGGCTCGACGTATGGTCGAGAAGGGGTGTCTAGCTTATCTGGCTTATGTTCGTGATTCTAGTGCAGAGGTTCCTTCCATTGAGTCGGTCCCTATTGCACGGGAGTTTCCGGAGGTTTTTCCTTCAGACCTCCGGGCATGCCACCCGACAGGGATATTGATTTCTGTATTGATCTGGCACCGGGCACTCAGCCCATCTCTATTCCACCCTATCGTATGGCCCCGCTGGAGCTAAAAGAGTTGAAACATCAGTTGCAAGACTTTCTTGAGAAGGGCTTTATCAGGCCCAGTGTTTCCCCCTAGGGAGCACCTGTATTATTTGTAATGAAGAAAGATGGCTCGATGCGGATGTGTATTGATTTCCGGCAATTAAACAAAGTGACAATAAAGAATAAGTATCCACTGCCGAGGATTGATGATTTGTTTGACCAGCTCCAGGGAGCGAGGGTATTCTCTAAGATAGACTTGAGGTCAGGCTACCATCTGCTGAAGATCAAGGCGGCTGAGATTCCTAAGACAGCCTTTCGCTCTAGATATGGGCATTATGAGTTCTTGGTCATATCCTTCGGGTTGACCAATGCCCCAGCAGCATTCATGGAGTTGATGAATCGGGTATTCAAGCCTTACTTAGATCTGTTCGTGATAGTCTTCATAGATGACATCCTGGTGTACTCCCGCAGCCAGGAAGAGCACGAGCAACACCTCAGAGTGGTTCTTCAGACTCTGAAAGATAACCAGCTATATGCCAAATTTTCTAAATGTGAGTTCTGGCTGAGTTCGGTAGCATTTCTGGGTCATATTGTATCAGTGGAAGGTATTCAGGTAGACCCAAAGAAGATTGAGGCAGTCCATAATTGGCCTCGACCAGCTTCAGTGACTGAGATCTGGAGTTTCTAGGGATTAGCAGGTTACTACCATCATTTTCTAGAGGGGTTTTCTTCTATTGCAGCCCCGATGACCAGGTTGACCCAGAAGGGTGTCCAGTTCCAATGGTCAGAGGAGTGTGAGGCGAGCTTTCAGAAGCTCAAGACAGCCTTGACCACTGCACCAGTATTGATACTACCTACAGGTGTAGGGCCTTATACAGTTTATTGTGACGCATCTCGTACAGGGCTTGGAGCGGTATTGATGCAGGATGGTAATGTTATCGCTTATGCTTCAAGGCAGTTAAAAATACATGAGAAGAATTATCCAATTCATGATCTTGAGTTAGCAGCAATGGTTCATGCCTTAAAGATTTGGAGGCATTACCTATATGGTGTGACATGTGAGGTGTACACTGATCACAAAAGCCTACAGTACTTGTTCAAGCAAAAGGACTTGAATCTACGACAACGGAGATGGTTAGAGTTGCTAAAAGACTATGATGTTACTATATTATATCACCCAGGTAAGGCCAATGTGGTGGCCGATGCATTGAGTAGAAAGTATGCCAGCATGGGTAGTCTTGCATACATTCCGGTCAGTCAGAGACCATTAGCTCTAGATGTCCAGGCCTTAGCCAACCGGTTCGTGAGATTAGACATTTCCGAGCCTAGCAGGGTGTTAGCCTGCACGGTCGCTCGTTCTTATTTATTAGAGCGTATCCGTGAGAGGCAATTTGATGATCCTTATTTGCGTGAGTTGAGAGATACGGTACAACGGGGAGGTGCCACACAGGTAAATCTAGATGATGATGGGGTATTAAAATTGCAGGGTCGAGTTTGTGTGCCCAATGTTGAAGGGATTCGGGAGTTGATCTTAGCAGAGGCCCACAGTTCATGGTATTCTATTCATCCGGGCGCTGCGAAGATGTACCAGGACTTACGGCAGCACTATTGGTAGCGCAGAATGAAGAAAGATATCGTTGCGCATGTCGCTTGGTGTCTAAATTGTCAACAGGTGAAATATGAGCACCAGAGACCTGGTGGTGTATTCCAGAGGATTGAAATTCCCGAGTGGAAATGGGAGCGGATCACTATGGACTTCCTTTGACTCGGAGGAAATTTGATGCTATTTGGGTCATTGTTGATAGGCTAACCAAGTCAGCACACTTTATTCCAGTATCTGTCTCCTACTCGTCGGAGAGGTTAGCGGAGGTTTACATTAGGGAGATTGTTCGTCTCCATGGGGTGCCAGTATCTATTATCTCTGATCGGGGAACGCAGTTTACCTCGCGGTTCCGGAGAGCGGTCCAGCAGGAGTTAGGCACCCAGGTTCAGTTGAGTACAGCATTTCATCCTCAGACGGATGGCCAATCCGAGAGGACTATTCAGATTCTAGAGGACATGCTTCGAGCCTGTGTTATTGATTTCGGAGGCTCGTGGGACCAGTTTCTGCCATTAGCAGAGTTCGCCTACAATAACAGTTACCAGTCTAGCATCCGGATGGCTCCGTATGAGGCGTTGTATGGTAGGCGATGTCGATCACCAGTTGGATGGTTTGAACCGGGAGAGGCTCGGTTGCTGGGTACAGATTTAGTTCAGGAGAGATTGCGTTCAGCTCAGTCCAGGCAGAAGACTTATGCGGATCGTAAGGTTCGAGATGTAGATTTCATGGTTGGTGAACGAGTATTGCTCCGAGTGTCGCTTATGAAGGGCGTGATGAGGTTCGGGAAGAAGGGCAAGCTCAGCCCTAGGTATATTGGTCCATTTGAGATTCTAGACAGAGTGGGAGGGGTGGCTTACAGATTAGCTTTGCCGCCTAGCTTATCAGCCGTGCATCCGGTTTTTCATGTATCTATGCTTCGGAGATACCACGGCGATCCCACACATGTGTTAGACTTCAGTATTGTCCAACTGGACAATGATCTATCTTACGAGGAGGAGCCGGTAGCCATTCTAGACCGGCAGAAGTCAAAGAGTTATCCTTCTGTGCGTGTTCAGTGGAGAGGTCAGCCTCCTGAGGCATCGACCTGGGAGTCCGAGTCTGATATGCGGAGCCGCTACCCACACTTGTTCCCCGACTCAGGTACTTCTTTCTTTTGTCCGTTCGAGGACGAACGGTTGTTTTAGAGGTGGAGATTGTGACGACCCAAAGGGTCATCACTTATTTAATTAATCATTTCGAGCTTCTGAGGCCTTGAAAACCTCATTCTATGTTGCCTCGATTTACGTGCACGATCCGAGCATGTAGCCGGAAAGATTTTGTGATAGAAAAATATGAATTCTATGATAAATTTGGATAAAAATGATATTAATATTGATATGGTTGACTTCGGTCAACATTTCTGGTAAACGGATCCGGATCGGAGATTGGATGGTCCCGAAAGGTCCGTAGGAAAATATGGGACTTGGACATGCGTCCGGAGTCGAATTCTGAGGCCTAGAGCCCAAGTTATGAATTTTTCTATGAAATTGTTTTTGATGTAATTGTTAAAGGAAATGAATTAATTGACCTTGGTATCGGGCTCGTATTTTGGTTTCGACGCCCGGTACAAGTCTTAAATATTATATATGTGATTTCTGTAAAGTTTGGTGACATTCGGATGTCGTTTGAGATGTTTTGGACCTTGAGTTCCAAGTTTGAAAGTTTTGAAAACCAAAAGTATGAAAATCATGAATTTGAGGCTTGATTTCATAATGTGTTTTTGATGTTGTGTACACGTTTGGTTTGGAGCCCAGGGGGCTCGAGTAAAGATTTGATAGGCCGTAGGATCAATTTCTGAATTTATGCACTACTGGTTTTTCACCCAGCTGTTGGCTTCGCATTTGCTAAGAATTTCTCGCAAATGCGAAGAACGCAGTTCAAGGCTGGGTTCGCAAATGCGAACCCATTATCGCAAATGTGATGCCTGCCAGAACCAGCCAAGTTCGCAAATGCAAACAAAGTGTCGCAAATGCGACACTGGCACACCTGGACCAGAGTTCGCAATTGCGACCTTAACCTCGCAAATGCGAGGCCTTCAGTAATTGCCTGTCTTCGCAATTGCGAAGAATGTGTCGCAATTGCGACAAAACCCAGAAGCTAGCTGGTTCGCAAATGCGAACCTTATTTCGCAAATGCGAAATCCCCAGCAACTGCCTAGACTTCGCAAATGCGAACAAATGTTCGCAAATGCGAACTTCCCAGCCTTAACTTATTTTTCAAGCTCCAGAAATTGTTCGGGGTTCGCAATTGCGAACCCATGTTCGCAAATGCGAACACAGAGACCTGTAAATCACGACTTTCAGTTCATTTCTTCACTTTTCACAACCCAAAAACACCCATTTGCGATTCTTCACGGATTCCTTCTTCTTCAAAACAATTGTAAGTCACTTTTTACTTAATTCTTTCAATTCCTAACATCATAAAACATGTTTTTCAATAGAAATCAAAGGTTTTCATGGTAGAAATTCTTGTTTTTGATAGAATATAGTGTTTTTCATAAATTGGGAAATTGGACCTCGAATTGAGGTCCGATTTTGAAACAAATCATATACTTGAACTCGAGGGGGGATGGGTAACTAGATTTTGGTCCGAACCCCGAGTTCCGACCATGTGGGCCCGGGGTCGAAATTCATTATTCCGGGCATAATGTTGTAAAAGTTGTAATTGGTCTTAGGAATTAGTCTGTTGAGTAGTATTGATGATATTAAATCAATTGTGTATAGATACATTGGATTGGAGCCAAATTTGAAAGAAAACGACATTGCCACCGGATTGAATTGTTCATAAACATTCGAGGTAAGTGTTTGTTCTATCCTAGCTTGAGGGAATAGGATTATGTGCTATGTGTTATGTGATCGAGTGCGGTGTATGGGCTGTGGTGACGAGCATCCATACACCGGCGTCTAGTATGACCGTGAGTCGTTGTTAATGCTTATTGTGAGACATATTTGCAGATAAATTGTTGAACCTTTGCCAGGTTGTAGAATTGTTATTGTTCTCCCTTGTCGGGACTTGTTGTGAAGATGATTATTGATTGCCCTTGTTGGGACGGTTTATGAACTACTGTTTTATTCCTTGACCTTAACTGTGATTGTTATTTGGGTGAGGAAGAGTGATAATGCACGAAGGGTGATGTCGTGCCTTGATTTATTATTTATGCACGAAGGTTAATGACGTGCCATGTTTTATTATTTATGCACGAAGGTTAATGCCGTGCCATGTTTTATTGATTATGCACGAAGGATCATGCCGTGCCCCGTTATTGAACCATGTACGAAGGATCATGCCGTACTATGGATGTGAGGATGAGAGTAAAAGCACGAAGGGTGATGCCGTGTACTTTATTTGCTTATTTGGTGAGGATGAGAGTAAAAGCACGAATGGTGATGCCGTGCAACTGCTTGCTATTCCTTGACTTGATATTACTTGTGTTTCCATTATACTTTGTTTTTCCTTGTGAACTTATTAACTGTTGTTAATTGTTGAGTTCTTTGAGATATTCCTTATTGTGTTATTACTTGGTTATTTCTTGTTATTCTGTTGTATACATATATATTGAATTGCACATGTTTATGTGGGTGTCTGGTCCTAGGCTTGTCACTACTTCGCCGGGATAGGCCAGGCACTTACCAGCACATGGGGCCGGTTGTGCTGATACTACACTTCTGTGTGTTTTTGCACAGGTCCAGGTTACGCTCAGGAGCAGCAGCAGTAAATCGATTGCGTGGGAGTTGATCACATTTAAGACCGAGGTAGCTTGCAGACGTCCGCGAGCCCGGCGTCTCTCTCTTTACTTATGTTACTAGCTGTAGTCTCTTTGTTCCGAGACAAACAGAATTATGTTATATTTCTTTCAAACTTTTATGTGTAGTATTCAATAGTAGTTCGTGAGTTGGTGACTCCACGTCTTGGGTAGAGGATTTCAGTATGATTTTCACCTTGTAATTAGTTATTTCTATTTCGATAAAGTATTCCGCATTTATTTAATTAAAGTTGTGATTTGTTGATAAATAAATTTTGAAATTGTGTTAAAAACAGGATAGTATGAATACAGTGGCTTGCCTAGCTACCACGAGTAGGCGCCATCACGATCCCGATGTTGGGGGAAAATCTGGGTCGTGACATAAATTTAAACCAAGTATGACGATTTTGGTAATATCATACATTTGTGAATTTATGCTTAGAGGACACTCTACTTATATGGGTTATGGACCTCTGAAATATTATTGGCCTAGTTTGGCATGATCAGGATCGACTTGAGGTTGGTGGATAGATTTAAATGGGGAAGTGAGCCTTACGTCAGGCCAGTTATGTTTATTTTAGCAATGCACTCTTTATGAAGGGATATTCACGATCTTATTTTCTGGTCAGCTAATTTATGTAAAGATATATTGTGCCGTATGAGTTGTGAGACAGCTTGGTAAATTCACTATGTGTTGAGGTTCCGCTCAGCGGTGATATTATATGATCAGGATGGCTCTTGAGACTTAGATCAAGTATCACACCTCAGTTGTGCTTGACTTTGTAGCCTATAGAGCTATATTTTTCCTTGGGAATGGTTATGCACCTTAGTGTGGTTATGACCGATATCTGGTGTTTTGATGTAATGAGCTTTTCAGCTCGACGTATATCTCCTTATGTGAGTTATATATGTGGATCGGGTGGCACGCCGCCATGGGTAAGTTGTTTAGATCGGGTTGCGTGCCGCAATAGTATGATGTTCAGTACAATCCCCTATATTTGCTTTTATGTGTTATGTCTCTCATTTTTTCCAGAATTCTAGTTTTGGTTGTGAACCCATATCGCATGTATGATTCGCGAGTGGGGTAATTAGATCTCCTTTTCAGAGTTGGGCTTTCTTTTTGTGTCGCGTTCTGAATAGTAGCCTATTGTCACATTGTGGCATCATATGTGACTTTTGATTATGTCCGAGATGTCTTATTGCTTGAGAGGTTCGTACTAGGTGAAACCAGATTATTTGATATAGTACTAGTAAAATCCGATTATATGGAGTATATTAAAGAGCAATGATCATTCTTTGGTTCGGGATGAGGTATGGATCGTGTCAGGGGATAGACGCAATGATTTGTTGATTCATCAGTTGGTTATGAATTTCGGCATGTCTCTTCCATAGTATCGATTTTGTAAAAGATAGAGCAAGACCTATGTAGGTCATGAGATGCAATGGGAGCATCATATTTGTGGAATTTCGACTATTACGTTTAAAGAACATTATTGTGGTCTCATGAGTAAAGTAATGCAAAGTGTCAATTCAACAAAGTTATGCAGTCATGTTTGGGTACAGCGTGTGAAGATGATACAATGCTCGTATGATGGAAACAAGCTTCGCAGGAAATTTTGGATGTTGGAATTGGGCTTAATGGCATATTTGCTTGAATAAATGAGTATATCTACAGAGTTATCGAGCTAATGTGCTCAATTGAATTTTGGAAGCACAGGAAGGTGCATGAGGTGGTAAACAAGTGATTACAGACTACTTCAGTGTAGTTCTCAGCACGTTCAAGGACGAACGTATGTTTAAGTGGGGGAGATTGTAACAACCCAATCGGAAATTTTGAGCTCCGACAGGTCATTCAGCAGTCTGTGGCCATGAGCAGCTTCATTTCAGCTAAATTGACTTATGTGTATGGTCAGAATTAAAATTCAAGCGGAGTCAAATGTAAATGAAAATTCTCATTTGAGAAGCTTAAATGAGAATTGAGATCCGAAAGTTCCAGCAGGTTCATATGATTATTTCGAGCTTGGGTGTATGCCCGAATCAGGTTTTGGATAACCCAAGAGCGTTTTGGTGCCTATTATGGAAGATAGCATTTTAGAAGAAATTGCATCATTTTGGCTTAAAATTCATTTCAGTGTTATTGATGTCCATTTGGTATTCCGAGACTGGGAGTAGCTCCGTATGGTGATTATGGATTTGGGAACGCGCTCGGTAGTGAATTTGGAGGTCCGTAGGTCATCTTGGAACCGTTTGGCTAAATATAGAAATTTGAACTGTCATTTGAGTTGAGTATTATTGTTTTTACTGATGCCCGAAGTGCTTTTGACTATTCCTGGACTGATTGAGGCCGAGGTCCATATGTGAGGCCATGAGGAGTGATGCGAGGAAGCTTTCAGGCCTCGAGTGATATGTATGCATTTGTATATACATGCATGGATCGGACTGCATGCCACACTAGTATATGATATGGATTGGACGGCACGCCGCAGTGACATGTTTTGTGGATCAGACTGCACGCCACAGTATTATTGGGCTTGTGCTGTAGGAGCCCCTCCGGAGTCTGTACATACCCCCAATGAGCTCGAGTCCCCAAATAGATCATGCTGTGCGCCGCAACGGGCATATGCATTGCATTGCATTCATGCATTTACTCATGTTTGTACTATATGGCATGACATTTATATACATATTGTTACTTGCCTTGTTGACCATATACCCTGGTACTATATGTTATGGAGTGCTATACCCAAGGGGCCAATTTATAAGCCAATTTTCTCTAGTTGACTAGATACCCTGGTGTTATATGTTAAGGAATATTGTGCCCAATGGGCCGTTTATGAGCCGATTTGCTCTGATATAGCATTCATATGCTTGGATGGGGGAAAAGAAAAAGGAATATTGTAAAAGAGATTTTTAACTGATCTTGAGATTTTCTAAAAAAATTCACAGTGTTACAACTTTTGTTCTCAAAGGGTTGTACTGTATTTTATAGCATTTTGGTGTGATCTTACGTGTTTTCTTATCGCTCACATATTATTCTATCTAATTACCACTGAGCTGGAAGTACTCGCTTTACTCCCTGAACCTTGCGTACAGTTGCAGGTATTGTTCACCCGGTAGCGGGTTATTAGTAGGGCAGAAGACATTATTGTGGTAGTTAAGCAAGGTGACCACTCGCGTTCGCGGCACCGCACTCCATCTTTGTATTTCAGCTTTTATCTTGTATTTATATATATATATATATTGTTGGCTAGTAATGGTGCCCTTACTCATTAGATGCTCGTGACTTGTGACACCCCGATCGGGTTGTATTGGGATGAAATTAATAGTTTTAAATGCCAATAAGTTGTAATTTTCTATTCATTTATGTTTAATAGTTATTAAAAGAGGATTTGGGGTTGTTAGCTAGCCTCGTCTTCACGGGAGGTGCCATCACAACCAGGTTAGGAAATTGGGTCGTGACAATCTCTTAATTTGAATGCTTGTTAATTTTATCAATTATTAATTCTACTTAAAACTAACATTATAACACTGATCCTGTATAATATGATTTTAACTCACGAAATTTAAGACACTTCATTGATAACCATAAACCAAATGTTTTAACTACTGATTTATCAGCTATTTAAAAGCTAGTTCATAGAAGACGAGAATTTAAACTACTATTTTACTCTATAAGGCTTTATAATAGCTGATACATTACAGAATTAATGAGTGTGAGATATTTATTGTGTAAGTATATATCGCTTATCAACTGTTAAGTATGCATTTATAGAAATAATTTTTAACTACTAAACTAACTTCAGTATTTAGGTAAGAGTGTTCCTAAAAAGAACAAGACAAGAGGGGTTGCTCGATGGTAAGCAACCCCCACTTCCAACCGAGAGGTTGTGAGTTCGAGTCTCCCCAAGAGCAAGGTGGGAAGTTCTTGGAGGGAAGGATGCCGGGGTCTATTTGGAAACAGATTCTCTACCCCAGGGTAGGGGTAAGGTCTGCGTACACACTACCCTCCCCAGACCCCACTAAGTGGGATTATACTGGGTTGTTGTTGCTGTTGTTGTTGTTGTTCCTAAAAAGAACATTACTATATTATTAACCTAATACGAACAAATTACAAAATTTTTAACTTGCCTTACTTAACATTTCACATCTTATACTATCTTTTTATCTCTATTTGCAATATAAACTAACTCTGAAACTGAAGTTGATATCAATTAAATTTAACAGTCCAGTCCTGATTATAACATTTCCAAAATTAATCCTAACGAATATACATAGTGAATTTGATATAAAAATAATAAAACATGAAATAATCATTTAAACTTCATTCATTCCCTTCAATATCATAATTACTGCTCCAATCGATAGAAATAGTACCTGGAAAGTAAAGGAAATCAATGAGATCTAGGCAAGAATAAGGATTCAACAATCAACAACAGCTCACAAAGGGATCAGAACAGTCGAGCAATCCAGATTGAAACTGAAATAAAGGCAAACCAGTAGAAAACCCAACAGAAGCAAAAACCATCCACAAATAATCACTTCAACCCAAAAACAGCCTCGATCCAATTTGTAATCCAATCACCAAAGTCAAATAGAAGAAACACAGATCTAAAACTACTCGCAGGATCAGTGAAACAATATTTTTGTGGATTTTAGTTTTGATGTGAAGAAGATACTCGAATTACAAAACAGAAGGGAAAATGTTTAGTGTTTCAGAACTTTTAACGCTTCTAACTTTCAAACTTCAAAACTTGTTCAATTAAGGGTAATGTATCCTATTCATAGATTTGAAAAGGGAGGGGATTTCAAATGATGAAATTGTCCCTTAGTCCTTTATTTATTGTAATTAGACCCCTATTCATTTTATTTAATTGTCTCTTTTCCCCTCGTAGTTATGTCCTATTACCCTTTACCCCAATCTAGAAGGTTCTTACCCTTAGCTTTTACCCTTCTTACCCTACCTCTTTAGGACTATTATTGCATTACGCTTTTATTTTGCCTAGATTACCCTTAATCCCTTAAGTATTTACCAATAAACCAAACTGGATTCCCAAATCATCCCCTATCCCCTTAGGATTATTACAACGAACCTACTGCCATTCCCCAAATTAACCCTGTTTTCTATTTCATTTACCCTTACCTACTTATTACCCATTAACCCTAATTATAATCAGATGCCCAAAATTACTTCTAAAATCAAGATCGAAAAAACTTAACTAATTAACAAAATTAATCAATTAGTTGTTAGTTAACAGATATAACAAAATTAGAACCAGGTAATCAGTTAACGAGATTCAGAAAATCACTTAAATAAATAAAAAAATCCACTTAACGGAAAACCCTAGCCACTAATCAAGTTTTTAAACAATCAAAACCTAAAATCTAAATGTAAGAGTATGAATAGCAATCAAAACCTAAGAATATGTTATTTTTATCAAGAATTAACCAAAAAAGGAAAATCGTGGACATGCAAACACAAGCAGAAGTAAAATAATAGGAAGAGAATCAGACACTTAGCTTTTTATTCTCTTTTTTCTTGATTTTCTTTTTCTCTCTTTCTTACTTTTGTTCTTTTCATTTCCTCGTTTTTTTCTTGATTTTCTAGATTTTTCAAAACCTTGGATATCTTTTCTTGGATCTTTTTACTTCATGCTGACCTTCGAGTCTTGTTTTAGTGAAAAGACTCTCTTAGACTAAGGGTTGGGTGTTTAAGGGTGTTTAATGGTGTTATGGGGTGGTTTTGAAATAGTAGTATTCACCAGCGTGGGTTCCAACGACACTCAAATTAATATTCGACGAGTTATGGGCTTATTCGAAGAAAATACTTAGAGGCATGGAAATAGGATACAAAGGGGATCCTAGGTTGTTAAGGGTGGACTCAGAATCAAACCTCGTGTTCGCCGGAGTAGGGTTGGTGACACTTGGCTAAATATTCGAAGATTTCTGTTTGGTTTTGAATAAAACCAATTATGGGGGGTGAAAGAGGAGGTTAAGACCTTCAAGGGGTGTTAATGGTGGTTTCGTCGGAGTTGTTTGTGTTTTCCGCCGGTTCCGGCGGGTGGTTGAGAGAGGAAGGGGGGAAGAGAGGCTGCTATGGTTTTGTTTTGATAAAGAATGATATGAAATTGGGGGGGGGGGGTATAATACATTTATGTATTTAAAACCATAGGGTCACTAGGAACCGTTGGATTGGGTTCATTTAATAGCTGAGATGTCTTGTTGCCTACACAACGTTGTTTAGATTAGTAACGGTTCAATTCTATCTGTTAGATTAAATAAATAAACGGTCAAGACTTGACATTAAAAATGTCGTCGTTCGATTTAGTAGATGGTTGGTATCTCTGGTCGTTTGATCAAAGATTTCAACGGCCCTGATTAATTGCTCATATACGATGTCGTTTGGATTGTGTATTAAACAGGCGGGTAATGTATATGTCACGACCCGGATTTTTCCCCCAATATCGGGATCGTGATGGCGCCTACTCGTGGTAGCTAGGAAAGCCACTGTATTCATACTATCCTATTTTTAACACAATTTCATAATTTATTTATCAACAAACCACAACTTTAATTAAATAAATGCGGAATACTCTATCGAAATAGAAATAACTAATTACAAGACAAAAATCATACTGAAATCCTCTACCCAAGACGTGGAGTCACCAACTCACGAAACTACTACTGAGTACTACACATAAAAGTTTGAAAGAAATATAACATAATTCTGTTTGTCTCGGAACAATGAGACTACAACTAGTAACATAAATAAAGAGAGAGACACCGGGCTTGCGGACGTCTGCAAGCTACCTTGGTCTCAAATGTGATCAACTCCCATGCAATCGATTTACTGCTGCTGCTCCTGATCGTAACCTGGACCTGTGCAAAAATGCACAGAAGTGTAGTATAGGCACAACCGACCCCATGTGCTGGTAAGTGCCTGGCCTATCCCGGCGAAGTAGTGACAAGCCTAGGACCAGACACCCACATAAACCTGTGCAGTTCAATATATATGTATACCACAGAATAACAAGAAATAACCAAGTAATAACACAATAAGGAATATCTCAAAGAGTTCAACAATTAACAACAGTTAATAAGTTCACAAGGAAAGCAAAGAAAAATGGAAACACAAATAATATCAAGTCAATGAATAGCAAGCAATTACATGGCATCACCCTTCGTGCTTTTACTCTCATCCTCACCAAATAAGCAAATCAAGTACACGACATCACCCTTCGTGCCTTTATTCTCATCCTCATATCCATAGTATGGCATTATCCTTCGTACATGGTTCAATAACAGGGCACGGCATGATCCTTCGTGCATAATCAATAAATCATGGCACAGCATTAACCTTCATGCATAAATAATGAAACATGGCACGTCATCACCCTTCGTGCATTATCACTCTTCCTCACCCAAATAACAATCACAGTTAAGGGCAAAGAAAGAAACAGTAATTCATAAACCGTCCCAACAAGGGCAATCAATAATCATCTTCACAACAAGTCCCGACAAGGGAGAACAATAACAATTCTACAACCTGGCAAAGGTTCAACAATTCATCTGCAAATATGTCTCACAATAAGCATTATGAACGACTCACGGTCATACTAGACGCCAGTGTATGGATGCTCGTCACCACAGCCCATACACCGCACTCGATCACATAACACATAGCACATAATCTTATTCCCTCAAGCTAGGATAGAACAAACACTTACCTCGAATGTTTATGAACAATTCAAGACGTGGAAATGTCTTTTTCTTTCAAATTTGGCTCCAATCCAATCGTATCTATACACAATTGATTTAATATCATCAATACTACTCAACAAACTAATTCCTAAGACCAAATACAACTTTTACAACATTCTGCCCGGAATAGTGAATTTCGACCCCGGGCCCACATGGTCGGAACTCGGGGTTCGGACCAAAAGCCGGTTACCCATCCCCCCACGAGTTCATGTATATGATTTGTTTCAAAATCGCACCTCAATTCGAGGTCCAATTTCCCAATTTATGAAAAACCCTATATTCTAACAATAACAAGAAATTCTACCATGAAAACCTTTGATTTCTATTGAAAAACATGTTTAATGATGTTAGGAATTGAAAGAATTAAGTAAAAAGTGACTTACAATTATTTTGAAGAAGAAGGAATCCGTGAAGAATTGCAAATGGGTGTTTTTGGTTTGTAAAAAGTGAAGAAATGAACTGAAAATCGTGTTTTACAGGTCTCGTGTTCGCATTTGCGAACATGGGTTCGCAATTGCGAACCCCGACCAATTTCTGGAGTTTGAAATATAAGCTAAGGCTGGGAAGTTCGCATTTGCGAACATTTGTTCGCATTTGCGAAGTCTAGGCAGTTACTGGGGATTTCACATGTGCAAAATAAGGTTCGCATTTGCGAACAAGCAGGCTTTTGGGCTTGTTCGCAATTGCGACACATTCTTCGCAATTGCGAAGACAGGCAATTACTGAAGGCCTCGCATTTGCGAGGTTAAGTTCGCAATTGCGAACTCTGGTCCAGGTGTACCGGTGTCGCATTTGCGACACTTTGTTCGCATTTGCGAACTTGGCTGGTTCTGGCAGGCATCGCATTTGCGATAATGGGTACGCATTTGCGAACCCAGCCTTGAACTGCCTTCTTCGCATTTGCGAGAAATTCTTCGCAAATGCGAAGCCAACAGCTGGGTGAAAAACCAGCAGTGCATAAATTCAGAAATTGATCCTACGGCCTATCAAATCTTTACCCGAGCCCCCGGGCTCCAAACCAAACATGTACACAACCTCAAAAACACATTATGAACTTGTTCGTGCGATCACATCGCCAATATCACATCGTTTTCATCAAATCAAGCCTCAAATTCATGATTTTCATACTTTTGGTTTTCAAAACTTTCAAACTTGGAACTCAAGGTCCAAAACATCTCAAATGACATCCGAATGTCACCAAACTTTACAGAAATCACATATATAATATTTAAGACTTGTACCGGGCGTCGGAACCAAAATACGAGCCCGATACGAAGGTCAATTAATTCATTTCCTTTAACAATTACTTCATAGAAAAATTCATAACTTGGGCTCTAGGCCTCGGAATTCGACTCCGGACGCATGTCCAAGTCCCATATTTTCCTACGGACCTCTCGGGACCATCCAATCTCGGGTCCGGATCCGTTTACCAAAAATGTTGACCGAAGTCAACCATATCAATATTAATATCATTTTTATCCAAATTTCTCATACAATTCATATTTTCTATCACAAAATCTTTCCGGCTACATGCTCGGATTGTGAACGTAAATCGAGGCAACATAGAATGAGGTTTTCGAGGCCTCAGAAGCTTGAAATGATTAATAAAACAAGTGATGACCCTTTGGGTCGTCACAATCTCCACCTCTAAAACAACCGTTCATCCTCGAACGGACAAAAGAAAGAAGTACCCGAGTCAGGAAACAAGTGTGGGTAGCGGCTCCGCATATCAGACTCGGACTCCCAGGTCGATGCCTCAGGAGGCTGACCTCTCCACTGAACACGCACAGAAGGATAACTCTTCGACCTCAACTGTCGAACCTGCCGGTCTAGAATAGCCACCGGTTCCTCCTCGTAAGATAGATCATTGTCCAATTGGACAGTACTGAAGTCTAACACATGTGTGGGATCGCCGTGGTATCTCCGAAGCATAGATACATGAAAAACCGGATGCACGGCTGATAAGCTAGGCGGCAAAGCTAATCTGTAAGCCACCCCTCCCACTCTGTCTAGAATCTCAAATGGACCAATATACCTAGGGCTGAGCTTGCCCTTCTTCCGGAACCTCATCACGCCCTTCATAGGCGACACTCGGAGCAATACTCGTTCACCAACCATGAAATCTACATCTCGAACCTTACGATCCGCATAAGTCTTCTGCCTGGACTGAGCTGAACGCAATCTCTCCTGAATAGTCTTGACCTTATCCGAGGCCTCCTGAACTAAGTCTGTACCCAACAACCAAGCCTCTCCCGGTTCAAACCATCCAACTAGTGATCGACATCGCCTACCAAACAACGCCTCATACGGAGCTGTCACGCCCCAAATCGAGGAACATGACCGGCGCCTGACCGGGTTGCCCCAGTCAAGCGGACCTGGGTGCCTTTCATTCCCACGCGTTACCCCTGTGATGATTGTTTCTCATTAACCAAATATCTTACTAACCATGAATGATTTCACATTAAACAAATAAAACCATACGAGTGATTCATTAACAAGTTTGTAATTTTTACAACGCCCGACATAACACAATATATATACATAAGACTGGAGTCCCACAGTTTACATGTCTACAGAGCCTCTAGGATACAAAAGGGAGATACAATACTTGCCGGTAACAAGGCTCCGGCTATACCTTACAAAACCAAAATGAAATCCAAACCGAGTGGCATGAACCACACAAGGCCCCGAGGAAGAAAGGGGCTCACCAAAGACGGGCAGTGGAGGATGAAAGATACTACTGCCGATGAGCTGAAGTGCCTGCTACTGATCCACCTACAATCATGACACGAATGTAGCGCCCCCGGCAAAAGGGACGTCAGTACACTTGAATTGTACTGGTATGTATGGACAAACTTTGTCCCAAGTAAACTCAAGCCATTAAATTAAATCAACAATTAATTAAGCCAGCCAACCATGTTTCCACATTTTCCTCATTTCAAATAATTCTCACACAAAGCACTTTCTACGATCAACCAATTTAACAATAACCAATCAATCACGTAAAGCACAAGTAGTCAAACAAAGGGGCAATCAGTGCCCCACAAGTTGCAAACTCTCCTGCTGTCTCCTTTCACAATTTCACATTATTGATTTATGTATCAATTTTCAATAGCGATTTCGATCGCTTTCCATCCTTATTGCCCCCGACCACCCTTATTACCTCGGCCACCCTTATCACCCCAACCCACACCTTATTTCACCACGTTGCGGCGCGCAACACGACCCCGCCTTACAGCTGAAAACACAACAATTTCAAACAGCAGATAAGGTACTACACACAATTTCAACAAGTTCAAATAAGCCACTTACACATTGGTTCATGTTCTCAATTTCTTCTCAAGCCAATATCAAAACCAAGTTACAAGTATTCCAAAATCGACTATGCCCACATAATCATGTTCAACAATTTACCACAATTAAGGTGTTTCAAATTCCTTCCACAATAGGCCAATTATGCCATCACAATGGTTGTTCCCAATTCTTTACCAATCTCGATTACCTTTTTATCTTTCCATTCATATTTCATACCACACCACACGTAGTTCAACATCAATCAAATGCTCAACAAGGAAATCAAACAATTACGTAAAATTTCTCAATGTGACACATGCCAAAACAATTCGCACACATTTTGGGCGATTTTACAAGAATCAAAATTAGCCATACATACCTGGTGATGATCTTTCTTCCTACTTTATGCTTACCCAAGATATCCTACTCTTGCCAACCTTGTTCTTGAAGACTCTTACTTCTACTCACTTCTTTTTACTAGAAATCAAGTTCAATAATCATGCATGAGTGTAAAAATTCTATTTTCAAAAGCTATTTTATGCAAACCTCTCTTTACCCAATTAAAACTGAAAATCAAAGAAAATAGTTAGGGTTTTTACCTTGAAAATATTGGGGAAGTTGAATCCTTGCCCTAGAATCCATTGGAATTAAGTAGTTGGAACAATCTTTGAAGATGAAGAACTTCTCTCTCTAAAAACCCTCTCTTCTCTCTCTAATTTTGGTGAGATGATATGATAAAATGAAGAAGAAAGGTGTTATATTAAAGAAGAGATCGGGTCAAAATGTTACAAAAATCTGGGCCGTGGTCAAATATGCGGTCACTATGCGACCGCAGAACCCACATGCGGTCCGCAAAGTGACCGCAAAATGGCCTCAAAGTTTATGCAGGTTCTGTTAAGGAATGCGGTCACTATGCGGACCGCATGTTGATTCTGCGGTCGCAAAAGTGCACCGCAGATTTGACATGCGATCGCATATCGACCGCACATTTTGACACGATTTTGGGCAACTCACTGGAACGTTTTGCGGCAAGAATGCGGTCCGCATGTCAGTTTTGCGATCGCATTCTTGACCGCAAATTGAACACTTTTCGGAAAAATTAATTCTCTACATTTTTGAAACTTAAATCACTACCAAGGGTCCGAACCGCGGCGAGCTTGCTCGCCGCGAAGAATTCTACGCATTCCTAACACATTATTCGGACCAAGACACCACAGCTACTAGGTTTTATGCACCAAAAATTTTACGGGGCCTTACATCCTCCCCCCCTTAAGATCATTCGTCCTCGAATGAGGATTTTGAAATAAATGAGTTGGTTTTAAAAGACATGATATGCAACCATCAAAATTTTGACTAACTCTTATATTTTAGAAAACTTTCGCCAGAGTTTCCTTTGTAATATGGACATATCCACCTGTCAGAGGGCCCCCGAAACACATTACCAAACAATAATATACAACTTCAACACTTTTCACAGCTGGTATACACTTTCTTACCTCAACGAATGCACATATTCTAACACATTGTTACAATTTCACAGAAACTAGTCACTTCAATGAATTCTTACCTTATTAAACCAATTTAACACCATGTACACTCAACAAACCATTACCAATCTACACTTACTATTAGTCGCTTATTTAACACGTAAATCTTTATAAGGCTTTCATTTATCAAGAAAGGCTCAAATGACCCAAATGTGACAACACATTAAATTCATTACAAAATGAAGGAGACTTTACTAACACTAAGAGGGAAACAACTTAGGCAAGATGACAGTTACTAGGAGTAGGAGGGTCTCCTAATTTCTTCTAGGCTTGATCGAACAAATGGGGGTACTTCTCTTTCATCTCTTTTTCGGCTTCCCATGTGGCCTCCTCAACTTGTTGACTTCGCCACAATACTTTAACGGAGGCAACTTCCTTATTTCTCAACTTACGGACTTGCCTATCAAGAATGGCAACTGGAACCTCTTCATATGACAGATCTTCATTAACCTCTATAGCTTCGACCGGCATGATGGTGGATGGATCTCCAATCACTTTCTTCAACATGGACACGTGGAATACCGGATGCACTGATGACATCTCGGGAGGCAACTCTAGCCTATAAGCAACTTGACCAATCCTTTGAACGATCCGATATGGCCCGACATACCTAGGACTCAATTTCCCTTTCTTTCCGAATCGCATGACTCCCTTCATAGGAGATACCCTCAAGAACACCCAATCATCGACTTGAAACTCCAAATCCCTTCGACGAACGTCCGCATAGGACTTTTGACGACTCTGTGCTGTTTTCATTCTCTCCTGAATAACTTTGACCTTTTCCATAGCTTCGTACACCATATCCGGCCCTAGCAATTCCGCTTCACCTACCTCAAACCACCCGATTGGCGATCTACATCTTCTCCCGTACAATGCCTCAAACGGGGCCATTTGAATGCTAGCATGATAGCTGTTATTGTAAGAAAATTCTATCAGTGGCAAGTGTTCATCCCAATTACCTTTGAAATCCAAAACACAAGCCCGCAGCATATCTTCAAGTGTTTGAATAGTCCGCTCGACCTGACCGTCGGTCTGCGGATGGAAAGTTGTGCTGAGATTTACCCGAGTTCCCAAACCTTGCTGAAACTTCTTCCAACAATTAGCGGTGAACTGAGCCCCGCGATCTGAGATAATAGAAAGTGGAGTGTCATGAAGCCTTACTATCTCCTTGATATACAACCTTGCATATTGCTCTGCAGTATCAGTGGACTTGACAGGCAGGAAGTGAGTTGATTTGGTGAGTCGATCTACTATCACCCATACTGAATCGAACTTACGCCGAGTGCGAGGTAACCCCACCACGAAATCCATATTGATCATCTCCCATTTCCACCTTGGTATTTCTATAAGCTGAGTTAATCCACCGGGCCGTTGATGCTCGGCCTTCACTTGTTGACGGTTCGGACATTTAGCTACAAAGCCTGCCACATCCCTTTTCATACCGTTCCACCAATAAATCTCCTTGAGATCGTGATACATTTTCGTTGAACCGGGGTGCACAGAATACCTGGAAGTATGAGCCTCTGCCATCACTCTTTCCCGAAGCTCGTCCACATCCGGAACACATAGCCTATCTTGACACCGCAATACACCATCTTCGCTGCCGAGTACAAATGCTGAGGTCTTGTCATTCATGACTGCTTCCTTCGCCCGAACCAATGCTGGATCCATGAACTGTTTTTCCTTGATTTCTGCGACCAATGATGATTCTGCTCCATTTTGCACCAAGATATGTCCCCCGTCTGACGCCGAAATACGAACCCCCAAGCTGGCTAATTGGTAGACCTCTCGAGCCAGGGGTCTCTGATCCACACCGAAATGAGCCAAACTACCCATGGATTTCCGACTAAGAGCGTCAGCTACCACATTTGCCTTCCCTGGATGGTACAATATGTCCATATCATAGTCCTTGAGTAGTTCTAACCACCGTCGCTGTCTCAGATTCAGCTCTTTCTGCTTGAACAAATACTGGAGGCTCTTGTGGTCTGAAAACACATCTACATGAACCCCATAAAGATAGTGTCGCCATATTTTCAAGGCAAACACAACAGCTGCAAGCTCCAAATCATGCGTCGGATAATTCTTCTCGTGATTCTTGAGTTGCCTGGAAGCGTAAGATATGACTTTCCCGTGCTGCATCAATACACATCCCAAACCAACCCCGGAGGCATCACAATAAACCACAAATCCCTCTGTGCCTTCTGGCAAGGCCAATACTGGTGCCGAGGTCAATCTTGACTTCAATTCTTGGAAACTTTTCTCACATGCTTCGGACCACTGGAACTTAACTGCTTCTGCGTCAATTTAGTCAATGGGGAGGCGAGGGTTGAGAATCCCTCTACAAACCTCCGATAGTACCCTGCCAGACCCAAAAAGCTGCGAATCTCTGTCGGGGTCGTGGGTCTAGGCCAATCTTTCACTGCCGCAATCTTCTGAGGATCCACCATAATTCCCTTACTGGAAATAACATGCCCTAGAAAAGCTACGGACTCCAACCAAAACTCACATTTTGAGAACTTGGCATACAATTGATGCTGAAGAAGGGTCTGCAATGCTGCTCTGAGGTGAACGGCATGATCTTCCCCGCTCCGAGAGTAGATGAGAATATCGTCAATGAATACAATCACAAAGGAATCTAGGAATGGCTTGAAAACCCGATTCATAAGGTCCATGAAAGCTGCTGGGGCATTGGTTAGTCCAAAAGACATGACCAAAAACTCGAAGTGACCATAACGAGTTCTGAAGGCGGTCTTAGGAATATCCTGCTCCCTGATTTTTAACTGGTGGTACCCAGACCGTAAATCAATCTTTGAGAAGAACTTCGCTCCCTGCAATTGGTCAAACAGATCATCCACTCGAGGCAAAGGATATTTATTCTTGATGGTGACTTTGTTGAGCTGCCGATAATCAATACACATTCGAAGTGACCCATCCTTCTTTCTGACAAAGAGAACCGGAGCACCCCACGGCGACATACTCGGTCGTATGAACCCTTTCTCTAATAAATCCCTCAGCTGCTCCTTTAACTCCCTTAACTCCGCTGGCGCCATTCTGTAAGGTGGAATGGATATTGGCTGAGTATCTGGCAATACATCAATTCCGAAATCAATCTCCCTATCCGGCGGGATGCCTGGAAGCTCATCTGGAAACACTTCAGGAAATTCATTCACAATTGGCACGGACTCGAGGGTAGGCACATCCGAGGTGGTGTCCGTTACCCGAATCAGGTGATAGATACACCCTTTCTTAATCATCTTCGAAGCCTTAAGGTAGGAAATAAACCTACCCTTGGCACTACACCATTTCCTCTCCATTCAATAATTGGCTCGTTAGGGAACTCGAGCCTCATAACCCTCGTTCGACAGTCAAGTTTGACAAAGCACGAATAGAGCCAATCCATCCCCATAATTACATCAAAATCTACCATCCCAAGCTCAATAAGATCGTCTGTGGTATCACGACCACCCACCGTAACAACACAATTTCTATAGACTCGTGAGGTTGTAATAGAATCACCAATAGGAGTCGACACAGAGAACGGCTCATGAAGCTGTTCGGGTTCTAATCCAAAACTTGAAGCAATGAATGGGGTGACATAAGATAAGGAGGACCCTGGATCAATAAGGGCATAGCAATTAATAGTCTGAACAGATAGGATACCTGTAACAACATCTGGAGAAGCCTCGGCATTTTGGCGGCCACTCAATGCATAGAATCGGCTAGGTCCACCCCTACCCTGAGCTCCACCCCTAGTTGCACCACGCCCTGCTGATGCTGGAGTACGCGCTGATGATGTAGCAGCCGAAGAACCGGATGACTGAGCGGACCCCCTACCTATACCCTGACGGGGTGCACGGCAGTCCCGCTGAATATGACCTCTCACCCCGCACCCGAAGCACACCGGGATGTCAAGGTAGCAAGTTTCTGTATGAAATCTCCCACACTTGGGGCATGTAGGTCTCCCCTGCTGCTGGGATCTCACCCCGGGATGACCAGACTGACGAGACCTCCTGCTGTCTGAACCAGGTCTCGAGTAACTGCCCTGCTGATGACTGTGCACGGATGGCGGTGCACTCGCGGAGGACCGAGCATATGACTGGGATGGCCCTGATGACCCCTTCCCTGGAAGTGATCTCCCTGAACGACCCATTGACCGGGCCCTGCTGCTACTTTCTCTTTCTGCACGAATCTTCAATTTCCTAGCCTCTGTGGCCTGAGCAAACCCCACAATCCTCCCATAGTTCATGTCTGAGTGCAAAGCTGCTGTGGCGGCCTCATTCACTACCAAAGGGCTAAGGCCCTGAACAAACCGTCGAACCCGGGCATCCATGGTCGACACTAAATGAGGAGCATACTTGGACAACCTTACGAACTCCATGTGATACTCCCAAACACTCATACTACCCTGCTTGAGGACCTCGAACTCCGTGGCGCGGGCTGCCATTACCTCGGCAGGCAAGAAGTGGTCCATAAATGCATCCACGAACTCATCCCATCTGGCCGGAGGGCTCCCTTCCTCACGGGAATCCTCCCACATTTCGAACCATGAACGTGCCGCTCCCTTCGGCCTGTAAGAGGCCAACTCTACCCCCTCTATATCTGTAGCCTTCATCACTCTGAGGGTCTTGTATATCTCATCAAGGAATTCCTGTGGGTCAGCCTCTGGATCGGTGCCTGAAAATTCCGGAGGGGCCAATCGCAAGAACTGGTGGACTCTGGAGCCAAAGGAATCTCCCTGTCCGCTGGAGGATGCAGGGGCATCATGGGATCTCTGGGCCTGGGCAGCCACTAATTGTGTTAACATATGGATGGCTCCCCTAAGTTCTTCATTAGAGATACCGGAGCCCGAAGCGGGAACTGTATCTGAGTCAGGAACACTGGCAGGAGGAATGGTGGCATCCTCTGCCGCGGCTGGAATAGGGACACTTGGGTTTTGAACAGATGGGCCAGGCAAATTCGGGACCGGTGGGTCATTCTCTCCCACGGCATCGGGTACATGATTAACAGCTGCACTTGGGCCGGCATTGGCCCTAAGGCCGAGTCTAGCCTTCTTCTTAGGTGCCATATTCTGAAAATTTGGGAACAAGGCACGAATTAGACACGGATATCTCCACATTGCATTTTACCGCACGATATAGATTATCAAAGAAGTAGGTAAATTCCTAAATGCCCGTGTAGCCCCCTACTTATATGATGTGGTCGACAACACACCTATAAGAAGGGCACTACTAGACACGGCTCCGAGACATCCTAGGACACTTTAAAACCTTAAGCTCGGATACCAAGTTTGTCACGCCCCAAATCGAGGAACATGACCGGCGCCTGACCGGGTTGCCCCAGTCAAGCGGACCTGGGTGCCTTTCATTCCCACGCGTTACCCCTGTGATGATTGTTTCTCATTAACCAAATATCTTACTAACCATGAATGATTTCACATTAAACAAATAAAACCATACGAGTGATTCATTAACAAGTTTGTAATTTTTACAACGCCCGACATAACACAATATATATACATAAGACCGGAGTCCCACAGTTTACATGTCTACAGAGCCTCTAGGATACAAAAGGGAGATACAATACTTGCCGGTAACAAGGCTCCGGCTATACCTTACAAAACCAAAATGAAATCCAAACCGAGTGGCATGAACCACACAAGGCCCCGAGGAAGAAAGGGGCTCACCAAAGACGGGCAGTGGAGGATGAAAGATACTACTGCCGATGAGCTGAAGTGCCTGCTACTGATCCACCTAAAATCATGACACGAATGTAGCGCCCCCGGCAAAAGGGACGTCAGTACACTTGAATTGTATTGGTATGTATGGACAAACTTTGTCCCAAGTAAACTCAAGCCATTAAATTACATCAACAATTAATTAAGCCAGCCAACCATGTTTCCACATTTTCCTCATTTCAAATAATTCTCACACAAAGCACTTTCTACGATCAACCAATTTAACAATAACCAATCAATCACGTAAAGCACAAGTAGTCAAACAAAGGGGCAATCGGTGCCCCACAGGTTGCAAACTCTCCTGCTGTCTCCTTTCACAATTTCACATTATTGATTTATGTATCAATTTTCAATAGCGATTTCGATCGCTTTCCATCCTTATTGCCCCCGACCACCCTTATTACCTCGGCCACCCTTATCACCCCAACCCACACCTTATTTCACCACGTTGCGGCGCGCAACACGACCCCGCCTTACAGTTGAAAACACAACAATTTCAAACAGCAGATAAGGTACTACACACAATTTCAACAAGTTCAAATAAGCCACTTACACATTGGTTCATATTCTCAATTTCTTCTCAAGCCAATATCAAAACCAAGTTACAAGTATTCCAAAATCGACTATGCCCACATAATCATGTTCAACAATTTACCACAATTAAGGTGTTTCAAATTCCTTCCACAATAGGCCAATTATGCCATCACAATGGTTGTTCCCAATTCTTTACCAATCTCGATTACCTTTTTATCTTTCCATTCATATTTCATACCACACCACACGTAGTTCAACATCAATCAAATGCTCAACAAGGAAATCAAACAATTACGTAAAATTTCTCAATGTGACACATGCCAAAACAATTCGCACACATTTTGGGCGATTTTACAAGAATCAAAATTAGCCATACATACCTGGTGATGATCTTTCTTCCTACTTTATGCTTACCCAAGATATCCTACTCTTGCCAACCTTGTTCTTGAAGACTCTTACTTCTACTCACTTCTTTTTACTAGAAATCAAGTTCAATAATCATGCATGAGTGTAAAAATTCTATTTTCAAAAGCTATTTTATGCAAACCTCTCTTTACCCAATTAAAACTGAAAATCAAAGAAAATAGTTAGGGTTTTTACCTTGAAAATATTGGGGAAGTTGAATCCTTGCCCTAGAATCCCTTGGAATTAAGTAGTTGGAACAATCTTTGAAGATGAAGAACTTCTCTCTCTAAAAACCCTCTCTTCTCTCTCTAATTTTGGTGAGATGATATGATAAAATGAAGAAGAAAGGTGTTATATTAAAGAAGAGATCGGGTCAAAATGTTACAAAAATCCGGGCCGTGGTCAAATATGCGGTCACTATGCGACCGCAGAACCCACATGCGGTCCGCAAAGTGACCGCAAAATGGCCTCAAAGTTTATGCAGGTTCTGTTAAGGAATGCGGTCACTATGCGGACCGCATGTTGATTCTGCGGTCGCAAAAGTGCACCGCAGATTTGACATGCGATCGCATATCGACCGCACATTTTGACACGATTTTGGGCAACTCACTTGAACGTTTTGCGGCAAGAATGCGGTCCGCATGTCAGGGTTTGCGATCGCATTCTTGACCGCAAATTGAACACTTTTCGGAAAAATTAATTCTCTACATTTTTGAAACTTAAATCACTACCAAGGGTCCGAACCGCGGCGAGCAAGCTCGCCGCGAAGAATTCTACGCATTCCTAACACATTATTCGGACCAAGACACCACAGCTACTAGGTTTTATGCACCAAAAATTTTACGGGGCCTTACAGGAGCCATCTGGATGCTAGACTGGTAACTGTTATTGTAGGTGAACTCTGCTAATGGCAGAAACTGGTCCCACGAACCTCCGAAATCAATAACACAGGCTCGAAGCATGTCCTCTAGAATCCGAATAGTCCTCTCGGACCGGCCATCCGTCCGAGGATGAAATGATGTACTCAACCGAACCCGGGTGCCTAACTCCTGCCGGACCGCTCTCCAGAACCGCGAGGTAAACTGCGTACCCCGATCTGAGATAATAGATATTGGCACTCCATGGAGACGAACAATCTCCCTAATGTAAACCTCTGCTAACCTCTCCGACGAGTAGGAGACAGATACTGGAATAAAGTGTGCTGACTTGGTCAGCCTATCAACAATGACCCAAATAGCATCAAATTTCCTCCGAGTCAAAGGAAGTCCAGTAACTTAGTCCATAGTGATCCGCTCCCATTTCCACTCGGGAATTTCAATCCTCCGGAATACACCACCAGGTCTCTAGTGCTCATATTTCACCCGCTGACAATATAGACACCGAGCGACATACGCAATGATATCTTTCTTTATTCTGCACCACCAATAGTGTTGCCGTAAGTCCTGGTACATCTTCGCGGTGCCTGGGTGAATAGAATACCGCGAACTGTGGGCCTCTGCTAAGATTAACTCTAGAATCCCTTCGACATTGGGCACACAAACTCGACCCTGCAATTTCAATACCCCATCGTCATCTAAATTTACCTGTGTGGCACCTCCCCGATGTACTGTATCTCTCAACTCACGCAAATGAGGATCATCAAATTGCCTCTCACGGATACGCTCTAATAAAGAAGAACGAGCGACCGTGTAGGCTAACACCCTGCTAGGCTCAGAAATGTCTAATCTCACGAACCGGTTGGCTAAGGCCTGGACATCTAGAGCTAATGGTCTCTGACTGACCGGAATGTATGCAAGACAACCCATGCTGGCATACTTTCTAGTCAATGCATCGGCCACCACATTGGCCTTACCTGGGTGATATAAGATACTAACATCATAGTCTTTTAGCAACTCTAACCATCTCCGCTGTCGTAGATTCAACTCCTTTTGCTTGAACAAGTACCGTAGGCTTTTGTGATCAGTGTACACCTCACATGTCACACCATATAGATAATGCCTCCAGATCTTTAAGGCATGAACCACTGCTGCTAACTCAAGATCATGAACTGGATAATTCTTCTCATTTATTTTCAAATGTCTCGAAGCATAAGCAATAACTTTTCCATCCTGCATCAATACCGCTCCAAGCCCTGTACGGGATGCGTCACAGTAAACTGTATAAGGCCCTGCACCCGTCGGTAGTATCAGCACTGGTGCTGTAGTTAAGGCTGTCTTGAGCTTCTAAAAGCTTGCCTCACACTCGCCTGACCACTGGAACTGGGTACCCTTCTGGAAACCTGGTCATCGGGGTTGCAATAGAAGAAAACCCTCTACAAATCGACGGTAGTAACCTGCTAACCCGAAGAAACTCCAGATCTCAGTCACTGAAGCTGGTCGAGGCCAATTCTGGACTGCCTCAATCTTCTTTGGGTCTACCTGAATACCTTCCACTGATACAATGTGACCCAGAAATGCTACCGAACTCAGCCAGAACTCACATTTAGAAAATTTGGCATATAGCTGGTTATCTTTCAGAGTCTGAAGAACCACTTTGAGGTGCTGCTCGTGCTCTTCCTGGCTGCGGGAGTACACCGGGATGTCATCTATGAAGACTATCACGAACGGATCTAAGTAAGGCCTGAATACCCGATTCATCAACTCCATGAATGCTGCTGGGGCATTGGTCAACCCGAAGGACATGACCAAGAACTCATAATGCCCATAACTAGAGCGAAAGGCTGTCTTAGGAATGTCAGCCGCCCTGATCTTCAGCTGGTGGTAGCCTGACCTCAAGTCTATCTTAGAGAATACTCTCGCTCCCTGGAGCTGGTCAAACAAATCATCAATCCTTGGCAGTGGATACTTATTCTTTATTGTCACTTTGTTTAATTATCGGTAATCAATACACATCCGCATCGAGCCATCTTTCTTCTTTACAAATAATACAGGTGCTCCCCAGGGGGAAACACTGGGCCTGATAAAGCCTTTCTCAAGAAGGTCTTGCAACTGATCTTTCAACTCTTTTAATTCTGGCGGGGCCATACGATAGGGTGGAATAGAGATGGGTTGAGTGCCCGTTGCGAGATCAATACAGAAATCAATGTCCCTATCGGGTGGCATGCCCGGCAGGTCTGAAGGGAAAACCTCAGGAAACTCCCGTACAATAGGGACTGAATCAATAGAAGGAACCTCTGCGCTGGAATCATGAACATAAGCCGGATAAGCTAGACACCCCTTCTCGACCATGCGTCGAGCCTTAACATAGGAAATAACAGTGCGAATGGAGTGGCTTGAGGTACCTTTCCACTTTAATCGGGGTTATTCTGGCAAGGCTAAGGTCACGGTCTTAGCATGACAATCTAGAATAGCATGGTATGGGGACAACCAGTCCATCCCCAATATGACATCAAAATCCACCATATCCAAAAGCAACAGATCAACACGGGTCTCAAGACCCCCAAATATAACTACGCACGAACGATGCACTCGGTCGACTACAATGGAGTCACCCACTAGTGTAGCCACATAAACTGGAATATCCAGAGCATAGCTGGGCACGGCCAAATACGGTGCGAAGTAGGAAGACACATAGGAATATGTAGATCCCGGGTCAAATAATACTGAAGCACCTCTGCCACACACAAGAATAGTACCTGTAATCATGGCATCTGATGCCTCTGCCTCTGGCCTGGCTGGTAAAGCATAGAATCGGGGATCTGCACCTCCCCTCTGAGCTGCGTCTCTAGGACGACCATCAACTGGCTGACCTCTACCTCTGGCTGGACGGTCTCCACCTCTACGGTCTCGACCTCCACCTCTACAATCTCTACCCCCGCCTCTGGCTGGCTGGGCAGGCTGAGGGTCAGCTGGGGCCTGAATCATAGGACGAGGACCCCGCTGCTGAGAGTTGCCCGCTGCTCGAGGGCAATACCTGATAAAATGACCTGGGTCACCACAACCGTAGCAACTCTTAGACTGATAGGGCTACTGGCCCTGACGACCTGAATGGCCTCCACGAACACTCTGAAGAGGCTGAGCATTAATAGGAGGCTGGTCCGAATAATGCCCCCGAAAACCACGATCACCTGGTCCACCCTGTGAAGCCTGAAGGGCGGAATGAAAAGGCCTGGAAGACTGGCCTCTATCAAAGGATTCTCTACCACCAGAGGAAGAACCACTAAACCTGCCTGAATGACGAGGCCTCTTGTCTGAAGAATAACCGCATCCCCGAGTAAGAGCCATTTCAACTCTGCGTGCTGCATTAGCTGCCTCCTGAAATGATGTGTCACTCCCCACGCCCATAGCCATCTGGAGTCTAATTGGCTGATTAAGCCCATCTATAAACCTGCGGACCCTCTCCCGCTCCTGTGGGAAGTATCACCACTGCATGACGAGCCAAATCGACAAATCTCATCTCATACTGTATGACCGTCATAGTGCCCTGATGGAGGCGCTCAAACTGCCTCCGAAGTACATCCCGCTGAGTAGCAGGGAGAAACTTCTCCATAAATAGTTCCGCAAACTGATCCCATGATAAAGCTGGGGACCCTACTGGTCGAGTCAAGCAATAATCTCTCCACGAAGTCTTGGCGGATCCTGCAAGCCTGAATGTACAGAAGTCAACTCCATTTGACTCCATGGTTCCCATAGTCTTGAGAATCTCATGGCAACTGAATAAGAAGTCCTGAGGATCCTCTGATGTGGCACCGTTGAATATAGTGGTAAATAGCTTGGAGAACCGATCAAGTCTCCATAAAGAATCAGAAGTCATGGCCGCTCCATCACCGGCATGAGATGTGGTACCTGACTGAGTGGCCACAACTGGCTGAACCACAGGTGCTTGAGGCTGAGGAGCTACTGGCTCCGGAGTACGAGCAATAGGAGTCTGGGCCCCTCCTCCAGCCTGAGAAGCGGCTGGTGCAACTGATAATAAGCCTGCTCTGGCAATGCTATCCATAAATTCCGCTATTCCGACCAAAGCATCCCGAAGATCCGGGGTAAATAAAGCCTCTCCCGGGACCTGAGCTGGGCCCACTGGAGCTGCTGGGACTGGAACCTCCTCGTCAATCTCAATATGAGGCTCCACCTCTGGAGTAGCTGCCCGGGGCTGAGCTCTACCCCTACCACGGCCTCTGATACGGCCTCGGCCCCTCACGGGAGCTGCCTGGGGCTCGGGCTGCTGGTCAGCGGACGAAGAAGCGCGTGTCCTCACCATCTGCGAAAGGACAGAATAGAAATTCAATCGGTAATTGAGGAACAAGTCGCACGACAAGAAAGAACAAATGAGAGACTCTTTCCTAACTCAATAGACTCTGGAGGACAAGTACGGACGTCTCCGTACCTACCTCTCAAACTCTACTAAGCTTGTTCGTGAGTGGTGAGACCTATGTAACCTAGAGCTCTGATACCAACTTGTCACGACCCGGATTTTTCCCCCAATATCGGGATCGTGATGGCACCTACTCGTGGTAGCTAGGCAAGCCACTATATTCATACTATCCTGTTTTTAACACAATTTCATATTTTATTTATCAACAAACCACAACTTTAATTAAATAAATGCGGAATACTCTATCGAAATAGAAATAACTAATTACAAGATAAAAATCATACTGAAATCCTCTACCCAAGACGTGGAGTCACCAACTCACGAACTACTACTGAGTACTACACATAAAAGTTTGAAAGAAATATAACATAATTCTGTTTGTCTCGGAACAATGAGACTACAGCTAGTAACATAAATAAAGAGAGAGACGCCGGGCTTGCGGACGTCTGCAAGCTACCTTGGTCTCAAATGTGATCAACTCCCACGCAATCGATTTACTGCTCCTGCTCCTGATCGTAACCTGGACCTGTGCAAAAACGCACAGAAGTGTAGTATCAGACAACCGACCCCATGTGCTGGTAAGTGCCTGGCCTATCCCAGCGAAGTAGTGACAAGCCTAGGACCAGACACCCACATAAACCTGTGCAGTTCAATATATATGTATACCACAGAATAACAAGAAATAACCAAGTAATAACACAATAAGGAATATCTCAAAGAGTTCAACAATTAACAACAGTTAATAAGTTCACAAGGAAAACAAAGTAAAATGGAAACACAAGTAATATCAAGTCAAGGAATAGCAAGCAATTACACGGCATCACCCTTCGTGCTTTTACTCTCATCCTCACCAAATAAGAAAATAAAGTACACGGCATCACCCTTCGTGCTTTTACTCTCATCCTCACATCCATAGTACGGCATGATCCTTCGTACATGGTTCAATAACAGAGGGCACGGCATGATCCTTCGTGCATAATCAATAAAACATGGCACGGCATTAACCTTCGAGCATAAATAATGAAACATGGCACGGCATCACCCTTCGTGCATTATCACTCTTCCTCACCCAAATAACAATCACAGTTAAGGGCAAAGAAAGAAACAGTAATTCATAAACCGTCCCAACAAGGGCAATCAATAATCATCTTCACAACAAGTCCCGACAAGGGAGAACAATAACAATTCTACAACCTGGCAAAGGTTCAACGATTCATCTGCAAATATGTCTCACAATAAGCATTATCAATGACTCACGGTCATACTAGACGCCAGTGTATGGATGCTCGTCACCACAGCCCATACACCGCACTCGATCACATAACACATAGCACATAATGCTATTCCCTCAAGCTAGGATAGAACAAACACTTACCTCGAATGTTTATGAACAATTCAATCCGTGGAAATGTCTTTTTCTTTCAAATTTGGCTCCAATCCAATCGTATCTATACACAATTGATTTAATATCATCAATACTACTCAACAAACTAATTCCTAAGACCAAATACAACTTTTACAACATTCTGCTCGGAATAGTGAATTTCGACCCCGGGCCCACATGGTCGGAACTCGGGGTTCGGACCAAAATCCGGTTACCCATCCCCCACGAGTACATGTATATGATTTTTTTCAAAATCGGACCTTAATTCGAGGTCCAATTTCCCAATTTATGAAAAACCCTATATTCTAACAAAAACAATAAATTCTACCATGAAAACCTTTCATTTCTATTGAAAAACATGTTTAATGATGTTAGGAACTGAAAGAATTAAGTAAAAAGTGACTTACAATTGTTTTGAAGAAGAAGGAATCCGTGAAGAATCGCAAATAGGTGTTTTTGGTTTGTAAAAAGTGAAGAAAAGAACTGAAAATCGTGTTTTACAGGTCTCTGTATTCGCATTTGCGAACATGGGTTCGCAATTGCGAACCCCGACCAATTTCTGGAGTTTGAAAAATAAGCTAAGGCTGGGAAGTTCGCATTTGCGAATATTTATTCGCATTTGCGAAGTCTAGGCAGTTACTGGGGATTTCGCATTTGCGAAATAAGGTTCGCATTTGCGAACCAGCAGGCTTCTGGGCTTCTTCGCAATTGCGACACATTCTTCGCAATTGCGAAGACAGGCAATTATTGAAGGCCTCGCATTTGCGAGGTTAAGTTCGCAATTGCGAACTTTGGTCCAGATGTACCAGTGTCGCATTTGCGACACTTTGTTCGCATTTGCGAACTTGGCTGGTTCAGGCAGGCATCACATTTGCGATAATGGGTTCGCATTTGCGAACCCAGCCTTGAACTGCCTTCTTCGCATTTGCGAACCCAGCCTTGAACAGCTGGGTGAAAAACCAGCAGTGCATAAATTCAGAAATTGATCCTACGGCCTATCAAATCTTTACCCGAGCCCCCCGGGCTCCAAACCAAACATGTACACAACCTCAAAAACACATTATGAACTTGTTCGTGCGATCACATCGCCAATATCACATCGTTTTCATCAAATCAAGCCTCAAATTCATCATTTTCATACTTTTGGTTTTCAAAACTTTCAAACTTGGAACACAAGGTCCAAAACATCTCAAACGACATCCGAATGTCACCAAACTTTACAGAAATCACATATATAATGTTTAAGACTTGTACCGGGCGTCGGAACCAAAATACGAGCCCGATACCAAGGTAAATTAATTCATTTCCTTTAACAATTACTTCAAAAACAATTTCATAGAAAAATTCATAACTTTGGCTCTAGGCCTCAGAATTCGACTCCGGACGCATGTCCAAGTCCCATATTTTCCTATGGACCTCTCGGGACCATCCAATCTCGGGTCCGGATCCGTTTACCAAAAATGTTGACCGAAGTCAACCATATCAATATTAATATCATTTTTATCCAAATTTCTCATAGAATTCATATTTTCTATCACAAAATCTTTCCGGCAACATGCTCGCATTGTGCACATAAATCGAGGCAACATAGAATGAGGTTTTCGAGGCCTCAGAAGCTCGAAATAATTAATAAAATAAGTGATGACCCTTTGGGTCGTCACAGTATATTTAGGCCTGGACCAATTTGGGCTAATGTATTTATTGTATCAACCCAATTTTATACTTTGTATTTTGTATTTTATTATTTTGTATTTATATTTTGTATTTATTTCCTTTATATATTTTTTGTATTTTATTTCTTTTCATAATTTCTTTCTTGTATTTTTTCGTTTATTTTTTCTAATTTTTGCTAATTTTAAAAGTAATTAATTTCTATTTTATGGTATTTTCAAATTAAAATAATAAAATGCTATTTTGATTTTTTCTTTAATTTGTTCCCAAAATGTATTAACACAAAAATTGTAAAATTAAAATCCTAATATTCCTGTATATTTTTGTGAATTACTGCGCAATTAACTAACACAAAATGCCACAAATTATTAAAAAAATTTAAAAAATTATTTTGCTTAGATTTTGGGAATAATTTGGTTAGGGCAAAAATTACGTGTTCACAACAGTCTCTGAGCTACTTCTTGTACCTTTCCCATGCTTGACGAAATGTCTCACAAGATTGTTATTCAAACCCAAGAATTTGACTCCTCAGCATCTTTGTTTTCTTGGTGGGAAAGAACTTAATTAAGAACATCCTTGCTAGATCATCCCATGTGCTAATTGAATTTGTTGGCTCCTTATTCAACCACTCCATAGCTTCTCCGAGCAAAGAAAATGGGGAAGAGTGTCAGCCTAACATAGTCCTTGGAAACGTTCGGGTAGTTGTAAGTATCCGTAATTTCCAGAAAATTCTGAATATTTCTCTGTGGATCATCATGAGGTAGACCCGCAAATTTCCCTGTGGACTAAATCAGTTGCACCATGTATTGTTTCATCTCAAAGTGTCTATTTATATCAGGCTTCACAATAGTCTGAGTCATATTAGCCAAACTAAGTCTTGCGGCTTCAATCACCGCTCGTTCCGCATTACCTTCCATCACTGTTGGTTGTGGTTGAATTTGAATGTTCAACTCTCCTTCTGTTCTGGTTCTAGCTTCCCACTCCTTCCTCGTTCTATGAATTGTTCTTTCAATTTCAGGATCAAACGGAAAGAGGTTATTTGTGCTTCTACTCCTCCGCATTCAAGAGAAGAGCTTGTGTAACACAAACAAATAGATGGAAATTTTTTATATTTTTATTAATAACTAATAAAATTGTAAAATAGTCAAGTAGCTAATTTCAAATTCCTTGGCAATAGCGTCAAAAACTTGTTGCGACCAAACCACCCACGCAAGTATACGTGATCGACAAGTAAAATAGTAGTGAGTAATGTATCGTTCCCACGAGGAATTTTGATTAACTTATCGACTGAACAATAACTTAATTAATTCTTAATTCATGTTGCATCATTACAAAATATATAAGGAGCCAATTCCCAATTTACTTAATAATTGAACAATAATTAAACACAAAATTAATACAATAATTACACAATATTTTAATAACAATTTGGACAAATATATTCTAGGGTCATGGACTTGCTAGCGATCATGCTACTTTTCGAACTTATAATTGATTTATTGAAGTATCCGGGTTGTTGATTATAAAGTTAATAATATTCATAAGAAGGTTTCGAGTTCTTATGAATCTATTCAAGTTAAATCAATACCTATAAGTTTATGGTATTAATAATAACAAGAATAAATTTACAACTCCTATTCCTCAACCAAACAAGGCAATTAAGTATATGTCTAGCTTAATTGCAAATCCTTCAACCGATGCCCAGGATTCAAAACTTGTTCTATTTGATTTTATATGAAACCAAGAATTTCCTTTGTCAAGTTTTACTCAAGGTTCGTAAATAATATTTCACTATTAGCTACGCAGTAAAATAATTAAAACCAAAATCAAATAAACAACCCATAAAAATAAATTCAATGCATTCAATCTAAGCTTCAAATAACAAGATCATCTAACATCCATGAACCTATAATACTAGAGTTTTTAGCTACTCATATTCATACAAAACTCAACAATAATAATCTCAAACATACTATAAACAATCAACAAGAATAAAGTTTAGAAGAACTCTTTGAATCCTTGCTCCAAGATGTTGTTCTTCCTTCTCCTCCTTAGCTCAAAGAGTCTTCAATTGCTTCTTCTCTCTAGAATCAATAGTAATTTTCCACTCACATAAAATCTGATCATGTCCCACAATAATAGAGGTTTGCTTTAATTAATTTTGAGTGAAATCCTGTGGTTTTCCAATTTTACCCCTCCTTAATTCCATTCCCGGACAGAAATGCCCGAAGTTTCGTGCGAACACTGAACTTCGCGCGTTTCTTCGCGCGACTGACACTTGTTTGGCATTTTATTCGCACGAACTTTCGCGCGTAGTGTAAACTATGCGCATCTGGGAGTCTTTTCTACCATTCTTGTTTCTTGTTTGAAAGGACTCAACTCCGAGGAGTTGTTTTTGCTCCTGAATCATTCAACATTTCCAAATATTTATATAGGCTCCTTTTTCTGTATAGTATAAGAATTACAAATTAAATGCCAATTTTTCATCAATTATATGCACTATGTTATTGAAATATTATTAAATGGAAGCATAAATAATGGTTAAATCATTCATATTTTGCCTATTATCAACACCGCACACTTAATTCATTGCTAGACCTCGAGCAATCACATCATACTCACTAGAGATTCCTTCGTTTAACCTTATCCATTAGCGCATTACACTTAGAACAAAGTCCAAATATTATGCCTAGCAATGTACAATTTTAGCCTCACAATTGTTTATCAGGTACCATTCAATATTCAAACTTCCTTACCATACTCCACATAGAAGTCAAGATTTGCTTTTCTATCACAAGTGATATGCCCTCACCATCATGCCAATTATGAAGTATATGGAAATTTAATCCGCACATTTAAGTCATATACTCACATTTATCAATGAAAGCACTCACTCTCTCAATAAAAATCACATACATGCAAACGGTACCATAAGCTTGCCCATAATGTAAATCTCTACTAATATAGGCTAACTGAGCTCAATATCAATTAGGACTTTTCCATGGTTGTAATGTGGGCTAAGGGACAGCTAGAATACATTTTGGGATAGTGACTTACTCCCCTAATCACTTTAACACATCACATGTAACTTATATCTTCTTTTTTTAAATCACAAACGATATATCATCCAAGTATTCTCTTCTTCTTTAAGCACTCTACTAATTTATACCCAATAGGTGGATCAGAATATCATATTTATTCATTCAATTTACAAAATAAGTGCCATTTCTAACTTTTCATTGGCTTCACTTAAAAGCCACCCACACTTAATTCCTTCTTAATTCTTTTAGCATTCTTTTCACAATTAAAGTGCTTTTAAGAGGAAAAAGGTTCAGAACAAGATCAATGAAGAACAAAGGGTGTAAGCTTGTAATGTGATTGCCAAATAAAAAGTTTATTGGATCAGTAGGGTTAACTAGGGATAATTTTATTTGTGATAAGCAATTAAGCTCAAAACAAATATCAAAGAAAGCCTAAAATCATTTTTCAAACCGAGAAAACCTAATATTTTGCTTTAATTTACATACCGGAGTTCCAGACACAAATACAATGCATGGACTACACAATTTCTCACCACACATGGCATATGATTCATTTAGATTAGCTCATCACTACACTTCACTATGAGCAGTCAATTCAGTGACAAACATATCAGTTAAGGCACTTTCCATGATATTCAATAGTTAAGACCAAATTATTTATTTTAATATATATATATATATATATATATATATATATATATATATATATATAAAAATTACAAACTACATATGCTTGGTTCAAGATAAACCCTTGGAAAAAAATCGTGGCTTAAAGGGAAATTTGTTAATTTACCCTAAAATCAAACAATTTGGTAAATAAAAATGCTTATTTTTTATTTTTATTTTTTTAATGTATTTTTATACTTACCCTCAAGAACTTCTTCTAAAGAAATCCGTCATTAGGCCAAGCAATTTTATACAAACTAACCAAATTTAAATCACTCCACTAGCCAAACATTACCAAACAAGCAAAATAATATAACAAACAACTGAAATAATTAAAACAAACAACATAAAGTATCAATCCAAAAAACAAATACTCAAAAACAATTTAAAACAATTCTAAAATCCATAATACTCCAAATAAACCAAACACGCCACACTTAAAGTATAGGCATGTCCCCATGACTATCATTGCTTTAAACGAAGAGAAGCAAAAATACTTCCCCCACATGTCATTCTTGGTCTGACACTATATCAGGGTTGACATTGCATGCTCGCCCTAGTGCTCGCAGCCAGCCCATAAATATTTTCTCCGACTTAACTTGTCGGTGATCAATCTCCTCCACACGGTTGCTCAGAGTATTCACTGTAGAGCATAACTCAACCATTTCTTGCTCCTATGTGTTATGGCTTGGCATCCTAGCAGTTCCTGAAGAGGATGCTGCTCCAAGCAATGCAACAGCTGGTTCATTGGGTGCTTGTGCCTGCTCTCCTCCTTCTACGTCCATGGGCTCATTTTCCTCCGCATTCTCCTCAGTATCTGAACCATCATCATCTCCTCCTTCAGCTACATGTTTTTTAGGTCGTATCTTGATTGAATTTTTTACCAACACATCCACAGTAAGATCTTCAGGTACCTGTGTATGCCTGCAAATTTGGGTTACTAAAGATGGAAAGAAAAACCCATACATACCATTCGGGCACCTGATGAACATCTCATCATGGATCATTTTGGCCACGTCAAAAGATAGGTTTTTTATGAAACACCAGATTATTGTTGCTCGTGGACCATTCACCTCCGTGGTGTTCTTGGATGGAAGGAGGCGATTGTTGATTACATAAAGCAAGTTCTTGTCTTCTTGAGTCAGAGCTGATGAGGGGAATTTTTCACCATAATACAACCATTCCACCTCCGTTCCAGGGGTGCAAATTTTCTCAAAGAACCTATTCCACTTTATGTCAGTCGGAACATTTTCATATTCATAGAAATCATCCCGTTTGGCAGAGGGTCAGGCAGATTATAGATTTCTCGAATTGCCTTAATGGAGGAATCAACAGGCCTTCTGCACACTGTGAAAACATTGTTCTCATGATCACGCAGATTCGCGTAAAATTCGCACACTACCGTTCGCCTCCCCTGGCTCATCAATGAAGGTTTGAAGACGTCACTCCATTAACTTATTGTACATATTAGGGCATCTTTCCCGGATCTTTCTAACATCAATGCCTCGTTCTAGAATTGGCTTCTTCGATGCTTTGCTAGTGAAGCGAGATTGAGCGTCGGGTGAAGCAAACCTATGGGTATCATAATTTGGTGCCAGAGCTTCCCTTTGGCGGCTAGATGATGCTCCTTTTGCCAAACGCCTTTTGGGTGATATTGTGCCTGCAAAACAATCACACATTACTTAGTCCAATATAGGTAATGTGACTTAATGTGGTTACTTAGACTTCACATGCAAAATTAGCCAAAATTGAACTATAAAAACTATTTGAGGACTTTCCACAAACACCTTGTGGGCAAGCGTTTTTCATCCTTATTTGTAAAGTTTTGGTTAGGCATTGCCCAACCAATTTTCAGCTATAACCAATTCACATCATACCCATCCCACATATATAACAATTCAAGTCCACACTTATCTCATAATGTGTTAAAATCTATTCACAATATACATATATTCTAAGTTATAACATAAAACTTAAAACTATCACAAAATCTAAAAATATGTAATGAACACAATAAAATTTACGATTTATAGCATATACATCAACTATATTCTAAGAACAAAGAAGAAAATAATTACATAAATGAAATAAATAAAGAATAGAAGAAAGAAAAAACTTAGGGTTCTTACCTTTGTTAGGAATGGGTTTGGATTTGATTAAGGAGGAAAAGATTTAGGTGTGATTAAGGAGGGTAAAGTAATGAGAATGGACAGGAAAATTTGTTTTGGTTATGGAGGTATTAGAGAGGAGGGTTTTATGAATTGTGGAGGAAGAAGAGGGTTTTGAAGGTATGAAAAACGGAAAAGTGAAAAAATTAGACTATATAAGTGCAATCCCATCTCAGACGTGCGAAGTATAAACTTCGCTAGTTTCTTCGCGCATTTTGGCAAACATTCTGTCTCGATCGTGCGAAGTTTATACTTCGCGCGTTTCTTCACGTCTGGGCATAATGTTTGACTGAAAAAAAATTTGTCTTTTTTTTAAATTTAGATTTATCTTACGTTGGGATCCACCCGTGTTCTCCTACAATTATTAACACACAATTAAATATACTAAAAAAATTAAAATTATAAATATCACGAATGATGGGTTGCGTGATAATAGGTGAATTTGACTATATTTATGCCCTAAATAATCACACTTTATTGTTGTTTTGATATTGTTTATGATGAAAAAATGCTTTTATTAGTGTTCTTAGTGTGTTATAGGTACACTTGAGATAATGAATACTAAAAGAGCAAGTTTTGGAGTCAAAAGATGGTGAAAAAGGCCAAAGTGTGGTACAAGTCAAGAACTTATGTTGAAAGTAGCCGGGAAGGTGTGATTCCGAGTTATATGGATGTTATGGAATGAATTTAAGTGATTTGGAGCTTTTAAGTCTGAGTAAAAGCTCAAGGAATTAAGCCGGGATCTAGTTCGGGGGTCAAATTTTATAAGTGTAGAACAAGCAAATAATGGATTAGGCATATTGTGAACTGTTTAGTAAATTGGGTATAACCTTTCTCTCCAAACTCCATTTTGGCTCCATAATAAATGGTTGGAAAGCTAATTCAACGGGGTACAACTTTCACGTTTTGCGCTTTTCCAAATTCCCAATGGAACAGGGTGAAAACCCGCGTTTTCTCCGCGACTGCGGATGAACCGCGGAAAAATAGGCTCTCTGAAGTTTTACTGTTCGCGGTCCGTCCGCGGCCGTGAACGAACCGCGGAAGTCGCCGCAGCAGCAGTCCTAATTGTACTCAAACTTAGTTTTTTTAGCCCTAAAACCTCTATATAAACTCCTAGTTTGCCCCATAGAGGCATGTAATCTATTATTCAATACTTTTGCAAGGTTTTTAGTAAGAGAGAATCCTCTCAAACTCTTTATTTTATTTTATATCAATTATTTCTTTATGATTTCAATTATTATTCTTGTTTCTTCAAGCATGAGTAGCTAATTCCCTTTCTAAGGTTTTGATGGAACCTATTGAGTGATGAACTTATCGTTTATGTGATTACAAGTTGTGACTTAGATTTCTATTTGTTCAACTTCATTTTTGTTGTAGTTAATTGGTAGGATCCCCAATTAGCTGTGCCTATTTAGTGTGCATAACTTGGAAAAGAGTGCATATTTACGTTTATTGTTGAACAACACCACACCTAGGTTATTAGAGGAATCTATAATTTTAGGCGTAAAGACGAGGTTAGGAATAACGAAGTCTTGGGTGCAATCTTAAGTGAACTATTCAAATTAAAGCTAGCTAGGGTAGCTCGAGAGAGTGCACTAGTAAATTATTGTAATTGCTCGGGAGGGAGTTACGGTACACATAGCGTTCATGATTGATAGAATATATTGAAAATTTGTATGAGCATAACGATAAGGGATTCCATCAATAGGGCAAATCAATACCTTAGTCCTTCTCATAATATTCTTTTTACTCTATATTAAATTCTTTCTTTTAAGCATTATTAATTCTTGCAAGTAGTTAGTCGAAAATCATACACAAAGATACTCTAAATTTTGGGAACTTGATTTGGAAGTACTCTTGGGTTGTGAAAGTTGTGATGAATAGGTTAATTCTCTGTGGGATCGATCTTGGACTTATTAGACCAAGTTATATTGACTACGACCGTTGCTTGGACGTGAATCAATTTTGGCGCCGTTGACGGGGAATTAACGGAATTATCAATTGCTATTGCCAGAACTTCAAGATTCTTGTGTATTCAGGTTCTTTCTACACTCTACATTGAATATTTTGACGTTTGTTGATTTGGGTATTCAGGGTGCATGCCTAGAAAATCTGCAAGGACTGGAGAACTAATTGAAGGACTCTCGGACCCCGAGCAAACCTTCCGGGCACGTAACAAAGCCATCAAACAAATTCAACAATCTCAACAACCAATCAAACTAGACTTCGACATGGGTGACATAAACGATCAAAACCAGCAAGTCGGGCTAAATATGCAAGAGGCACAGGAGGCACAGGAAGGTGCATTGTTCGACTGGGCACAACCCACAGCGGATAATTTGGCAACTGCCATCGTTGTGCCAGCAATTCAAGCTGAGTCTTTCCAGATTACTAATAACATGCTTCACTTGTTGCAAAACAAGAGATTATTCTCTGGGTATCAGGTTGAAGATCCACAGCAGCACCTCAAGAACTTTCTATCAATATGCAAAACACAAAGGCAACCGAATGTAACTCTGGAAGCTATCACATTACTACTTTTTCCATTCTCAGTTACAGGAGCAGCACAAATATGGCTAAACTCACTCCCAATAAACTCCATTGGAACTTGGGATGAGTTAGTCAAACAATTCCACAATAAGTTTCATTCACCCAACAAAACAGCTCAACAAATTGATGAGATTGTGCGCTTCAAGCAGAAACCACTGAAAACACTACATGAAACTTGGGGCAGATTCAAGGGTATACTTGTTATGTGTCCTCACCATGGGATTCCTGAGTAGATGTTTGGTCAAAGGTTCTACATGGGACTTTCAGACAGTATGAAGAATATTGTAGATGCCTCAGCAGGTGGGGCTTTTCTGAGCAAGACTTAGAGAGAGGACAAAATTTGCTAGACAAGATGGCTCAAAATTCCGGGTGGATATCTAGGAATGCTCCTATCATACCAGTGGTACACTCTGTACCTCTAGATCCATCCAACACTCTGGAGGAGAACATGGCAACTCTATTGACACAAATGAGCATCCTAACAAAGAAAGTGGAAGAATCAGGAGTCAAGCAGCAGGTTCACATTGTAGATACTACCAATGGTGGTTTATGCACATCCTGCATTAGCCAACCCATAGTTAATCCATGGGCTACAGACCAAGAACATCATCATCAGCACGAGGATATAAATTATGTGGCTAACTATGGAGGGCAGCGACAAGGTAATCAAAACTGGGGCCAACAAGCTCCAATGCAGTACAGACCTCCCCAGCCACAATTTAATGCAGCAGGTATGAGGCCACCACACAACATGACACCATATCCTAGACCTCAGAATTTCGGCAATCCGCAGCAGGGATATCATCCACCTCCACCACAGCATGGGGGTAGACATGACGATGGGTTTGCAGAATTGAAAGCTATGATGCAACAGGTAATCGGGTCAAATGCCAAAACCAATGAGAGGATAGTTGCCCATGATGCAGTCATCAAGAATATTGAAGTACAGGTGGGCCAGATTGCTATGTCTCTCAACAATCATCCTCAAGGGACATTGCCCGCAGATACACAAACAAACCCAAAAGACCAAGTCCAAAAGCAGATGATGGCAGTGACTTTGAGAAGTGGTAGAGATCTTGATGCTGAGAAAGAAAGTGAGAAAATCGACACACAGGCTGAGACACTCACTCCATTGCCCATTGAACTGGATGAGTCCACCGGGTTGACAGAAATTACAGTCCAGCCAGTTGCTGAAAATAAAGAGATGCAGCAGGGAACGGAAAAAGTAGCTGAACAGGTAGAGCAGCAGGTTGAAGAAAAGGTGATAGAGAAAGAAAAGTCCCAAGTCATTGGGAAGAAGAGGCCTCCACCACCATTCCCCCAAAGGTTGGCCAAGCAACAGAAGGAAGAGAAATACAAAAAGTTCTTTGATATGCTCAAGCAAATCCAGGTAAATATTCCCTTAATTGAAGATTTAAAAGAAATGCTTGGGTATTCTAAGATGATGAAAGACTTGATGTCGAGGAAATTTGATTTCCAAGACTTGGCCACCGTGACCCTTACCCAGACTTGTAGTGCAGTGGTCTCCAGACCCATAGCTGAGAAGCTATCTGATCCAGGTAGCTTCACCATCCCATGCACTATAGGGAATTATGCCTTTGCAAAGGCATTGTGTGATTTGGGGGCAAGCATTAACCTCATGCCCTTAGTTATTTATAAGAGGCTAGGCATTGGGAGAGCCAGGCCTACCTCTATGTTATTACAGCTTGCTGACAGGACGGTTAAGCGTCCATTTGGTATTTTAGATGATGTTCTTATCCAGGTAGGGAAGTTTGTGTTTCCCGCCGATTTTGTTATTTTTGATTGCTAGGTGGACGAGGAAATTCCTATAATCTTAGGAAGACCATTCCTAGCCACCGGGAGAGCTCTAATTGATTGTGAGACTGGGAAACTCAAGATGAGGATGAATGATGAGGAAATCATATTAAATGTGCAAAAATCCATGAGGCACCCTAGTGAATTCGCAAATTGCCCTCTCATTGATGCGGTTGATGTGATAGTGGAGACAGACGATGCAGAGTTGACCATTGAAGATCCACTTCAAGCATGCCTAATGAACTTGGAAGAGGTAAATGGTGAAAATTTAGCAGAATGGTACTATCTCTGGAAGGCAAGGGGTTTTGGGAGAGAGAGCTTGAATTCGAGCCTCTACACTTAGAGAAAGAGAGACCCCTCCTGCAAAATCATCCATAGAAGAGCCACCAAAGCTGGAGCTTAAACCACTACCATCTCATCTCAGGTACGCATTTCTAGGCCCTAACTCCACTTTACATGTTATTACTTCATCTGGTTTGCTAGATGTGCAGGCTCAAAAGTTATTACAGGTACTCAAGGAATGTAAAGCTGCCAATGGTTGGACCATGGCAGACATAAAAGGGATCAGTCTTGCATACTGCATGCACAAGATTCTCCGGGAAGAGGGCACAAACCTTCCAGGAAATGCAAAAGAAGTCTGAACCCGAATATAAAGGATAGGGTGAAAAATAAAGTGATAAAGTGGCTAGACACGGGGTAGATTCCAGGTAAGTTTTCTCACCCTTCTATGCTATACATGTATTATTATGCCATGAGGACATGGCATGATTTTAAGTGTGGGGTGGGAGACTTATCTTGTATTGTATATTGTATATAGTAGATGTAGCTGTAAATTATATTAGCTGACTTGGCACGATGATGGACACTTGGCGACGGGTTTCTTAAGGGTCTAAGTCGGAATAAAAACACAAAAAAATCAGAAAATTTAAAAAAATACAAAAATATGAGTAGAGGACTCTTCCTTGTGACGGACTATTTAGGACAAGTACTCTTGAGGGAAGTAGTCCACGTAGGAATTTTTCTTTCTTTTATTTTCTTTTTCTAGGTAGTGTATCATCTCCCCCTTGGTTTTTCTTTTGACCACGGTTCTTTTCCAAGGGTTTTTATTGAACTGGGTTAGGTAGATTTTTTTTCTTTCTTTTTTTTTCTTAGGATTAGAGGTAAAAGGGCAACATGTAACCCCGAATATGCACATTACCAAAAGCGTAAATTGAACTTGAGAATGTATCTTCTAAGCTTGACTGTAGAATCTCAATATGCCTTAAATTGCACAATAATGCTTGCTTGAAATCGATAGGACTTTGTAGATCAACTGGATTCCAAATGAGTCACATGGCATGTGTGTCTGAGGTTTTACTTACATTGTATGTTGTACATGATGCCTAGAACTTGCCCTGTGTGATTGCAAAGCGAAATAGAAGTTGTTTGGTTGTAGAAAGGATAGAGGCATTTCTTTGTGTAACCCCATAAGCCAATAAACATGAATTCACCCATACATTATATCTTAGTTAAACCCTTTGAGCTTAAAGCCTATTCTTTGATAACCCTTGAATGTTCTTCAAATTATTGTTCTACTTTACCTACTAGAAGCACTTGTATTGTAACGAATATGCAAAAGATTAAGTGTGGGGTGAAGGAAAATTAAAAAGGGAAAAATCAAGAATGAATGTAAAAAAAAATAGTGAGCTGGCCAAAATAATGTAAATGTATTGCAAAGCAATGAAAAGATGAGCTATATTGACTAAAATATTAGAAAAGCCAGTCACATCAATAAAAGAAAAAGTGGGGGTAAAAGTGAAGGAAGGTGAAGGTATGTTTATGGGAGACATAAGGAAGTAAACAAAAAGGGAAGTTGTGAAAAAGAAAAGAAAAGTGCTTTGGGAGGCTAGTCACTATAACCAAAAGTATCCTACCCGTCCCATAGCCTATATTACAACCCTTAAAGACCTCTTGACCTATGATTGAATAACTCGATTAGTGGAGTATTACACTAGGGGCAAGCCTATGGTGTGTCTGTATGCATATGAATGTTCTTTGTTGAGAGTGAGTGAATTTTTCCGATATTTATAAGTTCCATGTTATGAATTGTTTATGTGAGGGAACTTGTCCCAATGAACTATGTAAGGGTGTGTAACTCAAGAGGAAGAAGGTAAATTTGCAAGTTTTTGGTAATAATTAGAGTAAGCAATAATGTGTTGGCATGAGAGTTTACAGTTAGGTAATGATTGTGCATATCTTAGGTTAATCATGAAAAATAGCTTTTGAGATATAATTTGGGGGAGACATAAATAAAATTGGCCTAAAGCGTGATTAAGGTTGCTCGAGGACGAGCAAAGGTTTAAGTGTGGGGTATTGATAATAGGTGAATTTGACTATATTTATGCCCTAAATAATCACACTTTATTATTGTTTTGATATTGTTTATGATGCAAAAATGCTTTTATTAGTGTTCTTAGTGTGTTATAGGTACACTTGAGCTAATGAAGACTAAAAGAGCAAGTTTTGGAGTCAAAAGATGGTGAAAAAGGCCAAAGTGTGGTACAAGTCAAGAACTTATGTTGAAGTAGCCGGGAAGGTGTGATTCCAAGCTATATGGATGTTATGGAATAAATTTAAGTGATTTGGAGCTTTGAAGTCTGAGTAAAAGCTCAAGGAATTAAGCCGGGATCGAGTTCGGGGGTCAAATTTTATAAGTGTAGAACAAGCAAAGAATGGATGAGGCATATTGTGCACTGTTTAGTAAATTAGACATAACTTTTCTCTCCTAACTCCATTCTGGCTCCATAATATATGGCCGGAAATCTAATTCAAAGGGCTACAAACTTAATATTTTGAGTTCTTCCAAATGCCCAACGGAATAGGGTGAGAAACCGTGGTTTCCCCGCGACCGCGGATGAACCGCGAAAAAACAGGCTCTCTGAAGTTTTACTGTTCGCGGTCCATCCGCGGCCGCGAACGAACCGCAGAAGTCGCCACAGCAGCAGTCCTAATTGTACTCAAACTTAGTTTTTTTAGCCCAAAACCTCTATATAAACTCCTAGTTTGCCCCATAGAGGCATGTAATCTATTATTCAATACTTTTGCAAGGTTTTTAGTAAGAGAGAATCGTCTCAAACTCTTTATTATATTTTATATCAATTATTTCTTTATGATTTCAATTATTATTCTTGCTTCTTCAAGCATGAGTAGCTAATTCCCTTTCTAAGGTTTTGATGGAACCTATTGAGTGATGAACTTATCGTTTATGTGATTACAAGTTGTGACTTAGATTTCTATTTTTTCATCTTCGTTTTTGTTGTAGTTAATTGGTAGGATCCCCAATTAGCTGTGCCTATTTAGTGTGCATAACTTGGAAAAGAGTGCATATTTAGGTTTGTTGTTGAACAACACCACACCTAGGTTAGAGGAATCTATAACTTTAGGCGTAAAGACGGGGTTAGGAATAACGAAGTCTTGGGTGCAATCTTAAGTGAACTATTCAAATTAAAGCTAGCTAGGGTAGCTCGGGAGAGTGCACTAGTAAATTATTGTAATTGCTCGGGAGAGAGTTACGATACACATAGCGTTCATGATTGATAGAATATATTGAAAATTTGTATGAGCATAACGATAAGGGATTCCATCAATAGGGGAAATCAATACCTTAGTCCTTCTCATAATATTCTTTTTACTCTATATTAAATTCTTTATTTTAAGCATTATTAATTCTTGCAAGTAGTTAGTCGAAAATCATACACAAAGATACTCTAAATTTTGGAAACTTGATTCGGAAGTACTCTTGGGTTGTGAAAGTTGTGATTGATAGGTTAATTCTGTGTGGGATCGATCTTGGACTTATTAGACCAAGTTATATTGACTACGACCGTTTCTTGGACGTGAATCATTGCCTCTCAACAAGCGCCTGATTTAATATCGTGGCACGATGCCACATTTCATTATACATCAATTAAATCTACTGAGGTTTTGTGATGTTGAATGTCACCACCCCAATAGTGTTTAATTCTTTGCCCATTTACCAAGAAGGTGCTCGTTGAACTTTTGTCTCTGATTTCCACTGCTCCATGAGGTTTCATGCTAACCACAATAAAAGGGCCAAACAAATGAGATTTAATCTTTCCGGGAAAAAGCATCAACCTCGAGTTGAACAATAAAACTTATTGCCCTGGCTCAAACTCTCTATGATTAATGTGCTTATCATGCCACTTCTTAGTCTTTTCTTTATAAATCTTGGCATTTTCATATGCATGTAAGCGAAACTCATCGAGCTCATCAAGTTGCAGCAACCTTGTCTTTCCAGCTAATTCTTCATCCATGTTCAGCTTCTTTATTGCCCAATATTCCTTGTTCTCAAGTATGACTAGCAAGTGGCATGTCTTCCCATATAGAAATTTATATGGAGAAGCACATATGGGAGTTGTGTACGCTGTTCTATACGACCACAATGCGTCATCTAACTTCCCAGCCCAATCTTTCCTATTGGCACTCACTGTTTCTCAAGAATTTGCTTAATCTCTCTGTTTGAAACCTCTACCGGACCACTTGTCTGTGGGTGATAGGTTGTGGAGACTTTATGTTTAACCTCATATTTTGAAATAACATTTTTCAAAAGTTTGTTATAGAAATGCGTACCTCCATCACTGATTAGCACTCTGGGAGTTCCAAAGCGTGTGAAGATATGCTTCTTAACAAAACTCATCACCACCTTTTCATCATTAGAGGGAAGAGCAATGGCCTCAACCCACTTTGAAACATATTCAACCGCTACCAAGATATATATTTGACCATTTGACAGAGGAAAAGGTCACATAAAATCAATTCCCAAAACATCAAAAAGCTCCACCACCAGAATATTTTACAACGGCATTTCATGCTTCTTAGTGATTGTCTCGGTTCTCTGGCACCTGTCATACAATTTAACAAACGTGTGTGCATTTAAATAATTTGAGCCAATAAAAACCTTATTGTAGTACTTTCTGAGCAGTCTGGTCTCCTCCGTGATGACCTCCATATGGTGAGGCGTGACAACTATGAAGGTTGGCGCTCATCTCTTCCTCAGGAATACATCTCCTGACAAACTAGTCTGCATAAGGCCTATATAAGAATGGCTCATCCCACATGTAGAGTCTCACATCATGCAAGAACCTTTTCCTTTTGTCTGGTATTAATTCTGGAGGAGTCACTCAACTTGCATTGAAATTCACATAATTAGCATACCACGGGGTCATGCTTGTGTTGACTGCCAAGAGATGTTCATTTGGGAATGTTTCTTTGATTTCACCCCATTCAGCCACATGGTTCCGATTTTCTAATCCTGACAAGTGATCAGCCACTTGATTTTTTGTTCCGTTGCAGTCTCGAATTTCTAGATCAAACTTTTGCAGCAATAGAACCCACTTGATCAATCTTGGTTTGGCCTCCTTTTTATCGAATAAGTACCTGATGGATGAGTGATTCATGTAGATGATGACTTTGGTCCCCACAAAATATGACCTGAATTTGTCAAACGCCTATACTACTGCAAGAAACTCCTTTTCAGTGACAGTACAGTTCAATTGAGCTGGATTTAGAGTCTTGCTCACATAGCAGATGGTATGGAATAACTTATTTCTCCTCTGTCCCAAAACTGTCCAAACAGCCAAGTCACTAGATTAGTCAAGTACTTTATCAAGGTTCATAAAAAATTATCGAAAGAACATCCAAAAATTAAAAAGTCATCCATGAAAATATCCACAAACCTCTCAACCATATCAGTAAAGATGGCCATCATACACCTTTGAAAAGTCGCAGGTGCATTACAAAGACAGAAGGGCATTCTCTTGAACGCATACGTGCCATAAGGATACGTAAAAGTGGTCTTTTCTTGGTCCTATGGGGATATAGTAATTTTATTATACCCAGAGTAACCATCCAGGAAGTAGTAGTATTCTTGACCAGCCAATCTATCAAGCAGTTGGTCAATAAATGGGAGGGGAAAGTGGTCCTTCCGGGTGGCATTATTCAATTTTCTATACTCAATGCAAATTCTCCACCCTCTGATAGTTCTTGTTGGGATCTAATCATTATTGTCATCTACTACCACAGTCATCCCCCCTTTCTTGGGTACACATTGGACGGGGCTTACCCATTTTATGTCTGAGATAGGAAATACAATACATATGTCAAGCCACTTAATTACTTCTTTTCTTACCCCTTCCTTCATGATTGGGTTGAGTCGATGTTGTTGCTCGACACTGGGCTTGTGTCCCTCCTCTATGAGAATTTTGTGCATGAAAAAGGCTGGACTAATGCCCTTTATGTCGGACATTGTCCACCCGATTGTTCGCTTGTGCTTACGTAGCACTCTCAACGGTTTTTCTTCTTGCAATTTAGACAAGTCAGAAGAAACGATAACAGGTATAGTGTCAGAATCTCCCAAATAAGAATATTGCAAGTGAGGTGGGAGATGTTTAAGCTCCAATTTTGGGGCTTCATCAATTGACGGCTTTGGAGGAGGCCTATGTGGCCTGTTTAAAGGTTCAAAGGGATGTGTCCCTTGCAGGTACGCACAAGATGTATCAAGAATGTGCATTATCTCCTCTACCTCCTCATCATTCCCCAGGCTATCAAACATCATAAGTGCTTTCTCTAGAGAATCGTCCAGATACACACTTGGATCATGAATTTGTATATCAACCTCAATAACTGATATCATGGATAGTTCCTTATAGTGACGGGGAAGTTGTATTGCTTTGTAGACATTGATCGCTGATTCCTTATCATCTACCGTCAAGATCACATTTCCCTCTGTCAGTTTGATAATTGCGTAACTACTAGCTAAGAGGGGTCACCCTAATATGACTGGGACCAGTTCATCAGCCTCATAATCAAGGATAATAAAATCAGCAAGGAATATGAATTTCCCAATTTGCAGCAACACATCTTCAATCACCCCTTCAGGGTGTGTTATATACCTGTCAGCCAGCTGCAACATCATATTAGTTGGCCTTGAAGCTCCGAGACCCAATTGCCTGAACAATGATAGGGACATCAAATTTATTCTTGCCCCCAAATTGCAAAGAGCATGACCCACATCAATATCACCAATGTGCACTGGAATCATAAAGTTGCCCGGATCCTCAAGCTTTTAAGGAAACTTATTTTACAACCTAGTAGTGTACTCCTCAGGAAGTGTAACTATCTCAAACTCAGTTAATCTTCTCTTGTGAGCCACTATATCTTTAATGCACTTAGTGTACTTAGGAATTTCATGAAGTACATCAACAAGTGGAATATTCAATTGAACCTGGCTCAACATAGAGAGAAATTTGCTGAACATACGATCATCATTCTTCTTCTGCAGTCTTTGAGGAAAGGGTGGTGGTGGACTTGGGGCCTCCACTGGCTCCAGAATTTCAGTAGTCTTCTTTGGCTCATTTGTCACTTAAGGGATCAACTCCCCCTCAGGCATAGGGTTATCTTTCCTTTTCTTTGGCACTTCTTCAAGTTCCCCCCCCCCCTTCTAATTATAAATGCATTCACCTGCGGGTTCTTTTCTGTATCACTGGGGAGAGCTCCTGTAGATCTAGTATTTTGACCCATTGCTAACTGCCTCATCTACCTCTTAATATTTTAGACATCAGTCCTGAGCTGCTGATTGTCAATCAACAACTTCTTCAATAAATTATTTGTGCACTCTTCCACTTGCTGGGGTGGACTCTAAGGCTGATTAAAAACCCCTTATAATCTGTATTGATTTTGATTCTGTTCATTTCCACCCTACGATAAGTTGGGATGATTCGTCCAATTTGGATTGTAGGAATTTCCATATTGTGCATGCTGGTTTGGTGGGCCCCTATTTTGCTGCCCCGTAATAGACTGATTCTGGATTTGTGGGGCACAGATCACTTGTATGATTGTCACCACACAGTTCACCGCAAATAGTCATCTGTTGTACCTATGGGCTATGGCTATTGCATTGTCATCCTTGTCATCTGATTGGACAGCCTTGCAATTTTAGCTCTCATTTCTGACACTTCTTCGAGCTCAAGTAACCTTGCTGATTTTTGCTTAACTGCCTTTCATGAGTCTCCATCACCCTGCCAATTATTATCATTTATGGTGAAAGTATTTAGCGGGAGTTGGATTTTACTGTATGGTTTGGCCATGCAACTATCCCCACAAGCTGAATCGAGATTCATCTTTGAAGCTTCGTCTAGTCCATCGAAAAAAGTGTGCCCTAATACCTCGTCTGTCTAGAAATGATGAGGACAGTCTCTGAGAAACTTCGTATACCTTTCCCATGCTTGATGAAGTGTCTCGCTAGATCGTTGTTCAAACCCAAGAATTTGACTCCTCAGCATCTTTGTCTTCTTGGTGGGAAATAACTTAATTAAGAACTTCCTTGCTAGATCATCCCATGTGTGGATTGAATTTACTGGCTCCTTATTCAACCACTCCTTAGCTTCCCCAATCAGAGAAAGGGGAAGAGTGTCAGCCTGACATAGTCCTTAGAAACGTTCGGGTAGTTGTAAGTATCCGTAATTTCCAGAAAATTCTAAATATGTCTTTGTGGATCTTCATGAGGTAGACCCACAAATTGCCCTGTGGACCGAATTGACTGCACCATATATTGTTTCAGCTCAAAGTGCCCAGTGATATCAGGCTTCGCAATAGCCTGAGTCATATTAGCCAGACTGGGTCTTACGGCTTCAATCACCGCTCGTTCCGTATTACTTGCCATCTTGGTTGGCTGTGGTTGAATTTGAATGTTCAACTCTCCTTTTTTTATATTTCTATCTTCCCACTCCTTCCTCGTTCTATGAATTGTTCTTTCAATTTCAGGATCAAACAGAAAGAGGTTGTTTGTGCTTCTACTCCTCCGCATTCAAGAGAAGAACATGTGCAACACAAACAAATAGATGGAAATTTTTTATATTTTTATTAACAACTAATAAAATCATAAAACACTCAAGTAGCTAATTTCAAATTACCCGGAAACGGCGCCAAAAACCTGTTGCGACCAAAACACTTACGCAAGTGTACGCGATCGACAAGTAATATAATAGTGAGTAAATTATCGTTCCCACGAGGAATTGTAATTAACTTATTGACTGAACAATAAGTTAATTAATTCTCAATTCGTGTTGTATCATTACAAAATATATAAGGAGCTAATTCACAATTTACTTAATAATTGAACAATAATTCAATACAAAATTGATATAATAATTACACAATATTTTTATAACAATCTGGACAAATATATTCTAGGGTCATGGACTTCCTAGCAATCATGCTACTTTTCGAACTTATAATTGATATATTAAATTATCCAGGTTGTTGATTATAAGGTTAATAATATTCATAAGAAGCTTTCGAGTGCTTATGAATCTATTCAAGTTAAATCAATACTTATATGTCTATGGTATTAGTATTAACAAGAATGCATTTACAACTCCTATTCTTCAACCAAACAAGGAAGTTAAGTATATGTCTATCTTAATTGCAAATCCTTCAAGCGATGCCCGGGATTCAAAACTCATTCTATTTGATTTTATATGCAACCAAGAATTTACTTTGTCAATTTTAACTCATGGTTCGTAAATAATATTTCACTGTTAGCTACGTAGTAAAATAATTAAAACCAAAATCAAATAAACAACCCATAAACATAAATTCAATATATTCAATCTAAGCTTCAAATAACAAGATCATCTAGCATCCATGACCCTAGAATACTAGACTTTTAAACTACTCATATTCATACAAAACTCAACAATAATAATCTCAAACATATTATAAACAAGCAACAAGAATGTTGGCCCAAGTTCATTTGAAGTTTTGAAGATTGACAAATGAACATCAGGGAAGGACCCGGTCCATCATGAGAGACACGATTAGTCATAACCACTGCACATAGAAGGTACGTGAGGAAGATATGTACTGAAGCGTATGCAACAAATATCTTCTAATGAAATTGAAAAGGTAGCATTGAGTTCTACGGAGGACGGTCTCCTTGTGATAACATAACACAATCCTAAGCTAGGATAAGGATGAGGGTTTGTAGTAGTTAAGGACTAAAATCGACAAAGGATAAGCACTGGAGTCTCGATCAAACTCCAACTGTTGATCTATTATTAACTAAGTTGTTCTCTTTTATAGGAAATGCACATAAGAAAAAGTTGAGCATATTTGAGAGCAAAAAGGATCAAGTTTGTTTTGCAAGCAATATATGCGAGATACAAGTGTGCACATCTGAAGCTACATGAAGTATGATAGAAGAACTAGTTTCATCAATGTGTTTATTCTAACTTTAGTTCAATTGTAGTAGGTTTTCATATTGTACCCTTCAGCTTTTATAGAAGCAATTGTATTAGGTGCATGAGTATTCAAGTTAGAGTTTACTTGAAAGTGTCGCAATAGTTGAGGCTGTGTGCCACACTGGGATTAGAGTTAATCATTAGGTTTACAAATAATCTTTGTAAATGCAGTTTTTGGCTCAGTGATTTTTATGGAGTTTGGGAAAATCCTACTGAGCAGTATGTCGTGGTTTTTTCACCTTTTGAGCCAGGTATTTTCCACGTAAAAATCTCTGTGCATCTTACTTTTAGTATTTATTATTCCACAAACTGTTGTAGTTAGATCACTTAGAAGAACCAGGTTCTCCTAATGCAAAACTTAGGTACTACACAAATCACCCCCCCCCCCCTTGTGTGGTATTGACGTTTAAAACATTTGTTGGTATCATAGCAGGTTATTCTTGAATAGGTTAACACCTTAGGAAAGATAAACATGAGTGCACCACCTGCGAACTGGGAAGGGCAATCCACTACCAGGCCTCCTCTCTTCAATTGCCTCTACTACTCCTGGTAAAAAAGCAGAATGAGAGACCATATCATGGGTGAAGACTATGAGCTTTGGGATATCATCATTGATGGTCCTTTAGCAACAACCAAGTAGAATGCTGAAGGAGTGGATGTTGCAAAGACAAGGGTAGATTGTGCTGCTGAAGATCTAAGGAAATGGGGAAAAAATGCAAAAGCTAAGAAATGATTGGTATGTAGAATAGGTCCTGATGAGTACAACATGATTCAAGGTTGTGCTACTGCCAAGGATATTTGGGACACTTTACAAGTGGCTAATAAAGGAACACCTCAGGTAAAAAGGTCAAGAGGAACACTACTGTATTCTCAATATGAGAATTTTATCATGAAAGATGGAGAAACCATCCAAGAAATGTATATCAGGTTCACTACACTAACAAATGAACTTGGGTTTCTTGGAAGGACTATCCTAGAAGAAAACAAGGTGGAGAATATTCTAACTAGGGTTCTGTCAATCTCCTAGGAAAGCAAAATCACTTCATTCAGGAATCAAAGAACATTGCTACCTGAAAGTTAGATGAACTAATTGGAACTCTCACTGCCTATGAACTGAGAAGGAAAACAATGAAGATGGATGCTCCAAAGAAAGAAAGAAGTCTGGCTCTCAGAATTTCAGAAGAATCAGATCTTGAAGATGACCAGAGATTTCAAGAAATTCCTTATGAGAGGAAATGTGCTTTAAAGGGAACAACATTCAGCAAATCTAGGGCTCTTGAGAAACAAACCCATGAAGGTTGTTACAAGTGTGGGAAGACTGATCACCACATCAAGAATTATCCTCAATGTGAGATTGAATCGAAGAAATAAAGAGCAGAAAGAAGAAATAGGAAGAAGGAATAGGTTCAACCAAAAAGAAATAAGGGATCAACTAAAGCTATGGTTGTTGCATGGGGAGAAACATCAGATGAGGACTCAGAATGAAGCTGAAGATGCGAAAGCTCTTATGGCCATCGGAGAATCAGAAGATGAACAAGAGGTAAGTATTCTACACTTTAAAGAAAATATTAAATTCTTGTCTAAGGAAAAACTGGTTGATTTACTGATGAACTTCATAGATGAGTCTGAAATAATAAACATTGAGAAAGATGTTCTGTCAAAAGAATGTGTTATCCTAAAAGAGAAATGTAAAATATTAGAGTCTAGGACTGATGAGGGTGACAACACAAATACTGAGTTTAATAACCAGGTTCATCAACTTGAAAATAAGATTCTAGAAATCAGATCTGAAAACATTAAACTGAAATTAGGGACAGGTAAGAAAAAGGCTGACCAATCATCTCTCATCCTAGAAGAAAATCTAGGAAAAATGAAAGATGAACTGTACAAGAAATATGAGTTGATTAAAGTCTTCAAAGAAGATTTAGGAAAGGTAAAGCATGAATTAGACAGAACATGCAAATGGAACAAGGCTTCGGATGCACTCTCCTAGCTGCAAGAACATCATAGTACCAACAAGAGAGGACTTGGATTTGGGACACAAGCTCCAAAATGGGATCCCAAAAACAAGTATCTCACACTCCCTGAGATTAATATCTGAACACGCTGTGGTAAGGCTGTCCATTACAAATATGAATATAATGCTAGAGAAAAGGCCATTCAAAAGAACAAATCTTTTGTCAAATAAAATCACAAAGTGCCTAGTTGGCAAAAGAAAAATTTGGTTTATCCTTTTGTCCAAAGAAAGGGACCGAAACTTGTTTGGGTTCTTAAGACTAACCCATGATTTCTTTTTGCAAGACCAAGTGAAGGGAAGTAGCCAAATATGGTACATGGATAGTGGTTGCTCAAAACATATGACTGGTAATAAGAACCAGTTCCTTTCACTTGAGAACCTAAAAAGAGGTAATATCTCCTTTGAAAATGGATAGAAAGGTGAGATCATTGGTGTTGGAAAGGTAGTAAAAATACACTCTCATTCTATTGAGAATGTCTATTTGACAGATGGCTTAAAATATAGCCTGACAAGTGTGTCACAACTGTGTGACAGAGGTAACCTTGTGGCTTTCACTTCCACAAAATGTTTTGTGATTAGCCTTACTACTGACAAGATTGTTTTGCAGGGTAGGAGAATTAACAATATCTAAATTGTAAATTTGTCAACTCTCTCTAAAAATGAACTCACTTGCTTTAGTGTGGTTATTAGTGATCTCCTCCTTTGGTATAAAAGACTCGTCCATGCCAGTCTAAATCTATTAAACAAATTAGTCTCCAAGGACTTGGTGATAGGGTTACCTAATATCAAGTTCAAGGAAGACAAGGTTTGTGAGGCATGTGCAAGGGGGAAGCAGGTAAGGTCATCCTTTAAAACTAAGAAAATGGTAAGTACTTCCAAGATGTTGGAACTGGTTCATATGGATCTTTGTGGTCTAATGAGAGCCATAACCACAGGTGGTAAAAGATATGTAATGGTGCTAGTTGATGATTAGTATATATTTACCTGGGTACTGTTTCTAACTTCTAAAGATGAAGCATTTGAAATGTTCACTTCTTTATTAGAAAAAACCCAGAAGCAATTAGGAAATGAACTTGCATCCATTAGGTCTGACCATGGAACTGAATTTGAAAATGCAAAGTTTGCTGAATTTTGTGATGAAAATGGAATAGATCATAATTTTTCTGCCCCTAGGACTCCTCGGCAAAATGGGGTAGTTGAAAGGAATAATAGGACCCTTGAGGATATGGCAAGGACCATGTTACTTTCTAGTAAACTGTAATGACCCGGCCCATCACTACGAGAATTACCACCCCGTTACCTTGCGTTTACGTGTTTTATGCTTTTATATCAGTGTTAGAGTTTATCGAGTGAGTTAGAAATGATTCGGGTTGAAAATGAGGCATATAGCCTGTTTGAAGGAAGCTTGAATATGGAAAGTCAACCTGGAGTTGACTATTTAGTTAGAGTGCTCGAAATTGGATTCTGATAATTTGACTAGTTTTGGGGGATCATTTATGACTTAAGGGAGCAATCGGAATCGAATTCGGAGGTCCGGTGTAGTTTTAGGCTTGAATTGGCTAAGGTTGAATTTTGGCGAAATTCGAATGGTAGGTGACATTTTGATCTGGAGGTCGGAATGGAATTCCGACAATTCTAGTAGCTTCGTTATATGATTTTGGATGTGTCTGCAAATTTTCAAGTCATTCAGACGTCGTTTGATCGGGTTTTGGATTGAATGTTAGTTTTGGAAGTTTTGAAGAAACTTAGGCTTGAATCCGTGTGAAAATGGTGATTTTATTGTTTAGGATGGTGTTTTTTTTGATTGGAACAAGTCTTTATTATGTTTTGGAGTAGGTTGGTGGTTATCGTTGGGGTCCCGGGGGTTTCGGGATGAATTCGGACCACCATCCGGGCATTTTAGACTTGGAAAAACCTGCAAAAAATTGCAGGTCAGTGCAGCAGAAATTAAGCCTTCGCGTTCGCGAGAAGGCAATCGCATTCGCGAACGCGAAGCAGGCCAATGCATCTTGTTCACGTGAAGACCTACGCATTCGCGTAGGCAATGTGGGGTGAAGCTTTGCGTTCGCGTGACTGGGAGTCGCGATCGCGTAGAAGGGAAAGGAACAGCTTCGTGGTCGCGTGACCTGACGTCGCGTTTGCGATGACTTAATTGAGCGAAGCATCGCATTCGCGGGAGACCCATCGCGAACGCGTAGAGCAAAAATGGATGGCAGTGAAATTAAAAATCAGAACAGACCAGTCGCGGGATTATACACCAAAAACACAAATTTTGAGCCCTAGAGAGAAGAACTCACGAGAAACGCTGGGATTTCATCGGGTAATCATCGGAGGTAAGATTCTTGACTCAAAAACGTAATTTTATGGTATAATTAACATCAATCTTCATGAAATTGGGTAGAAATTGTGAAGAATTATGGCCTAGGTATTGATAACGAATTTTTGAGTTTCGAAAGGCCATTCAAACTCCGATTTCGATAAATTTTATATGCACGGACTCGTGGCGAGACGAGGATCGCATTGGTATAAGTTTCTGAATTTTTCGGACAGCGGGCCCGGGGTCGGGTTTTACCAACTTAGTGTATTTATGCAATTTTCATGTAAACTGAATTGGGTTATGTTTCTTTGACCCATAAATGACATAATTATTGTGGTTTGAATAGATTCTACGCGCGAGGTAGCGAATGCTAAAGGAAAAGGCATTGCGGACGAGTCTACGACCGGCAAGAGGTGAGTAGTTTGTGTATATGGTAGCCTGGGGGTTCGAAACCCCGGCTTAGCACATTGTGACGCTAGTAGGGCATGGCTCGCACCCCGTTGCAGGTGCGGGATTGATTGTGACTGGGGATTGAGACTTGGTCCATCCCGGGTATGGATAATATGCTATTAGTGATGGAAAAACACTATGTTTGACATATTTGTGGGCTGTAAGCCTTGGTTGGGGCCTCGTCCCAACCTGTAGTATCCCTAGGGGATAGTGTATATGTGATAGCTATACTTGCTTAATCACTTATCTCAGTCCTGGTTTTGAAATCACGGTATTGAAATGCTAAGTCACCTGTTTTACAAAAATTTAATAAAAGTTAAACTATTTTCATAATTAAATGAAAAGGAACCTGGAAATAAGTAATTTGAGCTGTTTTGTGACTTATCTGATTATTATGGGATGAGGATGGATCGAGCTGCACGCTGCAGCGGTTGTTATGATATGAGGATCGGGCTGCTCGCCGCAGCGGTATTTGCGCTTGGGCTGTTGGAGCCCCTCCGGAGTTTGTACACACCCCCAGTGAGCGCCGTCGACGTTAAATAGATCGGGCTACACGCCGTAGTGGTCATGTGCATTGCATTGCATCTTTATCTGTTGAATTATCTGTGATAATTGTATTGTACAGTTGTTGCTAGTTCGTAGGAGGATCGGACTGTAGTTTAGCTTCATTATGTGGTATTCTGTGGATTTCTCACTTTCAGCTACTTGTATATATTTATTACTCACTAAGTACTTAGTACTCACCCCTACTCCTTGCACCTTTGTGTGCAGATTTAGGAACTCGGGAGAAGTAGACGAGCACTCCAGCTTTTACACAGTCATATCGAGTTGCTGAGGTAGTTGCCGACGTTCGCAGAACCTAGCTTCTCATCTCTATTCAGTTATTACTTTATATTCAGACTTGAGTATTTCATACAGTATTCTCTATTACTATTCGGTTTTGTTTAGAGGCTCTAGACTTGTGACTCCAGATCTTTGGGAGTGTTAGTTCATTTTCGCACTTCTCAGTATTTGTTCATATTATTATTATTGGATTTTCTTTGACTCATATATTCTTCTTGAGTTGTCCATTTGGGACTGATATTTATCTGTGAAAAACAATTGTTGGTCTGGCTGGCCTAGCTTGATTGTTGGGCGCCATCACGACCGGATTTGAGTCGTGACATAAACTATCTCATAGCTTTTGGGCATAGGCTATAAACACTACTTGTTATATAATAAACAGATGTATGACTAGACCTCTTGTAGAGAAAACTCCCTATGAGTTACTTAAAGGGAGAAAACCAAACATATCCCACCTTAGGGATTTTGGTTGCAAGTGTTATGTGCACAATAATGGCAAAGAATTCCTAGGTAATATTGATCCCAAAAGTGATGAGAGAGTATTATTGGGATATTCTTCACATAACAGAGCATATAAAGTGTTTAATAAAAGAACACTATGTGTTGAAAAAAGTGTACATGTTGTGTTTGATGAAGCTAACACTCTTTCTAAGAGACAGGAACATGAAGAAGCCATTAGACTGGTTAGACAATTGACTTAAGTCACAGCACAAGTCAAGGAAGCATCAAAGGAATGAGCAGGTGATGGAATAGGTCCTTTCACCCCGGGCAACCTGATAGGGGGAACCAATATAAAGGATCTTTCTTCTGCACCTGTTCCTCTTCAACATAACAATGAAGGAGAAACCAGTAGAAACCAAATGGTAGGGAAATATTACAAGTATCTGAATTCTCACCCTATTTAGAACATCATAAATGATCCATCATCAAGGGTCAAGACCAGATCACAACTAAAGAACCTATGTGCATTTGATGCATTTTTGTCTCACATTGAGCCTATAAATGTGAGTGAAACCCTACAAGATGCAGATTGGGTCAATGTTATGCAAGATGAACTCAATTAGTTTGAAAGAAGTCAAGTCTGCACTTGGTTTCTGATGTGCCCGAGAGATTCAGTGCATTTACATACTAATTGCTCTTATATTAGCTTGTTTCACTGCAAAATGTAGTCCATACTTATATGAATTTGTGGTTTTACAGATAAAAAGGAAGAAAAGACCAAGTACTCAAAAATAGACGCAAAAAGATAAGAAAGAGGGCAAGTTGGACAAAACAGCAAACCTGCGGTCCAATATGCGGTCGCAGACTGGATGTGCGGACCGCAAATTAAGCAACCAAATCGTAGAACTAAATAATGAATGGAGTTGAAATGCACGGCAAGAATGCGATATCTTTTGCGATCGCACATTCAATATGCGGTTCACACTTCTTCCGCATAATGAACACAGAGGAAACCTAATAGGCAAGTCTGCGGTGCTTTCTGCGGTCGCATAATCAACATGCGGACCGCAGAATGGTAATGCGATCAACAAATGAACAGCTAGGGTTCCTATCCGCGACGCCGCCTCTCAAGATTGCGGACCGCGGACCTGTTTTGTGACAGATCTGTGGTCGCATACGTGACCTGGAAGGGCAAACTTGTCCGTTTTTTGTCAGATCTTGGTCCCTCTATAAATAGCTTTTTAGAATTTTGTGTAAGGGCATCTTGTGCAGACTTTATACTACACTCCAAGACTTTATTACTCATCTTTTTGGAAGCTTTTGGTTGAAGAATCTTTTACTTTGTAAGCATTTATGACATTTATTACACCTTGTGTTTTATATTTTAGCATGTGTGGCTAAGCTTAAATACTAAGGTTGTGAACCCTAAATGGGTGTTATGTAAATGGGTGTTTAACATTGAATATATGCATAATGGTTGGTTGATATTCCTTCACTTCTCATTCTTCATTTATTATTGGTGGTTGCAAACACTAATTAAAGCCATTAAAGTCCTACCTTCCTTGGGAAAGTGGGTTAGATTTTGGAAGAAGTAAAGAACAAAAACTCGAGGCCTTACACTTCGTTTAATAGAATCGCTTAGGGATAAGTGGGTTTTATTTGGCATTTATTGATTGTTACACCTTGTGACTCTTAGACTTTTGTAAAAAAGCAAGAGAGGAAATACTACTCAAGTATTGGGAAATATTGGGTAGTTGCATAGAAATCAATTGCATATCAAGAATCAACCCTTAGTAATATATCATATTAACATCGATGGCATTACACTACATTTATGGGAACACAACCTTGGTCTAATCAATTCTCTAAATTATTACATCAAGCATTTTCACTAGTTAAATATTCTAAATCAACCTTCATGCATACTATCACTCTTACACCATTTCTATGTTACTTCTAACGGAATAGATTCAAGATTTTAGTCGGGTAACACACTAATTCAAGTAATCATTTCACACCTATTCCCTGTGGGACTCGACCACAACCTAGTTGGGTTATTATATTTGACACCGACCACCTTACACTAATTGTAAAAGTGTAATTTGAGCGTATCAAATTTTGGCGTCGCTGCCGGGGAATGCGGTCTTGAAATTACTCATTAGTGTGTACTTTACTTGATATCTAATTCTATTCCATTACACTTTGCTTGTTTTGCTTGGTGTGATAGGTTACAATGTCTGATTATGAGGACGAAGGGGAAGAGAATCCTTTTGCGGATATCGATGAATATATCGATGACACAAATGCAATTGTACCCCCTGCTATTGGTGCCTCAACATTTAAGGAGGATCACAGTCTAATCCTCATGCTCAAAGCGGAAGGGTTTTTCAAGAATTCCACCGATGACGACCCCACTCAACACTTGAGAAATTTTCTAGGAGTGTGTGCTATGCATAAACAAACCAATGTCTCAGAAGACGCCTTAAGGTTGAGAGTTTACAAGTACTCCTTGGGCGGTGAGGCTAGAAAGTGGCTTCAAAACTTGCCACCAAACTCAATCCGATCATGGCCTGAACTTGTCCGGACATTCCTAGCAAAATGGTTCCCACAAAGCAAGAAATCTGAGCTTAGAGATAAAATCTTTTTCTTTAAGCAACAACAAGGGGAGCACTTACATGAGGCGTGGGATCGCTTTAAACTATATTTGGTAAGGTCACCAAATCATGGATTCTCTGACTCAATTTTGCTTGAGAAATTTTACATGGGTCTTGATCCCATGAACCAAGCCATTACAAAGAATGCGGCGGATGGATCTTTTATGGATAAGTGTTTTGCAAGAGTAACTCAAATCCTCGTCAAGATGGCTAAAAATAATCAAGCATGGCATTCGAGGATGCATCCGGTGGAATATCTTATGGGTCTCCTTCTTTGACAAATTTGATCAAGGAAAACCAAGAGAGAGACCAAATCATTGCTGGGTTGGCCACTAATGTCAATGTGTTGACTAAGATGTTTACAGAAAATCAAACAAAGAAAGTCAACGTTGTCGAGGACATGCCGTCCAATTCTAATGAAGATTTTGAAGAGGCGAATTATATCAACAACCCCCAAGGAGGAGGGTATCAAAGGCAATACTATCAAGGTCAAGGAGCACAAAACCAATGGAGGCCGAAACTGCAAGGGCAAGGAAACCAACAGTGGAGGTATGACCAAGGTAGTTCACAACAAAGAAATTGGGGCAACAACAACAACAATTTTGCTAACCGGAGTGAAAATCCTTATGTTCCTCCAAAAGGACAACATTCGAATCAAGGGTCCTCAAGTGATTCAAAATTGGAAGCTATGCTAGAGAGTGCTACAAAATCAAGAAAAGTCTGATGCTTCATTGAGGAACATGACCGAAGTGGTTGGCTCTAATACCGCTTCCATCCAAAAGTTGGAAATGCAAATGAGAGATCTCTCCAAGGAACAAAACCCCAAGCAAAAGGGAACACTACCTAGTGACACGATTGCAAACCCAAGAGGTAGTGGAAGTGGTCCAACCTCTCATGTCATGGCAATCACCACTAGGAGTGGAAAAGTGCTACTTGGAGAGAATGAACACATAGTTGAAGATGTGGAGACCAAACAAACGGTTGAGGGTGAAGAACAAGAGGTAATTGAAGTTGAAAAGCAAAAGGTTGTTGTGGTTGATAAACCAAAGGTCGTTGAAATTGAAAGAATTGCTGACAAGAGTAGAGCACAACAAGAAGATCGAGAAGAGGAAAAGGAAAAAGGGAACGAGTCATCACAACCTCTTCCACCTATTCCTAGACCTCCTCCTCCTTTCCCTCAAAGGCTAGCAAGGAAGATTGATGATAGCAAGCTTGAAAAGTTCTACGATATTCTCAAACAATTGACAGTGAATATACCTTTCGTAGAAGCTTTTCAAGAAATGCCAGGGTTTTCCAAGTACTTGAAAGATTTGATCACTAAAAAGAATACCTCAAAGCATGAGGTGGTAAGCATGACTCACAGGGTAAGCTCTATCATTGCTACAACCCCGGTTCAAAAGAAGGAGGATCCGGGAGCCTTTACTATACCTTGTACTATTGGGGAACGTGAATTTGCAAGAGCCTTATGTGACAATGGAGCTAGCATCAACTTAATACCACTAGCTATCTATAAGCAAGCGGGATTGGGTATGCCTAGACCAACAAGTATGAGATTGCAAATGGCCGATCGTTCCATCAAGCGACCGGTGGGTATTGTGGATGATGTACTAGTGAAAGTGGGGAAGTTTCATTTACCCGCGGACTTTGTGATTCTTGATTGTGCTGTGGATAAAGAGATTCCTATCATTTTGGGAAGACAATTCTTGGCTACGGGCCGAGCACTCATGGATTCTGAAAGAAATGAGATAAAGTTTCGGGTGAATGATGAAGAAGCCACTTTTCAAGCTAGCAAGGGCATGAAGCTACCCTACAAATATGAGAGCATCTCAATGATAGAAGTGTTTGATGAGGTGGAGGATGCCGTTGAAATGAAAATGGAAGAACAATGGCTTGGTGAGGCATTAGCGGCAATCCTAGTAAATTTTGATGGGGAAAACATGGATGGGTACATAGAATCGGTGAATGCATTGGAGGGTCTTGGATCCTATACGTACAAGCAAGCAAAGCTCTCTCTTGACTTAGAAAATAGAGCTACCACCCCCCCCCCCGCCAAGCCATCAATCATTGAGCCACCTCAACTAGAGCTCAAACTACTCCCTTCGCATTTGAGGTATAAATTTCTTGGCTCTAATGATACTTTACCCGTAATTGTGTCTTCTTTGTTGAATGATGTGCAGGTAGATCAATTATTGGAAGTCCTAAGGGAGCACTGGCAAGCAATTGGGTGGACAATCACCGACATTCGTGGCATTCCCGCAGGAATTTGTGAACACAAAATCCAATTGGAGAATGACACCAAACCAAGTGTGGAACATCAAAGGCGACTAAATCCATCTATGCAGGAGGTGGTGAAAAAGGAAATTATCAAGTGGTTAGACGCCGGAGTTGTCTACCCAATCGGCGATAGTTCTTGGGTGAGCCCAGTACAATGTGTGCCAAAGAAGGGGGGCATAACCGTGATTGAAAATGAAAAAAATGAGCTCATCCCTACTAGAACGGTGACCGGGTGGAGAGTGTTCATGGATTATCGGAAACTCAACAATGCAACTTGCAAGGATCATTTCCCTATGCCTTTTATTGATCAAATGCTTGATCGGCTAGCAGTAAGAGCCTTCTATTGCTTCCTTGACGGATACTCTGGCTACAACCAAATCAACATTGCTTTGGAAGAACAAGAGAAAACAACTTTCACTTGTCCTTATGGGACATTTGCTTTTAGCCGGATGCCATTTGGGTTGTGTAATGCTCCGGCGACCTTTCAAAGATGCATGATGTCGATATTTTCTGATATGGTGGAAGTTTTTCTAGAAGTTTTCATGGATGACTTCTCGGTTGTTGGTGATTCCTTTGACCATTGTCTTGCAAATCTTAGACAAGTGCTCAAGAGATGCGAAGAAACGAATCTTGTGCTAAATTGGGAAAAATGCCACTTCATGGTGGATGGAGGTATTGTGTTGGGGCACAAGATTTCTAAACAGGGCATTGAAGTTGATCGGGCAAAGATCAAAATCATTTCTAAACTTCCTCCACGAAATTCAGTGAAAGGTGTTCAAAGCTTTCTGGGCCACGCCGGATTCTATCGGAGATTCATCAAGGATTTTTCCAAAATTGCACACCTAATGTGCAAGCTTCTTGAAAAGGATGCAAAATTCATATTTGATGACAAGTGCCTCAAAGCGTTTGAGGAATTAAAGTTGAGGCTTACCACGGCACCCATTATTGTCACTCCCGATTGGACTCTTCCTTTTGAACTCATGTGTGACGCCAGTGGTGTAGCTATTGGAGCAATGCTAGGTCAACGCCACAACAAGATACTTCATCCGGTCTATTATGCAAGTAAAACTCTCAATGGGGCACAAATGAATTACACTGTCACTGAGCAAGAGCTTCTTGCCATTGTGTATGCTTTTGAAAAATTCCGGGCCTATTTGGGGTGCAAGGTGGTAGTCTACACGGATCACGCGGCTCTTCGATATCTCATGGCAAAGAAAGATGCAAAGCCTAGACTAATTCGGTGGGTTCTCTTGTTGCAGGAATTTGACTTTGAAGTAAAAGATCGAAAAGGTACTCAAAATCAAGTTGCGGACCACTTGTCAAGGCTTGAGGAAGCAGGGATACCTAAAGAAGAGCTTGACATAAATGATGCTTTCCCCGATGAACATATATTGGCACTTTCCAACACCTTTGCTCCTTGGTATGCCGACATTGCAAATTACTTGGTAAGCGAGGTCATTCCGAAAGGGTTAGAACCTCATCAAAAGAAACAATTCTTGAGGGATTGTCGGCAATACTACTGGGAGGAGCCGTATTTGTTTCGAGTGTGTGCTGACAACTTAATTCGGAGGTGCGTACCAGAGGAAGAAATCATGCCAATCCTCAAGGCCTGTCATGACTCACCGGTTGGAGGCCATCATGGAGGGAATAGATCTGATGCAAAGATTCTTGAATGTGGCTACTATTGGCCTTCCATCTATCATGATGCAAACCAGTTTGCAAAAGCTTGTGAGCAGTGCCAACGGCAAGGTTCAATCTCCAAAAGGCATGAAATGCCTATGCAATATGTGTTGGAGATAGAAATCTTTGATGTATGGGGGATTGATTTCATGGGCCCCTTTGTGAGTTCTTATGGGATGAAATATATTTTGGTGGCTGTGGACTACATCTCAAAATGGGTTGAAGCCGTTGCCTTACCAAACAATGAGGCGAGGAGTGTAATCGCCTTTCTGAAGAAGAATATATTCACTCGGTTTGGCACTCTTAGAGCCATTCTTAGTGATGGGGGGTCGCACTTCTGCAACAAAGCATTCACAGGGTTACTTGAGAAATATGGGGTGAAACACAAGGTGGCTACACCATATCATCCGCACTCGAGTGGTCAAGTTGAGGTCTCAAATCGGGAGATAAAGAGCATCCTAGCCAAAACTGTGAATGCCAACAGAACTGATTGGTCCAGAAGATTAGATGATGTATTGTGGGCTTACCGCACGGCCTTCAAGACTCCTATTGGTACATCTCCCTACAGACTCATTTTTGGGAAGGCATACCATTTACCGGTTGAGTTGGAACACAAGGCCATGTGGGCACTCAAGAAGCTAAATTTAGAAAGGGCGGAATCTGCAAACTTGAGATTGATGCAACTAAATGAACTAGAGGAATTTCGATTCCATGCATATGAGAGCGCAGCCGTCTACAAGGAGCGAATGAAATTCGTTCATGACAAAAAGATCTTGAAAAGAGAGTTCAAGACGGATGACCTCGTCCTACTTTTCAACTCAAGGTTAAAAATTTTCCCGGGCAAATTGAAATCGAAATTGTCCGGCCCCTTTAAAGTGGTGAGTGTATCCCCATACGGAGCTGTAGAGTTAGAATCTGCTGATGGGTCTCGGACATTCAAAGTAAATGGCCAACGCATCAAGCACTACTTGGGTGTTTATGGTGAGAAGAAGGTGATAGAGCAGCTGGCTCTACAAGATGGACCTTGCCCGTCAAAAGGATGAAATTGGAGAAATCAGTCCCGTCGTGCCGCGACGTTAAATCAAGCGCTGCATGGGAGGCAACCCATGGGTGGTAACACCGTCTTTGAATTTTGAATTTTCTTTATTTATTTATTTCATTAACATCTGTGAATTGTGGGAACCTAAACAGTGGTGATATTTGGTGGATACACCCATGGACATAAATACGGAAGACGGAGGGTAGAAATGTGGTAGGAATGCGACCGCATACTTGATTTGCGGTCTGCAAATCTACCGCAAACCTAACCAGTGAGCCCTCTAATTTGGAAGCTGCAATGCGTCCATTCTGCGGGCTACATATTTGTTATGCGATCGCAGAATGGATCGCAAAAGTGAGTCTGAGAAAGCTGTGCGTTGCAGCAATATGCGACCATTATGCGGACCGCACATCATCTCTGTGATCGCATATTGGTTCACAGAATTGGCGTCGAAACTCCCCCAGGTATGTTCCCAAAAGCCCTACACAACAGAACAAAACAAAAAAAAACAAAAAATAAAAGACAAAGAGAACAAAAACAAAAACAAAAAAAACACAATACAAACAAACGAACAAGTTCGAATCGGCTCATCAACAAACATCCTCCTGTAAATCAAGAGCATTCTCAACATCTAGTACGTCTGTTGTCTCCCCCTTCTCCATTATTTAAACTTTTGAGAAATGGTTGTGGGCGTAATAGCATGGCTAGGGTAGTGATGAATTAAACGTTGGGGTAGGAATTGGTTGAAGATTTGGGCACCCATGGAGTTGCCTAACACATAGGTTGAACTTTTGAACTGACTGCTTTAAGTTGCTCTATTTTGCGGTCCGCATGTTTAAATTGCGAACAACATTGTTGTCGCAGATCTAACCCTAGGTTAGACAAAGACGACAACTTATGCGGTCACTATGCAATCGCATTATCACTTTGTGGTCCGCAAAGTGACCGCATACCTGTCACCTTTGTAGCCTCCTCAAGCATTGAAATGTGCGATCGAGTATGCGGCCGCATAATTGATCTGCGGTCCGCAAACTCAACGCAAAGTAAAACAGTGAACTGGGATATTTGTACTTTGCAAGAAGCCATTCTGCGATGACTATGCGGTCCGCATAACCGTTATGCGACCGCATATATCATCGCAGAATCTAATGGCACTTCAGCTGAAAAACTTTTGCGACCACTTTGCGGTCTGCATTCCTGTTTTGCGTTCGCACAGTGCATCACATTCTTGCTCTCAGTTAAATATTTCCCATTCTCTATCCTCCCGGCTATACTAACAATGCTCCCTTTTGCAGACATTGCTCACAAACGACTTGCAAACAAGCCCCGTGCTTCTAAACGACAACGAGTAGACTCACCACGAGTAGGAAATGACCAACCTGGGGAAGTAGACACCCAGCCTACAGTGGACATACATGCTGAGGCAAGGAGAAAGCAGGCTGTAGAGGGACTTTCATATCATCTCTGCTGGGGTATTGAGGGGTCGAGGGATAAATATAAAGCCGGGCTTGAATGGAGAAAGCTCCTCCCTAAGAAGCAATTGAGCCTAAATGGGCTTAAAGAAAAGTACCCCCACATCCTTACCAACATCAAGCAGAGAAAATGGATGAGATTCACTGACCCTCCGGCTAATTACACGAAGCCATTGTTCGGGAGTTCTATGCTAATTATGGAGCTTCCAGGACCAAACAGCATAAAAGGCAAAGGATGTACCTCGACAAGGTGGAAGTTCGAGGTATCCCAGTCAAAGGCAGTGTGAAAGCCATAAAAAAGTTGTTGATCCCAGAGTGGGACGGGGACACCTCCACATCTGAGTATAAAGCCAAATTTGCCAACAGAGAGAGTGAAAGAAGCTGGATTGCTTCCGTCATCGCAACTGGAACCCCTGCATGGATACAACCAGGGAAAAAGATTTATAAGGAGAGCTTCTCAAGGGAAGGGAGACACTGGCTTGCATTTCTCGCATCCAGATTGATCCCAATGAATCATGAGACAGACATCGCCATCGAGAAGGCCCTTCTCATTGCTTGTATCATGCAGGGCGTTAAAGTGAATGTGGGAGAAATAATTTTCCAGGAAATGGGGAAAAGAGCAATGCAAGATGCCACTTCTCTTCCGTTCCCGTCATTGATCACTGCTTTGTGCCATGAGGCCCAAGTTCCTATTGACCTCCGGGATGCTACAGGTCAGGAGCAAGGTATTATAGATATCACCCGCCTGGGTGATGCAGTGATACCTCCTCCAACGGTTGTTGAAGAAGAATTACTCTCCTCCCAACCTCCTATTGCTCATGGTGATGCGGCACAATCTTCCACTCCTTCCACCACTGCTCAAACTACCACTGCTACTGCTCAGCCTCATCCAACCACTCCAGCAGTCTCACAGCTTGGTCTTTTAGCCAAGCATGCAAACTCCAAAGTTGACCAGCTTATTAAGAAGTTGCCTAATTTAATCAAGCAAGCTCTCACTCCCATGTCGTCCGCCATAGCAGAGATTCAGCAAAAACAGATAGCATATGATGAGCGACTGCAAGGGCTTGAGTTGAGGGTGGAGAAGCTAGAAAGGGGAGAAATGCCCGGTCTGCACGATCTCAAGACAAAGGTGGCCTCGATGAAGGTCGAATTTCAAAAGATGCAAAACCTAGACTTCGACGTTTCATCCTTCTTTCCTGGAGCAGGTGATAAGAATGCTGACAAGGTGCCTGATTTAGGCCTTGATTTCACCAACTTAATGGCCGACCCTGTCATTCCTACTCCCGGAGACTCACAGGCCCCAGCTCCTCCTAACCATATTGATATTGCCTCTGATGAGGAAGATGAGGGAGGTAGTGATAGTGATGAAGATGAGGATGACTCGGGATACTCCAGCGATGATGCTCCGCAGCCTGTAGACAAGGGGAAGGCAGCAGCTCCAGCGTCACCTCGGGAGGATGATGCTGTGGATGAGGATGAGCGCGCTCAGCTTGAGGTGGCATTGCAGAGATCATTGATTGACCGAGGAGGCACCACAGTTCATACATCAGCTGAGGCATCTAGCAGCTCTCATATGCCGGCTGTGGTCATAGCAGCCCCACCATCAGCTCCAGTGCCAGCCTTGCTCTCTACACCAGAGCTTCCACCGGCAGCAGAGGTTGCACCTTCGACTGTGCCGATGCCAGATACACAGGAGGGTGATCACCCCGGCACACAGCCAGCTGCCGACTCCCATAGCACTTAGTGTGCCTCAGGGAGTCTCTCCTCACACTTTGCTCTTTCATTATCTGCATTGGGGACAATGCATCATTCCAAGTTAGTGGTGGCGGTACTTCTGGTGTTTTAATTTGATATTTCCATTTTTGTGCTTTTGTGTATCAAACTTGTACAACTTTGATCTATAAAGCAGTGTATATACAATGTTTTGATTTGTCAATATTTGTTTATGAGTAGTTAGCAAATCAATTCCTCTTGGTTTTTCTTTGTCTGATTCTTTTTCAAGAGTGTAATAGTAGAATCAGAACCTCGTGTGTAAATCAATGTGACCAGTTTACTGAAATTGTTCAGTGCCAAACATGCATACCTATACATAGCACATATCCTCCTATAGTCATTTCTCTCGACTCGTCCCAATGATAGATAGATTAACGACTGTCTTAAGGGAACTTGTCTCTATGACCAATATTGTGAATTTAAGGCTCACTTTGTAACTCAATAGCAACCCATAAAAGCTTGTAATTTCAAAGTAGTTGCTCGAAAGTGTTAAACAATATGAATTAAGCAGTTCAAGTACAAGGTGTGTAAGTGCTACTTGTATATATTTCTTGTGTCCCCTTCTGTCATCTAGAACTTGCCTGGTTGGTCTTTCAATACTAATGATAGTATGCCCAATTGGAGGAATGATCTTAGGCATTCGTTGTGTTAATTTGAAACATGTCTCTAGCTTTTCAGACCTACCATTTTGTAAATAATATCACTAGTACCCCTCTTTGAGCCTTTAAACCTTTCTTTGGCCAACTCAGTACAAACCGCTCCCATTTTGCAAAATGACCCCCTCTTTTGTACCCGTCCATCCTTGAACATTGAAAATGAGGCTAAAAGCCTAAGTTGGGGGTGGTGTCAAAGTGAGATAGGCAAGGTTATATATTGAGTCTAAGGCCACATACCTCATAGTGCGTATGAAAGTATTCAAGCTCCAATTATGTAAAATATATATATATATATATATATATATATATATATATATATATATATATATATATATATATATATATATATATATATATATATATAAAGATTTATATATATATATATATATATATATATATATACATGGTGGAGACTTGAATAAAATTGGGAGAGGTATGCAAGGTGGTTCTATAATCGGGGACTAGATGCCAATGAGGCTTTGTGAGTTAAAGAAAATCAAATTGCAACAGAATGAAGCTTGGAAGTAGTGTTCAAGGAGGATGAAGTCATATGTACCCAAATGCTTACCTAACCTTCCCTAAACCTACATTACGAGCCTAAAAAGTCCTTATGGAACCTCCAACCGATCATTCTTGAAGAAGTGGCGAATTAAAATAAGGGCAAGCCTATGGTATGACATGTAGTGGCACTTGAAGTTCTTTCTGAGAGTGAGTGGTCTTTTTGACTTGTCCTCATGAGTATTGTAAATATGGTGAGTATAGGACATCATTTCTGGGGGGAGTGCTTGAACTGCAGAATTTATTTAAGTTGAGCCTTTAGAGTCTAATGCAAATGCAGTCAGCTGAGGGTAACATCTAGTCACAATGTGAGGCTCAAAGCTTGCATGATTGGTCTGTCTCTACATGTTTGCTCTTAGTCAAGGAGGAGTGGAGCGATTGTTCCAATACATGCTTGAAGAACTGAACATTAGCACAAATCTTGTGTCATTATTGTGTTAAGTGTTAGAAATAAGTGTGACGTAGGTGTGTTCTGCTTGCATGAGGACAAGCAAGAGCTTAAGTTGGGGGTGTTGATGTGCCGGGGAGATTCAGCACATTTTCATACTAATTGCTCCTATATTAGCTTGTTTCACTGCAAAATGTAGTCCATACTTATATGATTTTGTGGTTTTTACAGATAAAGAGGAAGAAAAGACCAAGTACTCAAAAATAGATGCAAAAAGATAAGAAAGAGGGCAAGTTGGGCAAGTTGGGCAAAAGAGCAAACCTGCGATCCAATATGCGGTCGCAGACTGGATGTGCGGATCGCAAATTAAGCAACCAAATTGCAGAACTAAACAGTGAATGGAGCTGAAATGCACGACAAGAATGCGATATCTTTTGCGATCGCAAATTCAATATGTGGTCCGCACTTCTGCCGCATAATGAACACAGAGGAAACCTAAGAGGCAAGTCTGCGGTGCTTTCTACGGTCGCATAATCAATATGCGGACCGCAGAATGGTAATGCGATCAACACATGAACAGCTAGAGTTCCTATCCGCGACGCCGCCTCTCAAGATTGCGGACCGCAGACCTGTTTTGCGACAGATCTGCGGTCACATACGTGACCTAGAAGGGCAAACTTGTCCGCTTTTTGTCAGATCTTGGTCCCTCTATAAATAGCTTTTTAGAATTTTGTGTAAGGGCATCTTGTGCAGACTTTATACTACACTCCAAGACTTTATTACTCATCTTTTTGGAAGCTTTTGGTTGAAGAATCTTTTATTTTGTAAGCATTTATGACATTTATTACACCTTGTGTTTTATATTTTTGCATGTATGGCTAAGCTTAAATACTAAGGTTGTGAACCCTAAATGGGTGTTATGTAAATGGGTGTTTAACATTGAATATATGCATAATGGTTGGTTGATATTCCTTCACTTCTCATTCTTCATTTATTATTGGTGGTTGCAAACACTAATTAAAGCCATTAAAGTCCTACCTTGCTTGGGAAAGTGGGTTAGATTTTGGAAGAAGTAAAGAACAAAAACTCGAGGCCTTACACTTCGTTTAATAGAATCGCTTAGGGATAAGTGGGTTTTATTTGGCATTTATTGATTGTTACACCTTGTGACTCTTAGACTTATGGAAAAAAGCAAGAGAGGAAATACTACTCAAGTATTGGGAAATATTGGGTAGTTGCTTAGAAATCAATTGCATATCAAGAATCAACCATTAGTAATATATCATATTAACACCGATGGCATTACACTACATTTATGGGAACACAACCTTGGTCTAATCAATTCTCTAAATTATTACATCAAGCATTTTCACTAGATAAATATTCTAAATCAACCTTCACTCATATTATCACTATTACACCATTTCTATGTTACTTCTGACGGAATAGATTCAAGATTTTAGTCGGGTAACACACTAATTCAAGTAATCATTTCACACCTATTCCCTGTGGGATTCGACCCCAACCTAGTTGGGTTATTATATTTGACACCGACCGCCTTACACTTATTGTAAAAGTGCAATTTGAGCGTATCAGTTTCAAAACCTAAAAACAGGTCAGTCATTGGTACAAAATGGGTCTTAAGGAACAAAGTAGATGAAGATGGAATAGCTACAAGAAATAAGGCAAAGTTGGTGGTTCAAGGCTATAGCCCAGAGGAAGGCATTGATTATGATGAGACTTTTGCTCCAGTTGATATACTTGAAGCAATTAGACTTCTCATAGCCTTTGCAGCACATATGGAATTAAATATTCATAAAATGGATTTCAAAAGTGCCTTCCTAAATGGCTATCTCAAAGAAGAAGAGTTTGTGAGACAACCTCCAGGATTCAAAAGCAAAGAATGTCCTGACCATTTTGACAAGCTAGATAAGGCTCTTTAAGGTCTTGAGTAGGGCCCAAGAGCTTGGTATGAAAGATTGTTAAAATTCCTTCTAGAGCATGGGTACAAAAGAGGTAAAATTGATAGCATTTTTCATCTTAAAAGAAAATGGTAAAAATCTTCTTGTTGTACAAATATATGTTGATGATATCATATTTGGGGCCACCACATATAAGTTGAGTAAGGAATTTGCAAAATTAATGAGTATGATGGGTGAACTAAACTTTTTCTTAGGCCTGCAGATAAAACAAAGCTCAAATGGAACTATGATTCATCAACAGAAATATACAAAGGAACTAATCAAGAAGTTTAAAATAGAGGACTCTAAAGAAATTGATACACCTATTGAAACTGCCACAAAATTAGATGTTGATGAACCTGGTTCATCAGTTGATCAAAAGTTGTATAGGGGTATGATTGGTTCACTCTTGTATCTTACTACAAGTAGACCTGACATTGTTTTCATTATAGGACTTTGTGCACATTTCAGGCTAATCCAAAAGAGTCCCATTTGACTGCTGTCAAAAGAATATTGAGATACCTGAAAGGGACCTCTGAATTATGCCTATGTTATCTTAAAGGTAGTTATTTTGATCTAGTAGGATATGCTGATACTCACTATGCATGTTTTCTAGTGGATAGAAAAAGCACTTCAAGTAAGGCTCACTTTCTTGGTTCGTGTCTTGTATCATGGGCCACTAAGAAATAGAATTCAATAGCCTTATCTACTGCAGAGGCTGAGTATGTAGCTGTTGCTTGTTGTTGTTCTCAACTACTATGGATCAAGCAACAATTAGTAGACTTTTGTATAAAAGTGGGATGCATACCAATATTTTGTCATAACACTAGTGCTATAAGCATGACAAAGAACCCGGTTCATCACAAAAGGACTAAGCACATAGATATTAGACACCACTTCTTAAGAGACAACTATGAAAATGAAAAATTTGATTTATCCTTTTGCCCATAGTAAGGGACCCAAACTAGTTTGGGTTCCTAAGTGTAACCCATGAATTCTTTTTGCCCGGACCAAGTGAAGGGAAGTAGCCAAATATGGTACATTGATAGTGGCTTCTCAAAACATATGATTGATAATAAGAACCATTTCCTTTCACTTGAGAACCTAAAAGGAGTTAATGTCTCCTTTGGAAAAGAAAAGAAAGGTGAGATCATTGGTGTTGGAAAGGTAGGAGAAAGAGACTCCCATTCCATTGAGAATGTCTATTTGATAGATGGCTTAAAATATAGCTTGATAAGTGTGTCACAACTGTGTGATAGGGGTAAACTTGTGGCTTTCACTTCCATAAAATGTTTTGTGATTAGCCTTACTACTGACAAGATTGTTTTGCAGGGTAGGAGAGTTAACAATATTTACATTGTATATGTGTCAACTCTCTTTGAAAATGAACTCACTTGCTTAAGTGTGGTAATTAATGATCCCCTCCTTTGGCACAAAAGACTCGGCCATGCCAGTCTAAATCAATTAAACAAATTAGTCTCCAAGGACTTGGTGATAGGGTTACCTAATATCAAGTTAAAGGAAGACAAGGTTTGTGAGGCATGTGCAAAGGGGAATAACGTAAGGTCATCCTTTAAACCTAAGAAAATGGTAAGTACTTCCAAGACGTTGGAACTGGTCCACATGGATCTTTGTGGTCCAATGAGAGCCATGAGTGGAGGTGGTAAAAGATATCTAATGGTGCTAGTTGATGATTATTCTAGATTTACCTAGGTACTGTTTCTAACTTCTACAGATGAAGCATTTGAAATGTTCACTGCTTTTATTAGAAAAACCCAGAAGCAATTAGGAAATCAACTTGCATATATTAGGTCTGACCATGGAACTGAATTTGAAATTGCAAAGTTTGCTGAATTTTGTGATGAAAATGTAATAGATCATAAATTTTCTACCCCTACGACTCCTCGACAAAATGAGGTAGTTGAAAGGAAGAATAGGACCCTTGAGGATATGGTAAGAACCATGTTACTTTCTAGTAAACTACCTCATAGCTTCTGAGTAGAGGTTATAAACACTGCTTGTTACATAATAAACAGATGTATGACTAGACCTCTTGTAGAGAAAACTCCCTATGAGTTACTTAAAGGGAGAAAACCAAACATATCCCACCTTAGGGATTTTGGTTGCAAGTGCTATGTGCACAATAATGGCAAAGACTTCCTAGGTAAGTTTGACCCCAAAAGTGATGAGGGAGTATTCTTGAGATATTCTTCATATAGCAAAGCATATAAAGACTTTAATAAAAGAACTCTTTGTGTTGAAGAAAGTGTATATGTTGTGTTTGATGAATCTAACACTATTTCTGAGAGACAGGAACATGAAGATGAAACCGTTGGACTGGTGAGACAATTTACTAAAGTCACAGCACAAGTCAAGACAGCACCAGAGGAAGGAGTAGGTGATGGAACAGGTCATTTCACCCCGAGCAACCTGACAGGGGGAACCAATCTAAAGGATCTTGCTTCTAAACCTGTTCTTCTTCAGCATAACAATAAAGGAGAAACCAGCAAAAACCAGATGATAGGGAAATCTTACAAGTATCTGAGTTCTCACCCCATTGATAACATCATAAATGATCCATCATCCGGGGTCAAAACAAGATCACAACTAAAGAACCTATGTGCATTTGATGCCTTTTTCACTCATTGAACCTAAAAATGTGAATCAAGCTCTACACGATACAGATTGGGTCAATGTTATGCAAGATGAACTCATTCAGTTTGAAAGAATTCAAGTCTGACACTTGGTTCCAAAACCTAAAAATAGGTCAGTCATTGGTACAAAATAGGTCTTCAGGAACAAACTAGATGAAGATGGAACAGTTACAAGAAATATGGCAAGGTTGGTGGTTCAAGGCTATAGTCAAGAGGAGGACATTGATTATGATGAGACTTTTCCTCCAGTTGCTATACTTGAAGTAATTAGACTCCTCAAAGCCTTTGCAGCACATATGGAATTCACTCTTCATAAAAAGGATGTCAAAAGTGCCTTCCTAAATGTCTATCTCAAAGAAGAAGTGTTTGTGAGACAACCTCCAGGGTTCGAAAGAAAAGAATGTCCTGACATGTTTACAAGCTGGATAAGGCTCTCTATGGTCTTAAGTAGGCCCCAAGAGATTGGTATGAAAGATTGTCGAAATTCCTTCTGGAGCATGGGTACAAAAGAGGTAAAATTGATAGCCCTTTATTCTTAAAGGAAAAAGGTAAATATATTCGTGTTGTACAAATATATTTTGATAATATCATATTTGGAGCCACCACAGATAAGTTGAGCAAGGAATTTGCAAAATTAATGAGTATGATGGGTGAACTAAATTTTTTCTTAGGCCTGCAGATAAAACAAAACTCAAATGGAATTATGATTCATCAACAGAAATATACAAAGGAACTAAACAAGAAGTTTTGAATGGAGGACTCTAAAGAAATAGATACACCTATTGCAACTGCCACTAAATTAGATGTTGATGAACCTGGTTCATCAGTTGATCAAAAGTTGTATAGGGGTATGAATTGTTCACTCGTGTATCTTACTACAAGTATAGCTAACATTGTTTTCAATGTAGGACTTTGTGCATGTTTTCAAGCTAATCCAAAAGAGTCACATTTGACTGCTGTCAAAAGAATATTGAGATACCTGAAAGGGACCTCTAAATTATGTCTATGGTATCCTAAAGGTAGTTATTTTGATCTAATAGGATATGCTGATACTAACTATGCATGTTTTCTAGTGGATAGAAAAATCACTTCAAGTAAGGCTCACTTTCTTGGTTCGTGTCTTGTATTATGGGCCACCAAGAAACAGAATTCAGTTGCCTTATCTACTGATGAGGATGAGTATGTAGTTGCTACATCTTATTGTACTAGTACGGGGTTTCAAACCCTCAGTACATTATTTACTACTACCACTCACCTCGAACCGGTAGAAGGCTCAGTCCACCTTGCGCTTGCCTCGCAAATCAATCTCCTCGGATGCCAAATCTGCTCAAAATCATAGAGAATACCTCAATATATGCAATGACACACAACCCATTCGAAGTAACTCAAATTGCACCGAAACCCACGAAGTTGTCAAAACCTGACTTTTGGTGCGCCTCTCAAGAAATTACAAAAGTTACATATTCGGAACCCTCGTCTCAATACGAGTCTATGCATATAAAGTATTCCAAAATCGGACTCTGATTGCCCACTCAAATCGACATTTTACCAAAACCCTGGCTTAGGCTAAATTTCCTCACAATTTGATCCAATTTCAGTGAAATAGAGGAGGATTTCAAGATAAAAACACGTAAATGAACCATAAAACTCACCTCCGATGATAACCCGATGAACTCCCAGCAATTTCTCGTCCAAATCGCCCAATTCGCCTCTCAAAACCGAGCCCTAATGTTTTTGTAAATTCTAAAATTTTACCCCTTCTGTTATCTTTATCACAGGCACAATTTCCGCTCCTGCGGACAAAATCCGCCTCTGTGATACTGTTTCTGCGACCTAATGGTCGCTTCTGCAAAACCCAGGCCTAACTGGCGACTTCCGCTTCTGCGATACAAGGACCGCTTCCGCGTGTACGCTCATGCAGAAACACCTCCACTCCTGCGGGCCTACTGCTTCTGCGCATCAGAGTCCGCTCCTGCGGACTTGCTTAGGCGACAAGTCTTCCGCTTATGCGGATCCTTACATGACGAGCCCAGACCGCTTCTGCGGTCTTATCTTCCGCAACAACGGTGCCGCCCCTGTGGACCATGATCCGCCTCAGCGAACCCCAGCGCTTCTGCACTCTCTTTTCCACTTCTGCGGACTCGCTCCTGCGCTCCCATTACCGCAGGAGCGAAAACAACAGAACCAGCAAATCTTCAACCTACAATTTCCATGTTTTTCTCCCGTTTAACCTCCCGAAACCACCCCGGGTCCCCTGGGACCCCAACGAAAGCTTGAAACATACTCCATAGCACCATACGAACTTGCTCCAATGATAAAAACACATACTTTAACACGGAATAACATCAAATTCAAGCAATTCAAGCCTAAGTTTTCATTCAAATTCCCGCAACCGACATTCGATCAAAAACCCGACCAAATGACCTCCGAATGACCTGAAATTTTGTAGGCACATCCAAAATCACCAAACGGAGCTAATGCAACTATCAGAATTCAATTCCGACTCCCTGATCAAAATCTCACCTATCGATCGGATATCGCTCGAATTCAACTTTAGCCATTTCAAGCCTAAAACTACACCGGACCTCCAAATTCACTTCCGATCTCTCTCCTAGATCATAAATAACCTCCCGGAGCTGACCAAATCATCAGAATTCGATTCTGATCTCTCTAACTCATAAGTCAACCTCCAGCTGACTTTTCTCAACTATTCATTCTTCTAAGAGACTATTTGTCTCAATTTCAACCAAACTCAACCCGGATTGACTCAAACCTACCCAACATGTATATTACAACATTAACAAGTAGATAGCGGGGATAACGGGGTGATAACTCACATGATGACGGACCGGGTCATCACATTCTCCCCAACATAAGAAAATGCTCATCCTCGAGCGGGTCAAGAAACATACCTGGAGACTCAAATAGGTGAGGATATCTGCTCCGCATCCCCTGCTCGACCTCCCAAGTAGCCTCCACCATGGGTTGACCTCTCCACTGCAGCTTGACTGAAGCAATCTCCTTGGACCTCAACTTTTGAACCTGTCTACCCAAAATAGCCACTGGCTCCACATCATAAGATAAATCACCATCAAGCTGAATGGTACTAAAGTCTAAAACATGAGACAGATCCCCGATGTACTTCCGGAGCATAGACACATGGAATACTGGATGAACGCTGGATAAGCTGGGTGGCAAGGCCAATTCATATGCCACCTCTCCAACCCTCTTGATTATCTCAAAAGGACCAATGTACCTGGGACTCAGCTTCCCCTTCTTCCCGAACCTCATGACACCCTTCATGGGCGAAACCTTTAACAATACTCTGTCACCAACCATGAAAGACAACTCTCGAACTCTGCGGTCTGCATAACTCTTCCGGCGAGACTGTGCTGTGCGAAGCCTCTCCTGGATCAACTTCGCTCTATCCAGAGCATCCTGAACTAACTCAGTCCCTTTCAATCTATCCACACCAGGCTCAAACCATCCCACGGGAGATCTACACCGTCTGCCATACAATGCATCATACGGGGCCATCTGAATACTCGACAGATAACTGTTGTTGTAGGCAAACTCTGCAAGTGGAAAGAACTCATCGCACGAACCACCAAAGTCGATCACACATGCTCGCAACATATCCTCTAGGATCTGAATAGTGCGCTCAGACTGCCCGTCTGACTGGGGGTGAAATGCGGTGCTCAACTCAACCCGCGTACCCATCTCTCGCTGAAATGCTTTCCAAAACTGCGAAGTGAACTGAGTGCCTCCATCACATATAATAGATATTGGGACCCCATGCAACCTGATAATCTCCCAAATAAAGATCGCTCCCAACCGCTCCGATGAGTAAGTAGTACTAACTGGAATGAAATGTGGAGACTTAGTGAGCCCATCAACAATCACCCATACAGAATCAAACTTCCTCGTTGTCCGAGGGAGTCCAGTAACAAAATCCATGGTGATCCTCTCACATTTCCACTCGGGAATGACCATATGCTGAAGAACATCACCCGGTCTCTAATGCTCATACTTGACCTGCTGGCAATTGAGGCACTTGGCTACATGCCTAACAATATCCATCTTCATTCTCCTCCACCAGTAGTGTTGTTTCAAGTCTTGGTACCTCTTCGCGGAACCTGGGTGAATAGAGTACCGCAAACTATGTGCCTCCTCAAGTATCAACTCCCGCAAACCATCTACACTGGGGACGCATATACGGCCCTGCATCCTCAGAACACCATCACTGTCGATAGTCACATCTCTAGCATCATTATGCTACACTCTGTCCTTAAGGACAAGCAAATGTGGGTCATCATATTGTCGCTCCCCGATGCGATCATATAAGGAAGATCGAGAAACAACACAAGCCAACACTCGACTCGGCTCCGAAATATCCACCCTCACTAGCCGATTGGCTAGGGCCTGAACATCATAAGCAAATGGCCTCTCCCCAACTAGGATGAAAGCTAGGCTACCCATACTAACCGCTTTCCGACTCAAAGCATCGGCCACAACATTGGCCTTCCCCGGATGATACAAAATAGTGATGTCATAATCCTTAAGCAACTCCAACCACATTCGCTGTCTCAAATTAAGGTCCTTCTGTCTGAATAAGTGCTGAAGACTACAATGATCCGTGTACACCTCACATGAGACACCATATAGGTAATGCCTCCAAATCTTCAAAGCGTGAACTATGGCTGCTAGCTCCAAATTGTGAACAGGGTAGTTCGTTTCATGGGGCTTCAACTAACGAGAAGCATAAGCAATGACCCTACCTTCCTGCATTAACACATAACCAATGCCAACTTCTGAGGCATCACAATACATAGTATAAGGATCTGAAGTTGACGGCAGAATCAAGACTGGTGTTGTGGTCAGTGCTGTCTTGAGCTTCTGAAAGCTCTCCTCGCACTCCTCGGACCATATGAAAGGAACACCCTTCTCATTCAATCTAGTCAAGGGTGAAGCAATAGAAGAGAACCCCTAAACGAATTGGCGATAATACCCTGCCAATCCCAGAAAGCTACGGATCTCAATAACTGAAGTTGGTCTGGTACAACTCTACACTACCTCGACCTTCCTCGGATATACCTGAATACCATCACGGGACACCACGTGCCCTAAGAATGCCACAGACTCAAGCTAGAAATCACATTTGGAGAACTTGGCATACAGCTTCTCCTCTCTCAATCTCTGTAATACAATACTCAAGTGTCGAGCATGCTCCTCCTGGCTACAAGAGTAGACTAGAATGTCATCAATGAACACAATCACAAATGAATCCAGATAGGTCCTAAACACACTGTTCATTAGATGCATAAATGCTGCTGGGGCATTGGTCAGCCCAAAAGACATCACAAGGAACTCATAGTGACCATATCTGGTCTTGAATGCAGTCTTCATAATGTCGGACTCTCTAATCTTCAGCTGATGGTAGCCTGAACCAAGATCAATCTTCGAGAATATCCTAGCTCCCTGGAGCTGATCAAATAAGTCATCAATACGAGGTAGAGGATACTTATTCATCACTGTTACTCTGTTCAGCTGCCTGTAGTCAATACACATCCTTATGGAACCATCCTTCTTCTTAACAAACAGGACCGGTGCACCCCACGGCGATATACTCGGCTGAATGAACCCCTTATCTAGGAGTTCCTGGAGCTGCTCCTTCAATTCCTTCAACTCAGCTGGTGCCATACGATATGGAGGAATAGAAATTGGCTGAGTGCTTGGCACCAAATCGATCCCAAAATCAATATCCCTGTCCGGCGGCATGCTCGACAGGTCTGAGGGAAACACATCAGGAAAGTCTCGCACAATGGGAACAGAATCAATACTGGGAGTCCGGGCCTCGACCTCCCGCACAAATGCTAAATAAGAGAGACATCCCTTCCCAACCATTCGTTGGGCCTTGAGGAAAGATATTACCCAGCTAGGTACATACTCAGTCGTGCCTCGCCACTCGATCCTCTGAATGCCCGGCATAGCCAAGGTGACTCTCTTAGCATGACAGTCCAGAATAGCATGACATGGAGATAGCCAGTCTATGCCCAATATAACATCAAAATCAATCATGCTGAGAAGCAGTAGGTCCACTCGGGTCTCCAGACCCCAAATAGTGACCAAACAGGACCTGTATACATGGTCCACAATAATAGTATCTCCTACCGTGGTAGATACATGCATTGGCAGCTCAAGACACCCTCGGGTCGTGCCCAAATGAGGAGCAAAATATGTATACACATAAGAATAAGTAGAACCAAGATCGAACAACACTGAGGCATCTCTGTGGCAGACTGAAATAATACCTGTGATAACTACATCAGAAGCAACGGCCTCAGATCGGCCCCGAAGAGCATAACATCTAGCCTGTCCACTTGATCGGCCTCCCCCTCGAGGGCGATACCTAGCTGATTGAACCTCACCCCTAGCTGGTGGGGTGGGTGCTGAAGTAGAAGGTCCAGATGACGAGGGTTGCCCCCTGCTGATAAGACCTGGAAATAAGACGGGGATACTCTCTATGATGGTTCCCAAACTCTCTACACTCGTAGCCACTCCCCGATGCTGGGGGCTGAGACTGATAAGGACCCTTGGCGCTAGAGTGGCTAGCTGATGAACCAGGCCGAGATCAACCCTGAGCAGATGGGGCCTGTGAATAACTCTGAGCTGGCATGGCGCTGAGAGATGGCTGGATCTGGTGCGAACCCAGAGAACCCTATCTAGAAGACCATCCGCGACGATCTGAGCGACCCGACTGCGAAGATCTGAAAGAGCGACCTCAGCTCTGCTGACTCTGGCCTCTGGTCTGAGTGCCACTGGAACTAGCTGAACCTCGAGGCCTCTTGTCCTCCCTCTCATCCCGCTCTCTGTGATGATCTGTCTCTATGTCGCGAGCAATATCCACAACATCCTCAAATGTACGACTCAAAACCCTCTCCCGAGTCATCAGAATAGGAATGGGATAAATGAGGTCGTCCACGAAGCGTCCAATTCTCTCTCTGTTGGAAGGAACCAACCACAGTGCATATCTAGACAACTCTATAAACCTGATCTCGTACTCTGACACTGACATGTCCCCCTGATGGAGATCCTCAAACTGCCTGCGCATCTCCTCCATCTGAGATCGAGGCACCCACTTCTCCAAGAACATAGTGGAGAAATTTGGCCATGATAGTGGTGCTGCCCCTGCTGGCCTGTGGCGCTCATAAGCCTCCCACCGGGCAAAGGCTCCCCTGAAACTGAAAGGTAGTGAAAGATACCCCACTGGACTCCAAGATCCCTACCGTATGAAGTATCCGACGGCACATGTCCAAAAAACCTTGGGCGTCCTCGCCCGGAGTACCAGTGAACACTGGAAGAGATAACCTAGTGAACCTCTCGAGACGACGCCGCTCATCGTCCGTCATAGCTGGGACCCTGTCCCCCTGAACATGATCTGCTGGCTGAGCCGGAACCACAGGCTGAACTGGAGGAGCCTCTGGTGTCTGCAAGCCCTGCACTGCTGGCTCTGGAGTGCATGCTCGGTCCCTGATGCAGCTACTGCGGTAGTAACTGAAACCGCCTGTGCCAGGCCAGTGCAAACTGCTAGTATCTGAGCCAGGGTCTCCTGTAGACCCGGAATGACAATGGGCACAACTGGTGCCAGAACTGGCACTGCTGGAACCTCTGCAACTAGGGGCTATGGGTCAACTGGTATTGCATCAGCTGCCCGACCTCCGCTACGACCACGGCCGCATCCACGGCCTCTAGCAGGTGGTAGTGGTGGACGTCCTCCCCGTCCGGAAGCTCGAGTTCTCGCCATCTGCAAAAGAATAGAATGTCGAAGTTCAGTTCAAGTCAAAAGTAATCGCATGACAAGAATTCCAAAAATTGAAACTTTCCTAAAAGGTTTGCATCCTCCCGAGGATAAGTACAGGCGTCCCCGTACCAATCCATGAGACTCTACTAAACTAGCTCATGACTAGCGAGACCTGTTAACCTAGGATCTGATACCAACTTGTCACGACCCAAACCCCGGTCGTGATGGCGCCCAACACCATGCTAGGCAAGACCGACCTTACTATCCCTTAAACCAGCCAATTATAAATTCCAATTAATCAAGTTAAACTTAAACAGCAAGTGATCATATCATAAAGATAAGCGTGATAGTAAAAGCATACAAAATATGGTCCCAACCAAACCGTGGTGTCACAAGTCTGAGCCTCTACAGAATAATCATCCTAATACAAACAAGTCTAAGCAAAATGAAAACAACAAGATGGTAAGGAAAGAGAAAACAGGCTCTGCGGACGCTGGCAGCTACCTCGTAGTCTCCGCAAAAGTAGATATGAGCAGGCAGCAACAAAAACTCAACTACTCTCGAGCACCTGTGAATCTGCACAAAAAGTGTAGGAGAGTGGGGTGAGTATATTTCAACTCACTGAGTAATAATAATAAACAATAACTGAAAGTAAGAACTCATGTGCTATCACTAAATAGTTCTAAGGCAAACCCCCACAGGTAAGTGATCACTATAGTAAGTACTCCGATCACCAGTCCGCTTTTATCTCATCAAGGTCCCACACTGACTAAATCCTCGCTCGTACCACAACGGTGTACAGCCATCTCTATATGGAGACATATACATGTGTCTATAAGGTATAAGTATCCGAATTAGTATAATGTTGCGGCATGCAGCCCGATCCAAAATTTATATACTGCTGCGACGTGCAGCCCGATCTAATATTTGTATATTGCTGCGGCGTGCAGCCCGGTCCAATATGTATACTGCTGCGGCGTGCAGCCCGATCCAATATATATAATACTGCGGCATGCATCCCGATCCAATATGTATACTGCTACAGTGTGCGGCCCGATCCAATATATATACTGCTGCGGCGTGCAGCCCGATCCAATATATATACTATTGCGGCTTGCAGCCTGATCCAATATGTATACTGCTGTGGAGTGCAACCCGATCCAATATTTATATATATGTATATAATACCTCCTAATGGGTCCTCGACCCTGTCTCAATTAGTAGAGGATTGGCCTTTCAGGCCCACTCAGCTAAATCAGGGAACTTCCACCCTGAGTAATCTATCTCTCACAGTACATATCTAGTAATGGCTCTTAATAGACTATTCGGCTAGTTTTACGGCTGAGTGTAAGTTTCCAACACGATATAAGGGTCACCTAGCTCTATAGGTCCCCTAATGATCTACAGATTGGCACAAGGTCCCAAACATGGCTATTAGCCCAATTACACAGTTATAATCTCATTAACAGTCATAATACACAGTCTACTATAAGCGGGGAAGGACCAAGTCCAAGTCCCCAATCACAATGTCACCATGCCCGTCTCAAGACGTGTGTTTCATCTCAACATAGCACTGTGAAGTGCTAGTACGTGGTTTCAAACCCTTAGTACATTATTTACTACTACCACTCACCTTGAACCGGTAGAAGCCTCAGTCCGCCTTGTGCTTGCCTCGCAAATCAATCTCCTCGGATGCCAAATTTGCTCAAAATCATAGAGAATACATCAATATATGCAATGACACACAACCCATTCGAAGTAACTCAAATTGCACCGAAACCCACGAAATTGTCAAAACCCGACTTTTGGTGTACCTCTCGAGAAATTACAAAAGTTACATATTCGGAACCCTCGTCTCAATACGAGTCTATGCATATAAAGTTTTCCAAAATCGGACTCTGATTGCCCACTCAAATCAACATTTTACCAAAACCATGGCTTAGGCTAAATTTCCTCACAATTTGATCCAATTTCAGTGAAATAGAGGAAGATTTCAAGATAAAAACGCGTAAATGAACCATAATACTCACCTCCGATGATAACCCGATGAACTCCCAGCAATTTCTTGTCCAAATTGCCCAATTCGCCTCTCAAAACCGAACCCTAATGTTTTTGTAACTTCTGAAATTTTACCCCTTCTGTTATCTTTATCACAGGCGCGATTTCTGCTCCTGCGGACAAAAATCCGCCTCTGCGATACAGCTTCTGCGACCTAATGGTCGCTTCTGCGAAACCCAGGCCTAATTGGCCACTTCCGCTTCTGCGATAAAAGGACCGCTTCCGCGTGTCCGCTCATGCGAAAACACCTGCGCTCCTGTGGGCCTTACTGCTTCTGCGCATCACAGTCCGCTCCTGCGGACTCGCTTAGGTGACAACTCTTCCGCTTCTGCAAATCCTCACATGACGAGCCCAGACCGCTTCTACGGTCTTATCTTCCGCACCAGCGGTTCCGCACCAGCGGTTCCGCACCAGCGGTTCCGCACCGGCGGTTCCGCCCCTGCGGACCATGATCCCCCTCAGCGAATCCTTGTGCTTCTATGCTCTCCTTTCCACTTTTGCGGACTCGCTCCTGCGCTCCCATTTCCGCAGGAGCGAAAACAACATAACCAGCAAATCTTCAACCTGCAATTTCCATGTTTTTCTCCCGTTTAACATCCCGAAACCACCCCGGGTCCCCTGGGACCCCAATGAAAGCCCGAAACATACTCCATAGCACCATACGAACTTGCTCCAATGATAAAAACACATAATTTAACATGGAATAACATCGAATTCAAGCAATTCAACCCTAAGTTTTCATTCAAACTCCTGCAACCCATATTCGATCAAAAACCCGACCAAACGACCTCCGAATGACCTGAAATTTGGCAGGCACATCCAAAATCACCTAACGGAGCTACTGTAACTGTCAGAATTCCATTCCGACTCCCGGATCAAATCTTACCTATCGATCGGATATCGCTCAAATTCAACTTTAGCCATTTCAAGCCAAAAACTACACCGGACCTATAAATTCACTTCTGATCGCTCTCCTAGCTTATAAATAACCTCCGGGAGCTGACCGAATCATCAGAATTCGATTCCGAGCTCTCTAACTCATAAGTCAACCTCCAGCTGACTTTTCTCAACTATTCCTTCTTCTAAGAGACTATTTGTCTCAATTTCAACCAAACTCAACCCGGATTGACTCAAACCTACCCAACATGCATATTACAACATTAATATGCAGATAGCAAGGATAACGGGGTGATAAATCACATGATGACGGGCCGGGTCATCACAGAAGACTACTCAAGGACCTGGAAGAGCCAGGTATGATAGGGCTTTTATCTGCTTTAGAAGCACAGGCTGGACGGACATGGTTCTTTAGATGGATGGAAAATTGGATAGGAATGAACTTGTTGAGTTCATGGCAAATGGGACAGTGAAAAATGGGATAGTGATTAGCAAGGTGAAAGTTGTCAAGGTGGAGTTCAGTGCCGCAAAACTAGGTAAGATTCTAGGCATTCCTAGTGAGGGATATGATGATTATACAAGGCAGAGGTGGCCTTGCCTAGATGGATGGCCTACTGATCTTCAGATAACAAGGAATTTTTGTGATACCACAACAAATGAAGAGGTACCTGAGGCCAGGGCAGTTCAGAAAAGTGAAATGAGTCTAGACCACAAAGTGCTCTTTGAATTTGTCAACAAATGTCTTCTACCTAGACAGGAAAGAAGGCATACAACAAATTATATGGATCTGGTGCTTATGCAATGCCTGAATGAAGGGAAGCACATCAACTGGCTTGCCTTTATTGTGAAGCTGCTTGAAAGAGTACTCAATGGCTCAAAAGCTCATTCCATTCCCTATCGATTTATCTTGACAACTGTGCTTGAAAGATTAAATGTTCCCCTGAAAAAGTGGAAAACGGCTTTGATCAAAGAGTACTTTGGCAGCAAAACTCTTCAATCGTGTGATTGTTTGCTCAGCACATATCCTGTAGAACATGGTTCTTCAGTAATAACTCTAGTGAACAGTAAGGTTAGAGCCTTAGTTCAGGAGTTTGGGGCAAAGGATGCTGAGATAGAAAGGCTTCAGGCAAGAGTTACTGAATTGGAGGGAGAAAGAAATGGGCTGAGAGCTGAACTTGCAAAGGAGAAGGAGAAAAATAAAGGAATGCTCCAACAAATGTTAAACCTACTACAAACCCAACCCTCTAACTCTTTTAAGCCTTAGGTATCATATCCTAGTGTGCACTAGTCTAGACCCTTCAGTGACCTAGTTTGGGATTTTAGATGTTTCTTTTTTTTTTTGGCTCATGGATTGGTAATTTTGTTTTTCGTATTGTGGACTGCATTGTAGAAACTCCTTGCTAATTAATGAATGCATCTTTTCTTGTTTTTGTTAAATCTGATCTTTATAGTTATTCCTTGTTGAGTAGATTTTTGTTTAACTAAAGCATGTGTTCACTTGCAGTTGCCCCAGTAGCCATGAGTACTTATTAGATTACTAAGATCACATTAGTCATGCAACTTTTTAATGATGCCAAAATGGGAAGATATTGTGCATAAAATTTATTATCTGAACAAGTGATGTCTATGACCTAAATTAAATCCGACCCTTTATGAAAGTTGAAAATTTTCTCAAAATTTTCTAAGTGTTGATATTTCATCTAAGGTTCACAGGTTCTCTAATCGCTAAAAGCGCAGAGTTTGTCATTATCAAAAGAGGAAATTTGTTGGCCCAAGTTCAATTGAAGTTTTGATGATTGAAAAATGAACATCAGGGAAGGACCTGGTCCATCATGAAAGACACAATTACTCATAACCATTGCACATGGAAGGCATGTGAGGAACATATGTACTGAAGCGTATGTAACAAATATCTTCTGAATGGAATCGAAAAGGTTGCATTGAGTTCTAAGGAGGACAGTCTCCTTATCATAAGAGAACACAATCCTATGCTAGATAAGGATGAGAGTTTGTAGTAGTTAAGGACTAAAATCGACAAAGGATAAGCATTGGAGTCTCGATCAAACTCCAACTCCTGATCTATTAAATAACTAAGTTGTTCTCTTTCACATGAAATGCACATAAGCAAAAGTTAAGCATATTTGAGAGCAAAAAGAGTCTGTTTTACAAACAATATATGCGAGATACAAGTGTGCACATCTGAAGCTACATGAACTAAGATAGAAGAACTTGTTTCATTGTCACACCTCCTTTTTTCTCTTATACCAAAAATGTCCCAACTATCTATTATTACACCCCAAAAAGGGACATAGCAATAGCGGTGGGGAAGGAGTTTTTCTACTTAAAAGACAATCGGAACGGGATTTATTTATTAGATTTTAGAGTCGCCACTTGGTAGAATAATGGTGTCTCAAGTCACCGGTTTAATCCCGAACCGAGAAAATTATGACTCTGTTTAACAGTCCGTGAAACTAGAAATCCGGATAAGAAACTCTATTAACCCCGGAGAATGTGTTAGGCACTTCTTGATTTTGTATAGCACGGTCGCTCAACTGCCGTATTTATTATATTTGATTTCCTTATATGCCTTAGTCTCAAATGTTATTGATGTTCCGCTTTTTGTTAATTTTAGGATTTTTGCGATGTTGCAAAAACGCATTTCAAGTCACACCGCAACCAGTACGCCTATGACCTTTAATGCATTTCAGCTTCGCCGGGATTTGGATTTGAGTCACATAAATGTGCACTCGTATTAGGAATGTATATTTATTATAAATCGTGTCGTAAGGTGTCTACGTCTTGTTAATTTGGTGGAAGACCGTGGAATTCGCTAAACGATCGTTTTGTTTTCTAACATTTTTTATAGGAGATTATGGAGGGCCCCGCAACTATGCTTTTATGATTTAGCAAGGCTCATCTCATTTTTTATTAAGGTTCTTCCTAAGCATACTATATTCTCTATTTATGTTTTTCTTTATACTAATATAATTGTTTTTATATTAATTCTAAATTGTTATGTATTAACGTCCAGGCCATATTTTGTTATTTGGCCTGGACCAAGAGCCAGTTCAGTAATCTGCCATGAGATATTGTGCTTTTGCAGCCCAGTACTTATTTCCTTTTTCATTTACAGGCATAAGTGCCATCTCATTTCGATTAAGGCCTGATTTCATTTTCATGCCTAGATCCTTTATGTTTGAAGTTTGGTAATGGCTAATTAACAGCTTCATAATATACACTAATGAATGTGAGACAACTATTATTATTAACTAAGTATTTTGCAAAACATAGTTTTAAAATAATCATTTCTAATTAACTAGTAGTTCTAATACAGAAATTAACACCAATGCTATTATTCAACTAATCGAATTTGATAGCAAGTCACTACTAGAATGCTAATTGCGAAATCGTTTTTATCATTTTTCATTTTACTGAAGAAAACAATGTTCTAGTTTTAACTTAACATGTTCGAATTACCATTATCAAGTTGCAGAATCCTAAAACAAATTCACTGCTAAATCAACTAAGATATTAGTAACACAATCTGAAGTACGAAACTACTTATACTTATACAAATTCAGATTCGAAACATAAAACGCCCAAATATGATACTTCATGTATAGCTTATACTTGTTTCAAATCAGAACGATTTAACTAAACTTATGTCAATTTTAGTTCTGGACTTAAATGGTTCTTCTCTTACCTAGATTATTTATCCTATTGTTATCGAATTTAAGGCATATATCCAGTCTACTAATTATTACAACCAAGTCCTAAATGAATTACAAGGATCTAAGTACTTTTAATACTACATAATGAAATACAAATACACGAAGATTTAGCTAAACATGATTTTCATATTATTTCTCCAATCAGCAGCTCATTTACAACTTCAAGTCATAGTAGTGTACCTGGTTTATGAACAAATTGATTAGTCTAGAGATGGAGAAGAAAAATAGTCAGCAACAAACAACAACTATACAGCAACAGCAGTGAAATGATTCAATCACAGCAAACAGCTACCAAAACTCCAAATATAGAACCCAGCAAATCAACCCAAGAAAAATTAGAAAACCCAACAAAGTCGAGATGAACCAGTGAAAAAACGACCCACTGAGATCCCCCGAATAACACTCAAGTTAATCAGCTTTTCTAATGTGTGAAACCCTTAATTGCCAATCAATGTCTAACTCTCAATTTCAGAATTTTTCCCAACTCCTTTTCTGAACTCCTTTTCCAAGCTCATTAGCAGCCTATTTATAGAAGTATTTTGGGGGGAATTTTAAATAACTTAATTGTATTTCCCTCCTCTTTATTTTTCAAATAATTACAGAATGGTCTATTAAAAATGTGTTAAACTGCCCTAGAACCCCTGCTAGAAGGTTCTGGGCAGTTCTATTAGGTTATATTAAGCATGTTTTACCTAATTGCCCTCACTTACTAAGGTTTATTTCATTAATGCCTTTTTGCTCTACCCAGTCTACCCTTTATTGTCTAAGTAATTTCATAAATTCCAAGCTTTAAAGTCACTTTTATCCCTATATGTTAATCTACATAAATGCCCTTTATTCTTCCCCTTTTACCCATTTTATTTATGTATATTTACCCGACCTGCCTTAGGTCTGGCAGGACTAGGTTAGTAAATATTTAACAAATAACTACTAGGCCTTGTCTTTAAGACTTAATCAACTTCAGATTATACCCTTTCCACTATTAGCCCCTTTTAAAACATAGCCACTATTCAGAACATGACCACTATTTAAAACATAGCCACTATTCAGAACATGACCACTATTCAAAATATAACCACTAATCAGAACATAGCCATTAAATCAAAACCCAGACTTGACTCACAAACGTAGCCACAAGACCTTTATACTCATGACCCAAATAACATAAGCACTCAAAGGTTCAGAAGGAACTCACATACAAGTCAAGTTACAAATATAGCCAGATTCATGTTGTTTTGCACATATAGCCTTAATCACGAATCAATTTCTAATTAATCACAACTCAGAGAAGAAATTTGATAATGGTTGAATTCCAACTAACTAAAACCCAATCGAGACAGAATATAATGAACAATCACATAAAGCTGACTAATTAGCACATGATTCATTCGTAGTTATTATCAAAACCCTAAGAACACTTAGATAATTTTTAGGCATGTGTAAGTGTCACGACCCAAACCCCGGTCGTGATGGCGCCCAACACAATGCTAGGCAAGCCGACCATATTTTCTCTTAAACCAGCCAATTATTAATTCTAATTAATCCAGTTAAGCTTAAACAGCAAGTGGTCATATAAAAATGGCAACGTAATAGTAATAGCACACAAAATACGGTCCTAACCATATCGTGGTGTCATGAGACTGAGCCTCTACAGAATAATATCCTAATACAAACAAGTCTACGAAACATGAGAACAACAAAATGATAAGGAAAGGAGAAAACAGGCTCTGCGGACCCTGGCAGCTACCTCGTAGTCTCCTCAAAGTGGGTATGAGCAAGCAGCTACAATGCCTCAACCGCTCTCGGGCACCTCTGGATCTGCACAGAAAGTACAGGGGAGTGAGGTGAGTATATTTCAACTCAGTGAGTAACAATGATAAACAGTGACTGAAAGTAAGAACTCATGTGCTATCACTTAACAGTTCTAAGGCAACCCTCACAGGTACGTCATCACTGTAGTAAGGACTCTGATCTCCAGTCCACATCCATCTCTACAAAATCCCACACTGTTCAAACCCTCACTCGTACCCCTACGGTGTATAGCCATCTCGATATATGAAGACATATACATTTGTTTATAATAAGTATTTAAGTAGGTAATGGGATATGAATAAGTATAATGCTGCGGCGTGCAGCTCGGTCCAATACATATACCACTGTGGCGCGTAGCCCGCTCCATTTAACATCGATGGCGCTCACTGGGGTGTATACAGACTTCGGAGGGGCTCCCTAGGCCCAAGCGCTATGATACTGCGGCGTGCAGCCCGATCCACACATACATTACTGCGGCGTGCAGTCCGATCCAAATATATATATACATATATAACTATACTGCTGCGGCGTGCAGCCCGATCCCATAATGTACATCAGCGCTCACTGAGAATGTGTGCAGACTCAGACTCTGAAGAGGCTCCTACAGCGCAAGCGCAATAATACTGCGGCGTGCAGTCCGATCCAACATATATACTGATGCGGCGTGCAGCCCGATCCAATATATATACTGTTGCGGCGTGTAGCCCGATCCAATATATATACTGCTGCGGCGTGCAGCATAATCCAGTGGCACCCAACCGTTCTCCAAACAACCCATGGGAACCCGCCGGAGACATAACTTCTTTAAGAAATTATTCACACCCATTTGCCTAGGAGCTGCAGGTCTCTTTTGTGCAAATTGTAAGGTCCCGTAAAATTTTTGTGCATAAAACCTAGTAGCTGTGGTGTCATGGTCCGAATAATGTGTTAGGAATGGTTCGGACCCTTGGTAGTGATTTAAGTTTCAAAAATGTAGAGAATTAATTTTTCCGAAAAGTGTCCAATATGCGGTCAAGAATGCGATCGCAAATCTGACATGCGGACCGCATTCTTGCCGCAAAACGTTCCAGAGAGTTTCCCAAAAATCGTGCAAAAGTGCGGTCGATATGCGATCGCATGTCAAATCTGCGGTGCACTTTGCGACCGCGGATCAAGCATGCGGACCGCATTCTGGCCGCATTCCTTAACAGAACCTGTGTAAAATTTGGGGCAATTCTGCGGTCACTATGCGGACCGCATGTTGATTCTGCGGTCGCATAGTGCACCGCATAATTAACCCCGGCCCAGATTTTTTTAACATTTTGACCCGATCTCTTCTTTAATATAACACACTTCTTCTTCATTTTATCATATCATCTTACCAAAATTAGAGAGAGAAGAGAGGGTTTTTAGAGAGAGAAATCTTTCATCTTCAAAGATTGTTCCAACCATCTTAATTCCAAGGGATCTTAGGGCAAGGATTCAACATCCCCAATCTTTTCAAGGTAAAAACCCTAACTATTTTCTTTGATTTTCAGTTTTAATTGGGTAAAGAGAGGTTTGCATATAATAGCTTTTAAAAATAGAATTTTTACACTCACGCATGATTATTGAACTTGATTTTTAGTAAAAAGAAGTGAGTAGAAGTAAGAGTCTTCAAGAACAAGGTTGGCAAGAGTAAGATAGCGTGGGTAAGCATAAAGTAGGAAGTTAACGGAAGAAAACTCATCACCAGGTATGTATGGCTAATTTTGATTCTTGTAAAATCGCCCAAATGTGTGCGAATTGTTTTGGCATGTGTCAAATTGAGAAATTTTAATTAATTTTTTGATTTCCTTGTTGAGCATTTGATTGATGTTGAACTACGTTTGGTGTGGTATGAAATATGAATTGAAAGATAAAAAGGTAATCGAGATTGGTAAAGAATTGGGAACAACCATTGTGATGGCATATTTGGCTTATTGTGGAAGGAATTTGAAACACCTTAATTGTGGTAAATTGTTGAACATGATTATGTGGGCATTTTCGATTTTGGAATACTTGTAACTTGGTTTTGATATTGGCTTGAGAAGAAATTGAGAACATGAACCAATGTGTAAGTTGCTTATTTGAACTTGTTGAAATTGTGTGTAGTACCTTATCTTCTGTTATCTGCTGTTTGAAATTGTCAACTGTAAGGCGGGGTCGTGTTGCGCGCCGCAACGTGGGGAAATAAGGTGTGGGTTGGGGTGATAAGGGTGGCCGAGGTAATAAGGGTGGTCGGGGCAATAAGGATGGAAAGCGATCGAAATCGCTATTGAAAAATTGATACAAAAATCAATAATGTGAAATTGTGAAAGGAGACAGCAGGAGAGTTTGCAACCTGTGGGGCACTGATTGCCCCTTTGTTTGACTACTTGTGCTTTACGTGATTGATTGGTTATTGTTAAATTGGTTGATCGTTGAAAGTGCTTTGTGTGAGAATTATTTGAAATGAGGAAAATGTGGAAACATGGTTGGCTGGCTTAATTAATTGTTGATGTAATTTAATGGCTTGAGTTTACTTGGGACAAAGTTTGTCCATACATACCAGTACAATTCAAGTGTACTGACGTCCCTTTTGCCGGGGGCGCTACATTCGTGTCATGATTGTAGGTGGATCAGTAGCAGGCACTTCAGCTCATCGGCAGTAGTATCCTTCTCCTTCCACCGCCCGTTTTGGTGAGCCCCTTTCTTCCTCGGGGCCTTGTGTGGTTCATGCCACTTCGGTTTAAATTTCATTTTGGTTTTTGTAAGGTATAGCCGGAGCCTTGTTACCGGCAAGTATTGTATTTCCCTTTTTGTATCCTACAGGCTCTGTAGACATGTAAACTGTGGGACTCCAGTATTATGTATACATTATGTTATGTCGGACGTTGTAAAAATTGCAAACTTGTTAACGAATCACTCGTATGGTTTTATTTGCTTAATGTGAAATCATTCATGGTTAGTAAGATATTTGGTTAATGAGAAACAATCAACACAGGGGTAACGCGTGGGAATGAAAGGCACCCAGGTCCGCTTGACTGGGGCAACCCGGTCCGGCGCCGGTCATGTCCCTCGTTTTGGGGCGTGACAAGCCCGATCCAATAAAGGCATATATATATATATATATATATATATATATATATATATATAATACCTCATAACGGGTCCTCGACCCTATCCCAACTGGTATAGGTTTGGCCTTTCAGGCCCACTCAACTAAATCAGGGAATTTCTACCCTAAGTAATCTATCTCTCACAGTACACATCTACTACTGGCTCTTAATAAGCTATTTAGTTAGTTTTACGGCTGAGTGTAAGTTTCCAACACGATATAAGGGTTACCTAGCTCTACAGGTTCCCTAATGCTCTACAGATCGGCACAAGGCCCCAAACATAGCTATTAGCCCAATTATACAGATATAATCTCATTATTAGTCATAATACACAGTATACTATTAGCCGGGAAGGACCAAGTCCATGTCCCCAATCACAATGTCACCACGCCCGTCACAAGACACGTGTTTCATCTCAACATAGCACTGTGAAGTGCTAGTACGGGGTTTCAAACCCTCGGTACATTATTTACTATCACCACTCACCTCGAACCGGTAGAAGCCTCAGTCCGCCTTGCGCTTGCCTCGCAAACCAACTTCCTCGGATGCCAAATCTGCTCAAAATCAATTATAATACATCAATATATGCTAAATTCACGTAACCTATTCAAAATAACCCAAATTGCATCAAAACCCGACTTTTGGTGCGCTTCTCGAAAAATTACAAATGTTACATATTCGGAACCCTCGTCTCAATACGAGTCTAGGCATATACAATTTACCAAATTCGGACTCCATTTTCCCACTCAAATCAGTGTTTTTTTACAATTTTCGGCCTAGGGCTAAAACCCACCTTAAATCCTCCATTTTCATAGAAATAACCCATGATTTCATGATAAAAGCGCGTAATTAAACCACGAAACTTACCTCCGACAATATCCCTATGATCTCCCAGTTATTTCCCTTCACTTCATCTCTCTAGGCTTCAAAAATGGAGGGTTTTGCAAATGAACCCGTATGTGAAATGTTCTGGTTTTAACTTCACTGCCTGGGAAATTTGTTCTACGCGTTCGCGATACCCCACACGCGAACGCGATGCTCTGCTCGATTCACCCATCGCGAATGCAATGCCCTGTCACTCATTCGCGAAGCACAGATTTCCAATCGCCGGATTATTCTTCTACGCGTTCGCGTGTCTCTTCACGCGAACGCGAGGCCTAACATTTCCTAGCTACGCGAACGCGACACCTGCATCGCAGACGCGATGCTCCTCCTCTCTCTCCTACGTGAACGCGATCCTTCCTCACGCGAACGCGTTGCTTTAGCTCCCTTGGCCTTCACGAACGCGGCTGCCTTCACGCGAACGCGAAGGCTTAATTCCTGCTGCACTGACCTGCAATTTTCTGCAGGTTTTCCATGTTCAAAAGTGCCCGATTGATGGTCCGGGTTCACCCCGAGACCCCCGGGACCCCAACGGAAACCACTAACATATTCCATAACCTTATTCGAACTTGTTCCAATCATCAAAACTCTATCGTTAACATCAAAATCGTCTGTTTTCAACAAATTCAAGCTTAAGTTTCCATTCAAACTTCCGAAACCGACATTCGATCAAAAACCCGATCAAACGACCTCCGAATGACTTGAAATTTTGCAGGCACATCCAAAATCACCTCACGGAGCTACTCCATTAGACCGAATTCCATTTCAACTCCCGGATCAAAATCTAGCCTATCAATCGGATATTGCCAAAACTCAACTTTAGCCAATTCAAGCCTAAATCTACTCCGGACCTCCAAATTCACTTCCGATCGCTCTTCTAGCTCAGAAATGACATCCCGGAGCTGACCGAATCATCAGAATTTGATTTCGAGCTCTCTAACTCTCAAGTGAACGTCCTGTTGATTTTCCCAACTATTCCTTCTTCTAAGAGACTTTTTGTCTCATTTCCAACTAAACTCAATCCGAATTGATTCAAACTCGCCAAACATGCATATTGAAACATTAACAAGAATATAACGGGGATAACGGGGTGATAACTCACATGATGACGGGCCGGGTCATCACATTCTCCCCAACTTAAGAAAACGCTCGTCCTCGAGCGGACCAAAAGGTTTACTGGAATGTAACCCAATAGCTGAATGACCTTACCAAGCATATATTCGGGGCGATCCCACGTCACCCTATCTTATATAAGTACGGTGACATAGTATAGCTGAATTTCCATAGTCTATCTGAACCGTAAACCACATTGCACTTTCCGAAATCATATACCAAATCTGAATCCCACATCTATACTCAGAGTACACACGATCCATCTGTAATAGCCCATACTTTCCACCCCGGGTGAGATCACATGATGTATCAAACAACCGAATCGCTCGAGCCGATGGTCTCTAATCACAACAATGGCCACCATGACCAAATACTAGCAGAAAAAACCTTTCTCATTAGATATAGTCTTATTCCAACCCCCTTCATATCCTGCCCGCGGCAACTAAAGCACGCGATATACCGAACCCATCTCTTGGGTCAACCATTCGTGAATCCATTTCCCTTTTTAACTGATACCACAATAGATTTCGGAGTCAAACCTCGATATTACCTTTCTAACAAACTGAGATCAAATATGCTTGTACGCGTTAATGACTCTACCGATCATTTCGATTATAACACACCACACTGGTGATATGACACCTCAACACCTGGCCTAAGCCGCGACGAGCACAACACAGGCTCCAATAAGAACGATCTGAACACACTCGAATCATGACAACAGACTCACATAAAGAGCTATAATTCAAATTCCTCAATACCATCACAACACATAACTGAGATCTCGTCTCACATCATAGAATTAGAGTACCATGACTCCTTCTCGAAAGGTCATAATATCACGTGGCCTTGCCATGACTCATGATTCTATCCAAACACTATTACTCCCGAAGCACCTCAAGTCACCATGCTTAGAACGGTCAGCCACGCACAGATCTAGGTCTGAATCCAAGCAATCAATCTCACCCACGGTGATACAATTGATGTACGCTATCAAATCCTGAAAGGACATAACCGATGTGCTATTCCCCGAGCGATACCCAATACGGACTATTCCTTAGAAACTAGGAAGTATTGTGTACAAGGTAACATATAGGAAGCTATATTTTCCACATCACACTATTGCGGCGCGCAACCCGATCCAATAACATACCCGTGGCGGCGTGCCACCCAATCCAGATACCATACCTATGGCGGCGTACCACCCGATCCTGATACCATACATGTGGCGGCGTACCACCCAATCCAAATACTATACCTGTGGCGGCGTGCCACCCGATCCATGAATACATTTAGCAAGGGAAATGCACATCGAGTCAAGTTGCTCTTTGCAACAAACATATATATATATATAGCCTCAAGCTCGGCCACATGAAACACATCCGACAAAGTTCCTCAATACTGGAGCTGAATCAATAGTAGATACCTCTACACTGACATCCGTCACGAAGTCCCAACTGACAAAGTAATACCTACCAGTCGTCCGCTGGCCCTAGGGTACATCTACCCTGCTGGAGCATGATCTGATGCGCTCTGCCACGCAGTTGTGACATTTCTCTAATATAGTCCATATCACATTAGTCTAGCAACCTAACTTATGACAACCAACCTGCAATCATATATCATTATTCAAATTCGTCATATCAAGTAACAAAATAGCCACTAGGGCTTCCAATTTCCAATAACCGCTAAATGGTGCCGATACACACGATATACCACCACTGCGTAGGCGGATTACGAGAACTTCTAGTCTTCAACACATATGTAACACATGAATCACTATGCCTGATTCCATATTCCACTGTACGGATACATAATCACACATATCAAGCCTTCATTCATAAGCCATTCAGAAATTTCCCTATGCCATCAACAACTCAATCATCACTGTCAATCCAACAAGAGGATACCACATACCCTGGACATTATCAATTTACATTACCTTGCCCTTTTTGACCATATACTCTGCCAAATCACTAGAATAGCAGTACCACTTTCCTTATCACCAGAAAGATCGATTCTCAGATTATCTGCAGCTGCCCACGCTGCTTGGGGATTTTAATGAATTCCCATATAATATGAACAAATCTTAAAGCCTTGAATATGCCATTATCAACTTTCCATAACACATCGCATATACCATACCACACTAAGATAACATAGAAATTCATATTCCTTTCCTACGCCGCAAACATCGGCGTACTCAACCAGACAAGAACTTTCATGATCCCATATAGAGAAAACTCATTGCCCATTCCATGCTTCGCATACCGATAGGAATATACTCATTTTCAAACCATGATAAAACACATCACAATTCTTTCCTCCCATTCATTGCATAAGCTTAACTGCCAGGACTGAATCCTTTTACCCACATCGAGCTACGCAACTGCCAGCACATCAAGGGCTTTGTTGCACCATAACTGCAAGGCTCATTACCTCGAACACACACCAGGAGTTACTCGTGCCCTTTTCATACCGTTCCAATTTACTAACAAGTTGTTCCATTTACCTAGTTTCTTTTTTGATTAATCTTTAATTGAATATTAGCCTTTACTGTAGCACCATAATAAATCAACTCCTGTCACCACACGAGACTCGTACATAAGACCACATCATCTAAGACTCACAGGCCGCTGAATACACCCTCAGATGTTTCCCCGAGGTACCACAATCTACAACACTTTACCTTGAAGAACTTCCTGCAAATGTTTTTTTGAATTCATTACCATTACTCTCCAATATAGACACATAGAATCTCATCATCCACAAAACATATCAAAAGTCTCGAATTTTTCTAACGAAATCACGGTCTCTAGCCACGTACCCAATCATAAGACACCTTACCGTTACAAGCAAAATCTTAAACACCGCAAGGCCATTCTCGGGCGTCATTCACACTTATTCAATTATAATTCAACTGTCTAATTGGATAGGACCACTCGTGCCCTATTAGAACTCTGGCACCGCAGAATATGATTACATACAAATGCATTTAGCTGTCTTTCTTTCCTATACACCGAACATTCTTTACCAGCAGCAGTTCAAATCATCCTAGGATTTCTTCACATCTACGACGCACCATGTAGCCTTTACCAAACTTTCCAACGTACTTAGAGACTGAATCAACATAGCACACAACCGTGCAATCGGCTAGTCAATAGCAACCTCCCCAACTTAGCTCGAAGCCATATATCAAAGCACTTTTAGCCTCTCACAGCATTCCTACTCAATTGATGCCACAGTGTTCTAGTTAAATTAAACTCAAGTCATTTACAAGCTTCGGCGGAGATTCGAATCATCACACATCTTAACTCTTTTGCAACTCTTGCATTTATATATACACCATTTAAGCCTATTCTCCAGGCGACAAAATTATTTTCTAAGCCCCAAATTTTCCAGAAATTTTGATAGAGTTGCCTTTGTAAGTTGGCCAATCCACCTGCCAGAGAATCACCAAAATCATCCTAACAATACATCCGCAACTCGACAAGACATCACAATGTATATCAACAACATAAATCTCAATACTACACGAATATATCATCAGCATTAGTACATGAACATGCGCTGCACCTGCTCAAATCATAACACATATACCTTTCACCATGATACACCTAGCACAACCAATTTGGTCTTCATGCGTCTGAACTCATACTACCACACATAATGCACTTTAACTTTCCGCTAAGGAACATGAACATACTCACCACGCCCATAGCTAGGGCTACGTAACAGATCACAATAAGAACCGAATACCTTACAGCTCTCCTATTATCAAACTGCCATTTTCACAATTACGATCAATATCGATCGTATGAACTTCATAATACCGGCTCGCAAAATTAGCACCTTGGTGCTCAAGCCATAGACAAGGATCTGGCCTCAAGTCCTCCAGACAGGCCCAACATGAACTCATAGAGATTATACCTCATCCCTCGATTGGGGAATCATAAGTCATCAAGGCAAATTTATCACTAAGCACTCGAGTGCACTTACAAACATTTAGAAGGAGTTTCAAAAATTACATCTCAAGCTGAATCAAGGACGCACGATAAGAATTCCAAGAATTTGAAACTTTTCCTAAAAGGTTTGCAGCCTCCCGAGGATAAGTACAGGCGTCCCCATACCGATCCGCGAGACTCTACCAACCGGCTCATGACTAGTGAGACCTATTAACCTAGGCTCTCATACCAACTTGTCACGACCCAAACCTCGGTCGTGATGGCGCCCAACACAATGCTAGGCAAGCCCGACCATATTATCTCTTAAACCATCCAATTATTAATTCTAATTAATCTAGTTAAGCTTAAACAGCAAGTGGTCATATAAAAATGGCAACGTAATAGTAAAAGCATACAAAATACGGTCCCAACCATATCGTGGTGTCACGAGACTGAGCCTCTACAGAATAATATCCTAATACAAACAAGTCTAGGCAAAATGAGAACAACAAAATGATAAGGAAAGGAGAAAACAGGCTCTGCGAACGCTGGCAGCTACCTCGTAGTCTCCTCAAAGTGGGTATGAGCAAGCAGCTACAATGCCTCAACCGCTCTCGGGCACCTGTGGATCTGCACAGAAAGTGTAGGGGAGTGGGGTGAGTATATTTCAACTCAGTGAGTAACAATGATAAACAATGACTGAAAGTAAGAACTCCTGTGCTATCACTTAACAGTTCTAAGGCAACCCTCACAGGTACGTCATCACAGTAGTAAGGACTTGGATCTCCAATCCACATCTATCTCTACAAGATCCCACACTGATCAAACCCTTACTCGTACCCCTACGGTGTACAGCCATCTCGATATATGAAGACACATACATATGTCTATAATGTATAAGTATTTAAGTAGGTAATGTGATATGAATAAGTATAATGATGCGGCGTGCAGCCCGCTCCAATACTTATACCGCTGCGGCGCGCAGCCCGCTCCATTTAACATCGATGGCACTCACTTGGGGTGTATACAGACTTCGGAGGGGCTCCCTAGGCCCAAGCGCTATGATACTGCAGCGTGCAGCCCGATCCACACATACATTACTGCGGCGTGCAGTTCGATCCAAATATATATATACATATATAACTATAATGCTGCGGCGTGCAGCCCGATCCCATAATGTACATCAACGCTCACTGAGAATGAGTGCAGACTTAGACTCCGAAGGGGCTCCTACAGCGCAAGCGCAATAATACTGCGGCGTGCAGTCCGATCCAACATATATACTAATGCGGCTTGCAGTCCGATCCATTTAACATCAACGGCACTCACTGGGGGTGTGTACAGACTCCGTAGGGGCTCCTACAACCCAAGCGCAATAATACTACAGCGTGCAGTCCAATCCAACATATATACCGCTGTGGCGTGCAACCCGATCCAATATATATACTGCTGTGGCGTGCAGCCCGATCCAATATATATATTGCTGCGGCATGCAGCCTGATCCAATATATATATATATATATATATATATATATATATAGGTCCTCGACCCTATCCCAATAAGTATAGGATTGGCCTTTCAAGCCCACTCAGCTAAATCAAGGAATTTCCACCCTAAGTAATCTATCTCTCACAGTACACATCTAGTACTGGCTCTTAATAAGCTATTTAGTTAGTTTTACGGCTGAGTGTAAGTTTCCAACATGATATAAGGGTCACCTAGCTCTACAGGTTCCCTAATGCTCTACAGATCGGCACAAGGCCCCAAACATGGCTATTAGCCCAATTACTCAGTTATTATCTCATTATCAGTCATAATACACAGTATACTATTAGCCGGGAAGGACCAAGTCCATGTCCCCAACCACAATGTCACCACGCCCGTCACAAGACACGTGTTTCATCTCAACATAGCACTGTGAAGTGCTAGTACGGGGTTTCAAACCCTCGGTACATTATTTACTATCACCACTCACCTCGAACCGGTAGAAGCCTCAGTCCGCCTTGCGCTTGCCTCGCAAACCAACTTCCTCGGATGCCAAATCTGCTCAAAATCAATTATAATACATCAATATATGCTAAATTCACGTAACCCATTCAAAATAACCTAAATTGCATCAAAACCCACAAAGTTGTCAAAACCCGAGTTTTGGTGCGCTTCTCGAAAAATTACAAATGTTACATATTCGGAACCCTCGTCTCAATACGAGTCTAGGCATATAAAATTTACTAAATTCGGACTCCATTTTCCCACTCAAATCAGTGTTTTTCTACAATTCTAGGCCTAGGGCTAAAACCCACCTTAAATCCTCCATTTTCATAGAAATAACCCATGATTTCATGATAAAAGCGCGTAATTAAACCACGAAACTTACCTCCGACAATATCCCGATGATCTCCCAGCTATTTCCCTTCACTTCATCTCTCTAGGCTTCAAAAATAGAGGGTTTTGCAAATGAACCCGTACGTGAAATGTTCTGGTTTTAACTTCACTGCCTGGGGAATTTGTTCTACGCGTTCGCGATACCCCACACGCGAACGCGATGCTCTGCTTGATTCACCCATCGCGAACGCAACGCCCTGTTACGCATTCGCGAAGCACAAATTTCCAATCGCCCGATTTTTCTTCTACGCTTTCGCGTGTCTCTTCACGCGAACGCGAGGCCTAACATTTCCCAGCTACGCGAACGCGACACCTGCATCGCAGACGCGATGCTCCTCCTCTCTCTCCTACGCGAATGCGATCCTTCCTCACACGAACGTGTTGCTTTAGCTCCCTTGGCCTTCACGAACGCGGCTGCATTCACGCGAACGCGAAGGTTTAATTCCTGCTGCACTGACCTGCAATGTTCTGCAGGTTTTCCATGTTCAAAAGTGCCCGATTGATGGTCCGGGTTCACCCCAAGGCCCCCGGGACCCAACGGAAACCACTAACATACTCCATAACCTTATTCGAACTTGTTCCAATCATCAAAACTCTATTGTTAACATCAAAATCGTCCATTTTCAGCTTAAGTTTCCATTCAAACTTCCGAAACCGACATTCGATCAAAAACCCGATCAAACGACCTCCGAATGACCTGAAATTTTGCAGGCACATCCAAAAACACCTCACGGAGCTACTGCAATAGACCGAATTCCATTTCGACTCCCGGATCAAAATCTCGCCTATCGATCGGATATCGCCAAAACTCATCTTTAGCCAATTCAAGCCTAAATCTACTTCGGACCTCCAAATACACTTCCAATCGCTCTTCTAGCTCATAAATGACATCCCGGAGCTGACCGAATCATCATAATTTGATTCCGAGCTCTCTAACTCTCAAGTCAACGTCCAGTTGATTTTCCCAACTATTCCTTCTTCTAAGAGACTTTTTGTCTCATTTCTAACTAAACTCAATCCGAATTGATTCAAACTCGCCAAACATGAATATTGAAACATTAACAAGCATATAACGGGGATAACGGGGTGATAACTCATATGATGACTGGCCGGGTCATCACATTCTCCCCAACTTAAGAAAACGCTCATCCTCGAGCGGACCAAGAGGTTTACTGGAAGTAACCCAATAGCTGAATGACCTTACCAAGCATATATTCGGGGCGATCCCACATCACCATATCTCATATAAGTACGGTGACATAGTATAGCTGAATTTCCACAGTCTATCTGAACCGTAAACCACATTGCACCTTCCGAAATCATATACCAACTCAGAATCCCACATCTATACTCAGAGTACACACAATCCATCTGTAATAGCCCATACTTGCCACCCTGGGTGAGATCACATGATGTATCAAACAACCGAATTGCTCGAGACGATGATCTCTAATCACAACAATGGCCACCATGACCAAATACTACCAGAAAAAACCTTTCTCATTAGATAGAGTCTTATTCCAACCCCCTTCATATCCTGCCCACGGCAACTAAAGCACGCGATATACCGAACCCATCTCTTGGGTCAACCATTCGTGAATCCATTTCCCTTTTTAACTGATACCACAATAGATTTCGGAGTCAAACCTCGATATTACCTTTCTAACGAACTGAGATTAAATATGCTCGTACACGTTAATGACTCCAGCGATCATTTCGGTTATAACACACCACACTGGTGATATGACACCTCAACACTAGCCTAAGCCACGACGAGCAAAACACAGGCTCCAATAAAAACGATCTGAACACACTCGAATCATGACAACAGACTCACACAAAGAGCTATAATTGAAATTCCTCAATACCATCACAACACATAACTGAGATCTCGTCTCACATCATAGAATTAGAGTGCCTGAATCCTCATCGAAAGGTCATAACATCACGTGGCCTTGCCATAGCTCATGATTCTATCCAAACATTATTACTTCTGAAGCACCTCAAGTCACCATGCTCAGAACGGTCAGCCACATACATCCCTAGGTCTGAACCCAAGCAATCAATCACACCTGCGGTGATACAATTGATGTATGCTATCAAAGCCTGAAAAGACATAACCGATGTGCTATTCCCTGAGCGATACCCAATACGGACTATTCCTTAGAAACTAGGAAGTATTGTATACAAGGTAACATATAGGAAGCTATATTTTCCACATCACACTGTTGCGGCGCGCAACCCGTTCCAATAACATACCCGTGGCGGCGTGCCACCCAATCCAGATTCCATACCTGTGGCGGCGTGCCACCCGATCCTGATACCATACATGTGGCGGCGTGCCACCCGATCCAAATATTATACCTGTGGCGGCGTGCCACCCGATCCACGAATACATTTAGCAAGGGAAATGCACATCGAGTCAAGTTGCTCATTGCAACAAACATATATATATATATATATAGCCTCAAGCTCAGCCACATGAAATGCATCCGACAAAGTTCCTCAATACTGGAGCTGAATTAATAGTAGATACCTCTACACTGACATCCGTCACGAAGGCCCAACTGACAAAGCAATACCTACCAGTCGTCCGCTGGCCCTAGGGTACATTTACCCTGCTAGAGTATGATCTGATGCGCTCTGCCACGCAGTTGTGACATTTCTCTGATATAGTCCATATCACATTAGTCTAGCAACCAGACTTATGACAACCAGCCTGCAATCATATATCATTATTCTAATTCGTCATATCAAGTAACAAAATAGCCACTAGGGCTTCCAATTTCCAATAACCGCTAAACGGTGCCGATACACACGATATACCACCACCGTGTAGGGATTACGAGAACTTCTAGTCTCCAACACATATGTAACACATGAATCACTATGCCTGATTCCATATTCCACTGTACGAATTCATAATCACACATATCAAGCCTCCATTCATAAGCCATTCAGAAATTTTCATATGCCATCAACAACTCAATCATCACTGTCAATCCAACAAGAGGATACCACAATACCACTAGACATTATCAGTTTACATTACCTTGCCCTTTTTGACCATATACTCTGCCAAATCACTAGAATAGCAGTACCACTTTCCTTATCACCAGAAAGATCGATTCCCAGATTATTTGCAGCTGCCCACGCTGCTTGGGGATTTTAATGACTTCCCATATAATATGAACAAATCACAAAGCCTTGAATATGACATTATCAACTTTCCATAACAAATCGCATATACCATACCACACTAAGATAATATAGAAATTCATATTCCTTTCCTACGCCGCAAACATCGGCGTACTCAACCAGACAAGAACTTTCATGATCCCATATAGAGAAAACTCATTGCCCATTCCATGTTTCGCATACCGATAGGAATATACTCATTTTCAAACCATGATAAAACACATCACAATTTTTTTCTTCCATTCATTGCATAAGCTTAACTGCCAGGACTGAGTCCTTTTACCCACATCGAGCTACGCAACTGCAGCACATCAAGGGCTTTGTTGCACCATAACTGCAAGGCTCATTACCTCGAACACACACCAGGAGTTACTCGTGCCCTTTTCATACCGTTCCAATTTACTAACAAGTTGTTCCATTTACCTAGTTTCTTTTTTGATTAATCTTTAATTGAATATTAGCCTTTACTGTAGCACCATAATACATCAACTCCTGTCACCACACGAGACTCGTACATTAGACCACATCGTCTAAGACTCACAGGCCGCTGAATACACCCTCAGATGTTTCCCCGAGGTACCACAATCTACAACACTTTACCTTGAAGAACTTCCTGCAAATGTTTTTTTGAATTCATTACCATTACTCTCCAATATAGACACATAGAATCTCATCATCCACAAAACATATCGAAAGTCTCGATTTTTTCTAACGAAATCACGGTCTCTAGCCACGTACCCAATCTTAAGACACCTTACCGTTACAAGCAAAATCTTAAACACCGCAAGGCCATTCTCGGGCGTCATTCACACTTATTCAATTATAATTCAACTGTCTTATTGGATAGGACCACTCGTGCCCTATTAGAACTCTGGCACCGCAGAACATGATTACATACAAATGCATTTAGATATCTTTCTTTCCTATACACCGAACATTCTTTACCAGCAGCAGTTCAAATCATCCTAGGATTTCTTCACATCTACGAAACACCATAACCTTTACCAAAATTTCCGACGTACTTAGAGAAAGGATCAACATAGCATACAACCGTGCAATCAGCTAGTCAATAGCAACCTCCCCAACTTAGTTCGAAGCCATATACGTCAAGGCACTTTTAGCCCCTCACAGCATTCCTACTCAATTGATGCCACAGTGTTCTAGTTAAATTAAACTCAAGTCATTTACAAGCTTCGGCGGAGATTCGAATCATCACACATCTTAACTCTTTTGCAACTCTTGCATTTATACACACACCATTTAAGCCTATTCTCCAGGCGACAAAATTATTTTCTAAGCCCCAAATTTTCCAGAAATTTCGATAGAGTTTCCTTTGTAAGTTGGCCTATCCACCTGCCAGAGAATCACCAAAATCATCCTAACAATACATCTGCAACTCGACAAGACATCACAATGTATATCAACAACATAAATCTCAATACTACACGAATATATCATCAGCATTTGTACATGAACATGCGCTGCACCTGCTCAAATCATAACACATATACCTTTCACCATGATGCACCTAGCACAACCAATTTGGTCTTCCTGCGTCTGAACTCATACTACCACACATAATGCACTTTACCTTTCCGCTAAGGAACATGAACATACTCACCACGCCCATAGCTAGGGCTACGTAACAGATCACAATAAGAACTGAATACCTTACAGCTCTCCTATTATCAAACTGCCATTTTCACAATTACGATCAATACCGATCGTATGAAATTCATATTACCGGCTCGCGAAATTAGCACCTTGGTGCTTAAGCCATAGACAAGGATCTGGCCTCAAGTCCTCCAGACATGCCCAACATGAACTCATAGAGATTATACCTCGTCCCTCGATTGGGGAATCATAAGCCATCAAGGCAAATTTATCACTAAGCACTTGAGTGCACTTACAAACATGTAGAAGGAGTTTCAAAAATTACATCTCAAGCTGAATCAAGGACGCACGATAAGAATTCCAAGAATTTGAAACTTTTCCTAATAGGTTTGCAGCCTCCCAAGGATAAGTACAGTCGTCCCCGTACCGATCCGCGAGACTCTACCAACCAGCTCATGACTCGCGAGACCTGTTAACCTAGGCTCTGATACCAACTTGTCACGACCCAAACCCCGGTCGTGATGGCGCGCAACACGATGCTAGGCAAGCCCGACCATATTATCTCTTAAACCAGTCAATTATTAATTCTAATTAATCCAGTTAAGCTTAAATAGCAAGTGGTCATATAAAAATGGCAACGTAATAGTAAAAGCACATAAAATACGGTCCCAACCATATCGTGGTGTCACGAGACTGAGCCTCTACAGAATAATATCCTAATACAAACAAGTCAAGGCAAAATGAGAACAACAAAATGATAAGGAAAGGAGAAAACAGGCTCTGCGAACGCTGGAAGCTACCTCGTAGTCTCCGCAAAGTGGGTATGAGCAAGCAGCTACAATAACTCAACTGCCTTCTTGAACACCTGTATCTACACAGAAAGTGCGGGGAGTGGGGTGAGTATATTTCAACTCAGTGAGTAATAATAATAAATAATAACTGAAAGTAAGAACACCTATACTATCACTAAACAGTTCTAAGGGTAACCTCACAGGTAAGTCATCACTGTAGTAAGGACTCTGATCTCCAGTCCACATCTATCTCTATAAGATCCCACACTGATCAAACCCTCACTCGTACCCCTACAGTGTACAGCCATCTCGATATATGAAGACACACACATATGTCTATAATGTATAAGTATTTAAGTAGGTAATGGGATATGAATAAGTATAATACTGCGGCGTGCAGCCCGCTCCAATACATATACCGCTGCGGCACGTAACCCGCTCTATTTAACATCGACAACGCTCACTGGGGTGTATACAGATTTCGGAGGGGCTCCCTAGGCCCAAGCGCTATGATACTGCGGCGTGCAGCCCGATCCACACATACATTACTGCGGCGTGCAGTCCGATCCAAATATATATATACATATATAACTATACTGCTGCGGCGTGCAGCCCGATCCCATAATGTACATCAGCGCTCACTGAGAATGTGTGCAGACTCAGACTCCGAAGGGGCTCCTACAGCCCAAGCGCAATAATATTGCGGCGTGCAGTCCGATCCAACATATATACTGCTGCGGCGTGCAGCCTGATCCAATATATATTCTGTTGCGGCGTGCAGCCCATCCAATATATATACTATCGCGGCGTGCGGCCCGATCCAATATATATATCGCTGCGGTGTGCAGCCCGATCCAATATATATACTGCTGCGACGTGCATCCCGATCCAATAAAGGCATATATATATATATATATATATATATATATATATATATATATATATATATATATATATATATATATATATATATATATACCTCATAACGGGTCCTCGACCGTGTCCCAACTTTGGCCTTTCAGGCCCACTCAGCTAAATCAGGGAATTTCCACCCTATGTAATATATCTCTCACAGTACACATCTAGTACTGGCTCTTAATAAGCTATTCAGTTAGTTTTACGGCTGAGTGTAACACGATATAAGGGTCACCTAGCTCTAGAAGTTCCCTAATGCTCTACAGATCGGCACAAGGCCCCAAACATGGCTATTAGCCCAATTATACAGTTATAATCTCATTATCAGTCATAATACATAGTATACTATTAACCGGGAAGGACCAAGTCCATGTCCCCAATCACAATGTCACCACGCCCGTCACAAGACACGTGTTTCATCTCAACATAGCACTGTGAAGTGCTAGTACGAGGTTTCAAACCCTCAGTACATTATTTACAATCACCACTCACCTTGAACCGGTAGAAGCCTCAGTCCGCCTTGTGCTTGCCTCGCAAACCAACTTCCTCGGATGCCAAATCTGCTCAAAATCAATTATAATACATGAATATATGCTAAATTCACGTAACCCATTCAAAATAACTCAAATTACATCAAAACCCACAAAGTTGTCAAAACCCGTCTTTTGGTGCACTTCTCGAAAAATTACAAATGTTACATATTCGGAACCCTCGTCTCAATACGAGTTTAGGCACATAAAATTTACCAAATTCGGACTCCATTTGCCCACTCAAATCAGTGTTTTTCTACAATTCTAGGCCTAGGGCTAAAACCCACCTTAAATCCTCCATTTTCATAGAAATAACCCATGATTTCATGATAAAAGCGCTCAATTAAACTACGAAACTTACCTACGACAGTATCTCGATGATCTCCCAGCTATTTCCCTTCACTTCATCTCTCTAGGCTTCAAAAATGGAGGGTTTTGCAAATGAACCCGTATGTGAAATGTTCTGGTTTTAACTTCATTGCCTCGGGAATTTGTTCTACGCGTTCGCGATACCCCTTACGCAAACGCGATGCTCTGCTCGATTCACCCATCGCGAACGCGATGCCCTGTCACGCATTCGCGAAGTACAAATTTCCAATCGCCCGATTTTTCTTCTACGCGTTCACGTCTCTCCTCACGCAAACGCGAGGCCAAACATTTCCCAGGTACGCGAATGCGACACCTGCATCGCGGACGCGATGCTCCTCCTCTCTCTCCTACGCGAACGCGACCCTTCCTCACGCGAACGCGTTGCTTTAGCTCCCTTGGCCTTCACGAACGCGGCTGCCTTCACGTGAACGCGAAGGCTTAATTCCTGCTGCACTGACCTGCAATTTTCTGCAGGTTTTCCATCTTCAAAAGAGCCCGATTGATGGTCCGGGTTCACCCTGAGGCCCCCGGGACCCCAACGGAAACCACTAACATACTCCATCACCTTATTCAAACTTGTTCCAATCATCAAAACTCTATCATTAACATCAAAATCGTCCGTTTTGAACAAATTCAAGCTTAATTTTCCATTCAAACTTCCGAAACCGACATTCGATCAAAAACCCAATCAAACGACCTCCGAATGACCTGAAATTTTGCAGGCACATCCAAAATCACCTCACGGAGCTAATGCAACTGACGGAATTCCATTTCACCAAAACTCAACTTTAGCCAATTCAAGCCTATATCTACTCCGGACCTCCAAATTCACTTCCGATCGCTCTCCTAGCTCATAAATGACATCCCGGAGTTGACCAAATCATCAGAATTTGATTCCAAGCTCTCTAACTCTCAAGTCAACGTCCAATTGACTTTTCCCAACTATTCCTTCTTCTAAGAGACTTTTTGTCTCATTTCCAACTAAACTCAATCTGAATTGATTCAAACTCGCCAAACATGCATATTGAAACATTAACAAGCATATAACCGGGATAACGGGGTAATAACTCACATGATGACGGGCCGGGTCATCACAGTAAAATTCAGGACTCGCATGAACAAGTATGAATGAAAAGAAGAGATAGATTCATATTTTTAATAGGTTCAGATAAACATAGTAGGCATGTAAAGAAGTAATTTTTTAGAACACATAACAGCAAAGGCAAGGATACTTAGCTTCTTTTAGTCCTTTTCTTTTCCTTTTTCCTTTTCTTTATTTCTTTTATTCTTTCTTTCTTGTTTGTTCTTTTCGTTATTTTCTTGATTCGCAGAACTTCGACGACTGTTAGTCTTCTGAGTACTGGATCTTTTAAACAGGCCTTTGGGGTTCGATTTGAGTGTGTGAGGGGTGGTCTGGAGACCTGGGGTAATGTTTTGGGGGTGGGGTTTGTTTTTGGTACTCGCCGAAGTAGGGTTCCAGCGAGTATCTTTCTAATATTCGACGAGTTTGGGGGTTATTCGAGGGAAACCACCTAGATAGGGTGGTAGATCACCTCAAGATGGTTTAATGGTGTTAATCTAAGACTTTGGTTCATACTTTGGGTGGTCGCCGGCTAGGGTTCCGGCGATCGGGATTTCAAGAAGAGGGGAGGCTGTTGGTTTTTAGTCGTTTTAATAGTGGTTTGGAGGTTATTTGGGTGGTGAGGAGGCTGTTTGGGGTTTGCCTGAGCTGGAGACGAAGGCTAGGGGGTGATTTTCCGGTGGTCTCCATGAGAGACGATGGAGGAGGAAAAAGGTGGAGACTCAGGCGGCTAGGGTTTGTGTGAGATATATATGTGTATGTAATGAAGAGTCTGAACAGGGGAGGGTAGATATATATCGATCATACACTTTGGTCCTTGGCCGTTGGATTGGATCGAATGAATGGCCAGGATCATTTGGACCTCAAAACATCGTCGTTTAATTTAAATGTACCCCTACTCACGTCCGTTGGATTAAGTCAATTGACGGATGTGATTATTTTGCCTAAGCTACATCGTTTGGCTTTAATGAGATATTGCTCTTATCCGTTTGATCAATGAAATAAACGGCTAGGATTATTTCTTCACACATTGTCATTTCATATACAAGGCCACCGCCTTATTTGGGTCCGTTGATTGATCATATCAACGACCCAGATTTGGTTAATGATGCGGTGTCGTTTGATATTTTTGTGAGACTGACCGGTTAAATTCATTAGGCTTAGTCTGTTGAGTATTATTTTGGGCTTAATAATTTTGTGTATTTGGCCCAAATACACTTTGTGTATTGTATTTTGACTTGTATTTTCTTTATATATATTTTCCTTTTATGTTTTTGTACTTTTTATTTTATACTTGTTTTATGTTTCTTTTACTTCTCAGTTTTTGCATTTTTCCCTTATTTTCCGATATTTTTTGCATTTTTATTTTATTTTCCAGTATTTTTTACATTTTTACTTGATTTTTTGAATTTTAAAATTTTTGTGATATTTTTCCTAATTGATTTCTTTTGTATTTTCATTTTAATTTTACTTTCAAACAAAAATACTGGTATTTCAACTAAATCAAACAATTTCAAACAAAAAATCATTTGTATATTATACTATATATATATATATATATATATATATATATATATATATATATATATATATATATATATATATTGAAATTTAATTGTTTAGGGCAAAAATCACGTGCTCGCATTCATCATTGTGTTTATTCTAAGTTTAGTTCAATTGTAGTATATTTTCATATATTACCCTTCAGCTTTTATAGAAGCAATTGTATTAGGTGCATTGAGTATTCAAGTTAGAGTTAACTTGGAAGTGTCGCAACAGTTGAGGCTATGTGCCACACTGGGATTAGAGTTAATCCTTAGGTTTACAAATAGTCTTTGTAAATGCAGTTTTTGGCTCAGTGATTTTAGTGGAGTTTGGGAAAATCCTATTGAGTAGTAGGTCGTGATTTTTTCACCTTTCGAGCCAGGTGTTTTCCACATAAAAATCTTTGTGCATCTTACTTTCAGTATTTATTATTCCGCAAACTGTTGTAGTTCGATCATTTAGAAGAACCAGGTTTTTCTAACGCGAAAATTAGGTACAACACAAATCACCCCCCTCTTGTGTGGTATTGACGTTTAAAACATCAAAGAATAAAGTTTAGAAGAACTCTTTGAATACTTGCTCCAAGATGTTGTTGTTCATTCTCCTCCTTAGCTCCAAGAGTCTTCAATGACTTCTTCTCTCTAAAATCAGTAGTAATTTTCCACTCACATAAAATTTGATCATGTCCCTCAATAATAGAGGTTTGCTTTAATTAATTTTGAGTGGAATCCTGTGGTATTCCAATTTTACCCCTCCTTAATGCCTTTCCCGGACAGAAACGCGCGAAGTTTCGCGCGAACACTGAACTTCACACGTTTCTTCGTGTGTCTGACACTGGTTTGGCATTTGATTTGCGCGAACTTTCACGCAAAGTATAAAATTCGTGCATCTGGGAGTCTTTTCTACCATTTCTTGTTTCTTGTTTGAACGGACTCAACTCCGAGGGGTTGTTTTTTCTCCCGAATCATTCATTAACATTTCCAAATATTTATATAGGCTCATTTTTCTGCAAAGTATAAGAATTACAAATTAAATGCCCATTTCTCATCAATTATATACACTATGTTATTGAAATATAATTAAATGGAAGCATAAATAATGGTTAAATCACTCAGATTTCTCCTATTATCACCTTACACACCTCAATCCAACAGAATTGCAGAAAGAAAAACTCGAATATTAAAATAAATGATGAATTCTTTATTAATAAGTTCCATATTATCGTAGAGTTTGTGGGGGGAAGCTCTTACAGCTAACCAAATACTCAACAGAGTACCCCAAAGAAAAACGCAATCTATTCCATATGAAAAATGGAAAGGAAGAAAACCCAACTTGAAATATTTCAAAGTGTGGGGTGTCTAGCAAAGGTACAGGTTCCTTTACCTAAAAGGGTTAAAATTGGACCAAAAATAGTAGATTGCATTTTCATTGGATATGCTACAAATAGTAAAGCATGTCGATTTTAGGTTCATAAATCTGATAATCCCGAGATTCATTATAATACGGTAATGGAATCAGATAATGCTGAATTTTTGAAAGCATCTATCCGTATAAAATTGAAAGCGAGTTGTTAAGTGAAAATCGTAAACAACCTCGGGAAGAACCAAAGGAAAATACTCCAAGAATAGAAGATCCAAGGCATAGAAAACGTCAAAGAATATATATGTCCTTTGGACCATATTTTGTGACATTCTTGCTTGAAAATGAGCCTCAAACTTTTAAAGCAGCTATATCGTCTTTTGATTTAGTATTTTGGAAAGAGGCAGTCAATAGTGAGATTCAATCCAATTTTGGATAATCATACATGAGAATTGGTTGATTTTTCTCCAGGAAATAAGTCTTTATGTTCTAAATGGATCTTTAACTAAAAAATTAAAGCTAATAGCACTATTGACAAATATAAGGCAAGATTTATTGTCAGAGGTTATAGACAAAAGGAAGGCCTTGATGACTTTGACACTTACTCGGCAGTAACGAGGAGAACATATATTAGGGTGTTAGTGGCACTGGAGGCCGTGTAAGGTCTTGAAATCCATCAAATGGATGTTAAAACAACTTTCCTAAATGGAGAATTGGAGGAAAAAATTTATGTGGAACAACTCGAGGGTTTGTGGTTCCTGGTAAAGAAAAGAAAATGTGAAAACTTGTTAAGTCGCTTTATGGACTTAAACAAGCACCCAAATAATGGCATGCAAAATTTGACCAAATAATGTTAGCAAATTTATTTAAAATCAACGAGTGTGATAAATGTGTGGGCATTAAAAATACTCCAGGTCATGAAGTCATTGCTTGTTTATATGTTGATGACATGTTGATAATAAGCAAAAATATGGCAGATATAAATGCTACAAAGCACATGTTGGCTAGCAAATTCGACATGAAAGACTTAGTAGTTGTTGATGTGATCTTAAGAATCATAATTCGCAAGAATTCACAAGGTCTAGCATTATCACAGTCTCACTACATTGAAAAGGTACTTGACAAGTTCAAGTATTTGGATTTCAAAATTGCCAAGACTCCAATTGATGAGAGTTATGCACTTCAAAATAATGAAGGTGAAAGTGACTCACAACTGGACTATGCAAGAGTATTGGGAAGTTTGATTTATATCACGAATTGTAAGCGACCAGATATAGCATGTGTTATTAGCAAACTGAATCGGTTTACAAGTAATCCTAATCAAATACATTGGATGGTAATGAAACGAGTTTTGGGAAATCTAAAACATACCTAAAATTATGCTTTGCATTATAACAAATATCCTTCCGTGATCGGAGGATATAGTGATGCAAATTGGATCACCGAATCATCTAAAGTTATATCCACGAGTGGATATGTTTTCACAATTGGGGGTGGACCAATATCTTGGAAATCATCCAAACAAACATGCATCGCCCGTTCTACAATGGAATCTAAATTCATAGTTTTAGATAAGGCCGGTGAGGAAGATGAATGGATCCGGAATTTCTTGGAGGATATTCCATTTTGGCCCAAACCTTTGTCACTTATATGTATACATTGTGATAGTCAGGCGGCAAAAGGTAGGGTAAGTGTTATGTATAACAGAAAATCTAATCATATCCGACGGAGACACAATATCGTTAGACAACTACTCTCTAGTGGTGTTATCATAATTGACTACATAAAGTCAAGAGATAACGTGTCGGATCCACTTACAAAAGGCCTATCTAGAGAGGTAGTTGAAATATCATCAAAGGGAATGGGGTTAAAGGCCTAGAACAAGTCATCGTGGCGGTAACTCTACCTAGCAGACTGGAGATCCAAAGAGTTAGGTTCAAAGAGATCAAACAAAGTTATGAATGACTGTTCAACATTCTCAACTAACTCAACCCATTCTCGTGATGAAAATAATATTCAAAAATGAGGTAAAGAATTAAGGCTTTTTTGATAACTCAATAAAGCTTAAGGCTTTTTAATGATTTTCTAAGTCTGGCAGGATATGACCAGATAGTGTATCTTTAGGATTACATGTTTAGGAATCACCAATATGAGTGTGAAGTGTAAGCCGCTTCGAGGAGAATGAAAGTAAATGCCCAATCTCTAAGCACTCATGAAACCAGGCGGTGTTCATGGCTAAAATAAACACAATCCTGAGAACCATAAATGGTTAAGGATTGATTGCGTGACTTATGTTGTCAAGGGATACAACAAAGCTCGATAGTTCAAAGATATCAAATCTAGCGATTAACCGAGTAAATCCGATATAAGTTTACTATGGAAAGTTCAAAGGGAAACCTACTTATCCAGATGCAATCAATTATTATTTGTAAAACACACACGCCTATGCATTCCTTTAAGTTTATAGTCATTCCCCATTCATGTGTGGGATTATTGGGTTTGTTATTTAATAAATAATAATAAAAGAGGTGTGAATGAAAAATAGTGAGAAAAGTAATGGAGGGATGACCCACAACCTGGTCCCGTCTACCCCGTTTTTCTTCCCGGATTAATTTAAATTTATTTTGAATTTCTCACAAAAATTTCCAACAGTCATGGTTATTCCGAAATAGTGTCACACCTGTTCCAACAGCCATCACTATTCTGAAAGGTTGCAAAACTCTTCAGAGGGTCACACCTGTTCCACCAGCCATGACTATTTTGAAAGGTTGTGAACCTCTTCAGAGGGTCACACCTGTTGCAATAGTCATGACTATTCTGAAAGGTTGCAAACCTCTTCAGAAACATTATCTAGTTGGCTATAAATCGGCCTTCAAATCCCAGAATATTTACTTACGAAATTTTCTGATTATATTCTTCTTCTTTTGCACTAAAATTCCAGTGTATTTTGCTGCCATCAAGTGGCTCGCTGATCATCGACGTTTTTGGTACCAACTCTCCGGTGAGCTAAATCGTTCTATCCCGGGGGGATATATTCCTTAACCTTGGGTACTTGATAGGAATAGTTTCCTTAAGGACACACTTTGTATTTAATGGGCTCGATTTATTTCTTCAACGTTTCAAAATTTATTTTGAAGTTCGAATATTATTTTTTAGAATTATTTCTACTAACTTTCTATTTTATTTTTTAGAAATATTACTATTTAATTTACTTATAGAAATACAGAAAAATAACATTATCAGCACGAGACTTTACCGTCTCAAAAAGCTTTTGTGAAGATTAAGGTATATCATTTCTGCTCTTTTTTAATATGACTGAAATTATGAAAAGAAAGTTCGTTGCCCTTGAAATTTCGGGCATGGGTGTTGGATGCTGAAATCCATTTAGATGTTATGGGTCTTTGAGATGCCATTAAAGACAAAACTTAAGCATCCACCCAAGACTGTGTTAAGCCCTTGATTTTCTTGCGCCATCACATTGATGAAGGTTTGAAAATAGAATATCTCATAGTCAACGACACACTTATTTTGTGGAATGGCTTAAAGGAAATATATGACAACTTAAAGTTGGTCACTCTTTCACAAGTACGATATTTTTGGGCTCACCTATGGTTCCAAGACTTTAAGTCTGTTTCTGAATATACTTAAATTGAAACTCTATGGAGATACTATCACTAACTAAGATATGCTCGAAGAAATATTTACAACGTTTCATGCCTCTAATATAGTCTTGCAATAGCAGTACAGAGAGAACGGTTTCAAGAAGTACTCTGAGTTGATTTCTCTTCTCCTTGTGGCTGAACGAAACAACGATTTGCTCACGATAAATTATGAAAATCGACCCACTAGGTCTATACCATTGCCTGAAGTGGATGGGGTATATTCCCATTATGCTAAGCGTGGAAAAGACCATGACTCTATTCGTGGTCGTGGCCGCAGACAAGGAAGAAATTTCCATGGTGTTAATCATCCCCCAAAGATAAATAACAATCAAAAGTGAAAAGGGAAAGATGAGAAGCCAAACGCAAATGGTTCAGAAATTGAATGTTACCGTTGCTGTGGTAAAGGGCATTGGGCAAATATTTATCGTGTACCAAGACATTTGGTTGAGCTTTATCAAGCATCACTATGAATAAAGGCCCTAAAGCCAATTTGTCTCTGATAATGATTTTGACATCACCCACTTGGATGTGGCAGACTTATTTGAGCGCTTTGATGTAAAATAGACCACTTGATCGATATGGATCTGTGGTTAAAGATGATTGAGTAATTTAATTTTTATTTGTATTTTGACTATTCATAGTAGTTAGTGAATAAAAATCATGTAATCAATAGTTTTTTTCATGAGTAATAGTTATTAGTATCAATTAGTATTACCTTATGAATTAATGTTAGTTCATTTAGATTAAATATAATTCTAGTATTTATTTTATGCAATATTAGTACTCTATGTCACTTGTAACAAGATAGACTACTATAGCACTAAGGATGTTTGTCACAGTTTTTCTTAGCACATATGCGTCGTATGAAGATGGAGGCAAATAATTTCTAAACACATTGATATCTGCAATATAACTACAATTTTTGTCTGTATGTGCAAAGAAAAGTAAAACATTGTGAAGGAGATGACTTTAACATCCAAAAAGAGATAAGAATCTCCTTTGATATCTGGGGTTTCACCACATTAAAACAAGGATAAAGAGCAGTTTGCACATAAAACGGGAGTAAGCATACCTCTCAAAAAACTGAATATTACCGTCCATAATTTTATTACTTTTACTATGTACTTGTGTGTATAATAATTAGAATTTACTCAAAATTGCATTTAAAAGTCAATATTGAGTTATTGATTTAATTTTGTTTCTTTCCCTTTTTCTCTGAAAATACTAACATTTATTCGTATTTCTTTTGTATGTCAAATCATAGGAAGCAAATATGGATACCTCACAAAGCAAATTTGAGTCTGTCACGACCCGAATTTTCCACCATCGGGATCGTGATGGCGCCTACTCGTGGTAGCTAGGCAAGCCAATTTACTCACCGCTTTTCATTAGTAAAATCATCCTGTTGTCAATTTAATAACATGAACAATAATAATAACATTAACTGTGGAAGTCTACTTTCATAAATTTGAATATAAATGTGAAATACTCTACACAAATCCTCTACCCAAGATGTGGAGTCACTAACTCACGAATCACTAAGAATAACTACATATAATGGTCTGGAAAAAAACTATAACAACCACCTGTCTCGAAACAATGAGACTACAGAATAAATAAAAAAATATAAGAAGAGACGCCGGACCTGCGGACGCCTGCAAGTTACCTCAGTCTCGGGGGTATGAAAATCCTGCTACCGAACTACTGTTGTTGCTGCTGCTCAAAACCTGGACATGTGCAAAAATGCACAGAAATGTAGTATCAGCACAACCGACCATATATGTTGGTAAGTGTCCGGCCTATCCCGGCGAAGTATTGACAAGTCTAGGACCAGACACTCACATAAACATGTACAGTTCTATATACATATGTACCACAAAATAACAGAAATACTGAAATAAACAAATAGAAAAGGAGGGAACATGATATGAGGAGCACAATTGAATATATATAATTCATCAATGTAATAGAAAATAGAACGCAATAATAATTATCACAAAATAATAAATATAATAGTTTCACGGCATCACTATTCGTGTTTTTGCTCTCATCCTCACCGAAACAATCATATAAAAGTGCACGGCATCACCTTTTGTGCTACTCTCATCCTCACCCAAACAATCAAATAAAAATGCACGGCATCACTCTTCGTGCTTTACTCTCATAACTCATATTCATGGCACGGAATGTTCCTTCGTGCATAATATAATTAATAATGGCACGGAATATTCCATCGTGCATAAATGGTTAAAATATGGAACAGAATAATCCTTCATGCGAATATAATTAGAAATGGAACGGCATCACCCTGCGTGTTTTATCACTCTTCCTCACCCAAACAACAGTCACAATCAACGGGCAAGAAGAATGAAATAAATAACAAGAACCATCCCGGCAAGGGAACAATAACAACAGCACAATAAGATCCCTGCAAGGGAACAATAACAACAACAACAATAAGGTCCAGGCAACGGAACAAGAATACAACTTTCACAACCCGGCAAGGGCTCAATAATATAACTTAGGAGAGTTCCACATTAGTTCAAAACATGTACCAACAATGACTCACGGTCATGCTAGACTCCGGTGTATAGATACTCATCACCACGCCTATACACCGCACTCGATCATTTAGCAATTAGCATGTTATTATACTCTAATCTCATTCCCTCAAGCTAGGATAGATCAAACACTTACCTTAAAGCCTTGAAGTCCGATTAACCTTCAATTATTTCTTTACCTCATAATTCAACCTCCAACACTCTCAAATCTAATCACAATTTGTTTAATTACTTTAATAAACACTATAAGAATTGGTTTGAATGCATAAAAATTGTTTTTCCAAAGTTTTACTCAAAATTTCCCAAAACGCCCCCGAGCCTACGTGGTCGAAACTCGGGGTTCGAACCAAAATTCGGTTATCCATTCCCCCACGATTTCAATTATATTATTTTTTTTGAAATCGAACCTCAAATCGAGGTCCAACTCCCCAATTAATGAAAAACCTAGGTTCTACCCAAAAATATAAAATTTCACCCATGAAAATCTTTGATTTCAAATGAAAAACATGTTTAATGATGCTAAGAGCTGAAAGAATTAAGTGAAAATCGACTTACAAGTGATTTGAGATGAAATTGCTCTTGAAAAATCGTCTATGGAGTTTTGGGTTTTGAAAGAATTGTTAAAAGTGGGATTAAGTATAAAATTGCACAGGTGCAGATATGGGAAATGCGAACATATGTTCGCATTTGCGAACTTGGCAGGCCTGGGAATGGCGACATAATAGTTCGCAATTGCGAACATAGGTCTGGGGTGCGAACATAGTATCCCATTTGCGATGGAATCGCATCCGCTTGAACAAAAGATCGCATTTGCGATCTGGCCCGCCTACATCTCTGCTTCGCATTTGCGATAGGAGCTTCGCATTTGCGAAGTCGCATTTATAATGATTTCTTTGCAAATGCGAAGATACCAGCTGGGAGAAAAATATCAGCTGTGTTTATTTCAAAAATGCTCTCGTGACCTATCCAAAAATCATCTGAGCCCTCGGGGCCCTAAACCAAACATGCACACAGCCTCAAAAACATACCACGAACTTGCTCGCGCGATCAAATCTCCAATATAACATCGTTTACATAGAATCAAGCCTCAAACTCATGATTTCTCTTTTTAAACTTCATAAACTTTCAAACTTGGAAGTTGGAACTCATAGTTCAAAAAACATCAAACGATATCCGATTTCCATCAAACTTTGCAGGAAGCGCTTAAATAATATATAAGAGTTGTACCAAGCGTCGGAACCAAAATACGAGCCCGATACCATAGTCTTTAAATAAATTTTCATTTTTATTTTCCTTAATAATTTTAGAAAAACAATTTAATAGAAAAATGCTTTTACTCAGGTTCTAGACCACGGATTTTGACTCCGGACACATGCCCGAGTCCCATATTTTTCTACGGACCTTCTAGGACAATTCGATCTCGGGTCCGGGTCCGTTTACCAAAACTTTTGACCAAAGTCAACTATTATCATATTAATATCAAAATTCTTAAAAGTTTTCATAGAATTCACATATTCCAACATAAAAAATTTCTGGCTACATGCCCGGACTGTACACGCAAATCGAGGCAATATAAAAATAAGGTTTTCAAGGCCTGAGAAGCACGGAATAGATGAGGAAAATAGGTGATGACCCTTTGGATCGTCACATCCTCCACCTCTAAAACAAATGTTCATCCTCGAACGGACAAGAGAAGGAAGTACTTGAGTCGGAGAACAAATGTGGATAACAGCTCTGCATATCAGACTCAGACTCCCAGGTCGATGCCTTAGGAGGCTTACCTCTCCACCGAACACACATGGAAGGAAAACGCTTCGACCACAACTGTCGAACTTACCGGTCTAGAATAGTTACCGGCTCCTCCTCGTAAGATAGATCCTTGTCCAACTGGAAAGTACTGAAATCTAACACATGCGTAGGATCACCGTGATACCTTTGAAGCATAGATACATGAAAAACTAGATGCACGACTGATAAGCTAGGTGGCAGTGCAAGTCTATAAGACACCTCTCCCACTCCATCCAGAATCTCAAATGGACCAATGTACCTAGGGCTAAGCTTGCCCATCTTTCCGAACCTCATCACACTCTATATAGGCGACACCCTGAGCAATACTCGATCACCAACCATGAAATCTTCATCTCGAACCTTACGGTCTTCATAACGCTTCTGTCTAGACTGGTCCGAACGCACCTCTCTTGAATAGTCATGACTTTATCTAAGGCCTTCTGAACTAAGTCGGTACCTAATAACCGAGCCTCCCCCGCTCAAACCATCCGACTGGAGACCGACACCGCCTACCATAAAATGCCTCATATGGAGCTATTTGAATGCTAGACTGGTAGTTGTTGTTGTAGGCGAACTCTGATTAGGGTAGAAACTGGTCCCATGAGCCTCCAAAGTCAATGACGCAAGCTTGGAGCATATCCTCTAAAATTTTAATAGTTGTCTTGGACTGACCATCCATCTGAAGATGGAATGTTGTGCTCAACTAAACTTGGGTGCCTAACTCCTGTTGGACTGCTCTCCAGAAGCGCGAGGTAACTGTGTACCCCGATCTGAGATAATTGATACTTGCACCCCATGAAGGTGAATAATCTCCCAAATATAAATCTCCGCTAACCTCTTAGATGAATAGGAGACTGCTACTGGAATGAAATGAGCTGACTTGGTCATTCTATCAACAATAACCCAAATAGCATCAAATTTCTTCAGAGTTAACGAAAGTCCAGTAATGAAGTCCATTGTAATCCGCTCCCACTTCCACTCGGGAATCTCAATTCCTTGGAACACACCACCAGGCCTCTGGTGCTCATATTTAACATGCTGACAATTTCAACACTGAGCGACATACGCAACAATGTTCGTTTTCATCCTATGCCCACCAATAATGATACCCCAATTTCTGATACATTTTTACGGCGCCTGGGTAAATAGAATACCAAGAACTATGGGCCTTCGCTAAGATCAAATCTCGAATCCCATCAACATTGGGCACACAAACTCGCCCCTGCAATCTCAATACTCCATCATCATCTAAGGTTACCTTCGTAGCATCTCCTCGCTTCACAGTGTCTCTTAGGTCACGCAAATGGGGATCATCGAACTGCCTCTCATGGATACACTCCAATAGGGAAGAACGAGCGACCGTGCAAGCCAACACCCTGCTAGGCTCTGAAGTATCTAATCTCATGAATCAATTGGCTAAGGCCTGAACATCTAGAGCAAGCAGTCTTTGGCTGACTGGAATATAAGCAAGACTACCCATGCTGGCAGACTTTTTACTCAATGCATCAACCACCACATTAGCCTTACCTGGGTGATATAATATAGTAATGCCATAATCTTTTAGCAAATCTATCCATCTCCTATGTCGTACATTCAACTCATTCTGCTTGAACAAGTACAAAAGGCACTTGTGATCTGTGTATACCTCACACGCCATACCATGTAGATAATGCCTCAAAATTTTCAAGGGAAGAACAACCGCTGCCAACTCTAGGTCATGAACTGGATAATTCTTCTCATGGATTTTCAACTGTCTCGAAGCATATGCAATAACCTTGCCATCCTACATCAAAACCACTCCAAGACAAGTACGTGATGTATTACAATAGATTGTGTAAGGCCTTGAACTCGTGGGCAAAATCAACACTGGTGCCATAGTTAGAGCTGTCTTGAGCTTCTGAAAACTCGCCTCGCACTCATCAGACAACTTGAACTGGGCACCCTTCTTGGTCAACCTGATCATTGGGGCTTCAATAGAAGAGAACCCTTCTACGAACCAATGGTAGTAACCTACTAACCCCAAGAAACTTCGAATCTCGGTCACTGAAGCTGGTCGAGGCCAATTCCTAGCTGCCTTAATCTTTTTTGGGTCTACATGAATACCCTCTACTGATACAATATGACCCAGAAGTACAACAAAACTCAACTAGAACTCGCATTTTGAAAACTTGGCATATAGCTGATTATCCTTCAGAGTATGAAGAACCACTCGGAGGTGCTGCTCGTGCTCTTTCTGACTGCGGGAGTACTACACCAGGATATCGTCTATAAAGACTATGATGAACATATCGAGATAAGGCCTGAACACTCGGTTCATCAACTCCGTAAATGTCGTTGGGGCATTGGTCAACCAGAAAGACATGACTAAGAACTCGTAGTGCCCATACCGAGTGCAAAAAGCTATCTTAGGAATATCAGCCGCCCTAATCTTCAGTTGATGGTAGCCAAACCTCAAGTCTATCTTTGAGAACACCCTTGCTCTCTAGAGCTGGTCAAACAAATCATCAATCCTCGATAGTGGATACTTATTCTTTATCGTAACTTTGTTTAATTGTTGGTAATCAATATACATCAGTATTGAACCGTCCTTCTTCTTCACGAATAACACCGACGCACCCCAAGGAGAAACACTAGGCCTGATAAAGCCCTTCTCTAGCAAGTCTTGCAACTGATCATAAAATCCTTTAACTCTGGCGGGGCTATGTGATACGGTGGAATAGAAATAGTCTGATTGTCCGGTGCCAGATCAATACATAAATCAATATCCATGTCGGGTGGCATACCTGGAAGGTCCGAAGGGAAGACCTCGGAAAACTCCCGTACAATAGGAACCAATTCAATAGAAGGAACCTCTGCACTAGAGTCGCGAACATACACCATATAAGCTAAACACCCCTTCTCAACCATGCGTCGAGCCTTAATGTATGAAATGACATTGCAGGTGGCGTGACCTGGGGTCCCTCCCCACTCTAGTCGGGGTAATTCTGGCAAGGCCAAGGTCACGGTCTTTGCGTGACAATCTAGGATAGCATGATACGGGGACAACTAATCTATCCCCAATATAACATCAAAGTCCACCATACCTAATAGTAATAAATCAACACATGTCTCCAGACCCTCAAACACAACCACGCACGAACGATGCACCTAGTCGACTACTATGGAGTCACCCACTGGAATAGACACATAGACAGGAATGTCCAAGGAATAACTAGACATGGCCAAGCATGGTGCAAAGTAGGAAGACACATATGAATATGTAGACCCAGGGTCAAATAGTACTGAAGCATCTCTATCACAAATTGGAATGGTACCTGTAATAATAGTATCTGATGCCTCAGCCTCTGGCCTAGCTAGTAAAGTATAAAATCAGGGATCAGAACTACCTCCCTAAACTATTTCTCTTGGGCGGTCATCCACTTGCTCACCTCTTCCTCTGGCAGGACGGCCTCCACCTCTACGGTCTCGACCTCCACCTCTACGATACCTACCCCTGCCCCTGGCTGGCTGGATAGGCTATGGGTCAACTGGTTCCTAAATCACGAGGTGAGGACCCTACTGCTGAGAACTGCCCGATGCTCAAGGGCAAAACCTGACAAAGTGACCGGCGTCACCACAAGCGTAACAAGACTTTGACAGTTGTGACTGCTGACCCTAACGGCTTGAATAACCTCCACGAATACTCTGAAGAGGTTGAGCTCTCATGGGCTGTTGATCTACATAATGCTCACAAAAATCACGATCACCTGAACCACCCTGCGAAGCCTGGAGAGCTGACTGAAAAGGCGTAGAGGACTGGCCCCTGTCATAAGAATCCCTGCCTCCAGATGAGGCACCACTAACTCTGCCAGAATGACAAGGCCTCTTGTCTGAAGCATGACCACCTCCCCGAGTAAGGGCCATCTCAACTTTGTGGGCCGCGTTAGACACCTCCTAAAAAGATATGTCACTACCAACTCCCATAGCCAGATCGGTTGAATTAACCCATCAATGAACCTGTGGACCCTCTCCCGCTCTGAAGGGAGTATCACAACTGCATGACGTGCTAGATCCATAAATCTCGTCTCGTACTGAGTAACGGTTATGGAACCCTATTGGAGGCACTCAAACTGGCTCCATAGTGCCTCTCGTTGAGTGACGGGAAGAATATACTCCAAGAATAATTCTACAAACTCGTCCCATGTTAAAGCTGGGACCCTGCAGGTCTAGATAAGCAGAAATTCCTCCACAACGTCTTAACAGATCCTGCAAGCCTGAAAGTGAAAAAATCAACCCCGTTGAACTCCACTATACCCATAGTTCTGAGAATCTCGTGGAAATGGTATAGAAAGTCCTGGGGATCCTCCGATGAAGCACCGCTGAAGGTGGTGGTAAAAAGAACCGATCAACTCTCCATAGAGCATCAGAAGTCATGGCCGCTTCATTTCCGACATGAGTTGTAGGGACTGTCTGAGCTGCCACTGCAGGCTGAACTACTGGGGCCTGAGTCTAGGGAGCTACTGGCTTCGGACTACGCGCAACAGGAGTCTAAACCCTTCCTCCAGTCTAAGAAGTGGCTAGTGCACCTGGCAGCAAGCCTGCTCTAGAGACTCTATCCATAAAGCTTGCTATCCGAACTAGAGCCTCCTGAAGATCCGGGGTAAATATAACCTCTCCTAGAACCTGAGCTGGGCCCACTGGAGCTGCTGGGGCTGGAACCTCCTCACCATTTTCAACATGAGGCTCCACCTCTGGAACCTCTACCTGGGGCTTAGATCTTCCCCTACCACGGCCTCCGGCACGACCTCGGCCTCTGCCCCTCGCGGGAGCTGCCTAAGGCTCGGACTGTTGATCAGCGGATGAAGAACGCGTGTTCTCGCCATCTGCGAAAGAACATAGTAGAAATTCAATCAGTATTTAAGGAAACAAATCGCAAGACAAAAAGGAAGAAATGAGAGATTTTTTCGAACTCAATAGACTCTGGGGGACAAGTACAGATGTCTCCGTACCTACCTCTCAGACTTAAGTTTGTTCGTGAGTTGTGAGACCAATTTAACCTAGTGCTCTAATACCAACTTGTCACGACCAGAATTTCCCACTATCAGGATTGTGATGGTGCCTACTCGTGGTAGCTAGGCAAGCCAAGTTAGTCACCATTTTTCATTAGTAAAACCATCTTGTTGTCAATTTAATAACATGAACAATAATAATAACATTAACCGCAGAAGTCTACTTTCATAAATTTGGATATAAATGTGAAATACTCAACACAAATCTTCTACCCAAGATGTGGAGTCACTACCTCACAAACCACTAAGAATAACTACATATAATGGTCTGAAAAAAATATAACAACCGTCTGTCTCGAATAAATGAGACTATAGTATAAATAAAAAAAATACAAGAAGAGACGCTGGGCATGCAGACGCCTGCAAGCTACCACGGTCTCGGGGGTATGAAAATCCTGCTACCGAACTACTGCTGCTGATACTGCTCAAACCTGGACCTGTGCAAAATCGCACAGAAGTGTAGTATCATCACAACCGACCCCATGTGCTGGTAAGTGTCCGGCCTATCCCAGCGAAGTAGTGACAAGTTTAGGACCAGACACTCACATAAACCTGTACAGTTCTATATACATATGTACCACAAAACATTAGAAATACTGAACTAAACAAATAGAAAATGAGGGAACATGATATAAGGAGCACAATTGAATATATATAATTCATCAATGTAATAGAAAATAGAACGCAACAATAATTATCACAAAATAAGAAATTTAATAGTTGCACGGTATCACCCTTCGTGCATTTACTCTCATCCTCACCCCAAACAATCATATAAAAGTGCATGGCATCACCCTTCGTGCTTTTACTCTCATCCTCACCCAAACAATCAAATAAAAGTGAATGGCATCACCCTTCGTGCTTTTACTCTCATAACTCACATTCATGGCACAGAATTTTCCTCCGTGCATAATATAATTAACAATGGCACGGAATGTTCCTTCGTGCATAAATAGTTAAAACATGGCAATGAATGATCCTTCGTGAAAATATAATTAGAAATGGAACGGCATCACCCTTCGTGCTTTATCACTCTTCCTCACCCAAACAACAGTTACAATCAACGGGCAAGAAGAATTAAATAAACAACAAGAACCATCCCGGCAAAGGAACAATAACAACAGCACAATAAGATCACTGCAAGGGAACAATAACAACAACAACAATAAGGTCCCGTTAAGGGAATAATAACACAACTTTCACAACTCGGCAAGGGCTCAATAATATAATTTAGGAGAGTTCCACATTAGTTCACAACATGTACCAACAACGACTCACGGTCATGCTAGACTCCAGTGTATAGACACTCGTCACCATGCTTATACACCGCACTCGATCATTTAGCAATTAGCAGGTTATTATACTCTAATCATATTCCCTCAAGCTAGGATAGATCAAACAGTTACCTTAAAGACTTGATGTCCGCTTAACATTCAACTACTGTTTTACCTATTAATTCAACCTCCAACTCGATCGAATCTAATCACAATTTGTTCAATTACTTTAATAAACACTATATGAATAGGATAGAATGCATAAAAATAATTTTCCCAAAGTTTTACTCAAAAGTTTCCAAAATGCCCCAAGGCCCACGTGGTCAAAACTCGGGGTTCAAATACAAATCTGGTTACCCATTCCCCCACGAGTTCAATTATATTATTTGTTTTGAAATTGGACCTCAAATCGAGGTCCAACTCCCCAATTTATGAAAAACCTAGGTTCTACCCAAAAACATAAATTTAACCCATGAAAATCTTTGATTTCAAATGGAAAAAATGTTTAATGATGTTAAGAGTTGAAAGAATTAAGTGAAAATCGACTTACATGTGATTTGAGATGAAATTGCTCTTGAAAAATCGTCTATGGAGTTTTGGGTTTTGAAAGAATGGTTAAAAGTGGGATTAAATTCATTTAAGTATAAAATTGCATAGGTGCAGATATGGGAAATGCGAATATATGTTCGCATTTGCGAACTTGGCAGGCCTGGGAATTGCGACATAATAGTTTGCAATTGCGAACATGGGTCTGGGGAGCACAGTTCGCATTTGCGAACATAGCATCGCATTTGCGATGGAACCCCATCCGCTTTTGTGAACAAAAGATCTCATTTGCGATCTGGTGCGCCTACACCTCTGCTTCGCATTTGCGATAGGAGCTTCGCATTTGCAAAGTCGCATTTACGATGATTTCTTCGCAAATGCGAAGATACCAGCTGGGAGAAAATTATCAGCTGTGTTTATTTCAATAATGATCTCGTGACCAATCCAAAATTCACTCGAGCCCTCGGGGCTCTAAACCATACATGCACACAGCCTCAAAAATATACCACAAACTTTCTCGCGTGAACAAATCGCCAATATAACATCGTTTACATAGAATGAAGCCTCAAACTCATGATTTCTCTTTTTAAACTTCATAAACTTTCAAACTTGGAACTTATAGTTCAAAACACGTTAAACGACATCCGATTTTCATCAAACTTTGCAGGAAGTTCTTAAACAATATATAAGACTTGTACCGGGTATTGGAACAAAAATACGAGCACGATACCATAGTCTTTAAATAAATTTTCATTTTCATTTTCTTTAATAATTTTAGAAAAATAATTTTATAGAAAAATTCTTTTACTCAGGTTCTAGACCTCGGGTTTCGACTCCGGGCACATGCTCAAGTCCCATATTTTTCTACGGACCTTCCAGGTCAGTCCGATCTCGGGTCCGGGTCCGGGTCCGTTTACCAAAAATATTGACCAAAGTCAATTATTATCATATTAATATCAAAATTCTTCAAATTTTTCATAGAATTCATGTATTCCAACATAAAATTTTTTGGCTGAGCACCCGGACTATGGATGCAAATTGAGGTAATATAAAAATAAGGTTTTCAATTCCTCAAAAGCACGGAATATATGAGAAAAACGGGTGATGACCCTTTGGGTCGTCACAGGGTCGAAGTTCAATTGTAAAAATATTTGTTTAGCTGATTCATGTACGACACATACAATATTCAAAAAGAAGAAATATTTCTCTCATTTGTTTAGCTGATTCATGTGTAAGTCAGATGTTACTACAATTTCTAGTAGTAGTTAATTAATTGAAGGCTCTGGAAGAGCTACTATAACTTTACCTAAGGGAACAATACTTATCATAGAGAATGCAATGTTCTCCTCCAAGTCCAAGAGGAACTTGTTGAGTTTTAAAGATATCCGCCGAAATGGATGTCATATTGAGACAATAGATGAGAATAATCTTGAATATCTCATCATTACCAAAGGTTTCTCTGGTCAGAAAAAGGCTATTGAGAAGTTCCATCTTTGTCTTGTGGACTGTCTTGGACAAGAATTAGTGCAATTGAGACACATTCTATTGTAAACCAAAAGGTTACTGCTTCCAATACTTTTGTACTTTGGCATGATCGATTCGGGCATCTTGGATCAATTATAATGAGATGGATTATAGAAAACTCAAATGGCCATCCGTTAAAGAATTTAAAGATTCTTTTAAATAATGAATTTTCTTCCACTTCTTGTTATCAAGGCAAGTAAATTATTAGACCATCACCAACATATGTTGGAATTGAGTCCCCTGTGTTTTTGGAATGTATACAAGGGGACATTTGTGGACCTATTCACCAACCTGGGGGTCGTTTAGATATTGCATTGGCTTAATAGATGCATCTTATAGATGGTCTCATGTGTGCCTATTGTCATCACGCAACCTCGCGTTTGCAAAATTAATGGCACAAATAATTTGATTACGGGCGCAATTCATCGATAATCAAATTAAGTCTATTAGACTTGATAATGCTGTTGAGTTTCCATCACAAGCATTTAATGATTATTGCTTATCAATTGGGATAAAAATGGAATATCATGTATCTCATATTTACACTTAAAATGTCCTTGCAGAGTCTTTAATTAAACATTTCCAATTGATAGCAAGATCGTTACTCATGAAAACGAGACTGCCTACTTTTGTTCGGGGTCACGCCATTTTGCAAGCAGCAATGCTAGTTCATCTCAGACCGACAAATTATCATAAATATTCTCCATTGCAATTAGTTTTGGGTCATTAACCTAATATATCCCATTTATGAATTTTTGGATACATAGTATATGTGCCTGTATCACCGCCATATCGCACTAAAATGGGTCCCCAAAGAAGGTTAGGAATATATGTTGGGTTTGAATCACCCTCTATTATTCGCTACCTCGAAACATTGACGGGAAATTTATTTACTGCATGTTTTGCAGACTGTTGATTCGATGAGACGCTTTTTCCAAAATTAGGTGGAGAAGTTGGTGAAACCAAACAGGAAATTTTGTGGAAAAGCCCATCATTATATCATTTTGATCCATGTACCTCTATTTGTGAAAAAGATGTGCAAAAGATTATCCATTTGTAGAGAATAGCAAATCAAATATCAGATGCATTTACGGATATGAAAAGGATAACAAAATCACATATCCCTGCGCAAAATATTCCAATCTGTATTGATGTCCCTATTGGACAATCTTCTAGTGTCATAGCTAATGAGTCAAAAGCACGCCTAAAACATAGCAGACCATTATGTTCCAAATATCAAAATCCTAGAAAAAGAAAAATAAATTATTAAAATGACACTACGAAATAATCTCATGAAGAAATTCACGATTTGACAAGAGGGGTTGCTCTGATGGTAAGCAACCCCCACTTCCAACCGAGAGGTTGTGAGTTCGAGTCTCCCCAAGAGCAAGGTGGGAAGTTCTTGGAGGGAAGGATGTTGGGGGTCTATTTGGAAACAGCCTCTCTACCCCATGGTAGGGGTAAGGTCTGCGTACATACTACCCTCCCCAGACCCTACTAAGTGGGATTATACTGGGTTGTTGTTGTTGTTGTTGTTGTTGAAGAAATTCACGATTTGATAAATTCAGAGATTCATGAGGAATCCACTGAGCCCGAGACTCAAGAAAATAAGGAACTATTAATAAATCCAATTGATATTGAGACAAATTGAATTGAGTGGATATAGTGATGGATTATGTCTTTGCATAAAATGTTGCATCTAGAATTATGCAAGAAAGTGAGGATTTTGAACCTCAATGTGTTGGAGAATGTTGACAAAGACTTGATTGGCCAAAATGGCAAGAAGTTATCCAATCAGAGTTGAATTCACTTGCAAAACATGATGTTTTTAGGCCCATAGTCCAAACACCTAATGGTGTTAAGCCAGTTGGCTATAAATGGATCTTTGTAGGCAAGAGAAATGAGAAAAATGAGATACAAATATATATGGCACGCCTTGTTGCACAAGGATTTTCACAAAGGTCTGGTGTCGATTATGAAGAGACATATTCACCCATTATGGATACTATAACATTCTGTTATCTCATTAGTTTTGCTGTCCATGAAAAGCTTGACATGCATTTAATGGATGTGGTTACCGTCTACCTTTATGGATCACTTGATAATGGATATACATAAAAATTCCAGTGGGATTTAAAATGGCTCACGCAAATAATTCAAAGTCCCAGAAAATATTCTCAATCAAATTGCAAAGATCTTTGTATGGTCTAAAACAATCAGGACGAATATGGAATAATCGTCTTAGTGAGTATTTATTAAAGGAAGGCTATATAAATGATGTCATTTGCCCATGTATTTTTATAAAGAAAACAACATCAAAATTTGTTGTATCTGTCGTATATGTTAATGATATAAACCTTATTGGAACACCTATAGAACTCCAAAAGCCAGTTGATTATTTAAAGAAGGAATTTGAGATGAAAGATCTCAGAAAGACAAAATTATGTCTTGGTTTGCAAATTGAAAATTTGGCAATCAGAATATTTATTCATCAATTTACCTACATAGAAAAGGTATTGAAACGGTTTTACATGGATGGAGCACATACATTAAGTACTCTGATGGTTGTTTGATCACTTGATGTGAATAAGGATCCATTCCAGCCTCAAGAAGAGGATGAAGAGCTACTTGGTCCTAAAGTACCACATCTTAGTGCAATTGGTACACTAATGTATCTTGCTAATACTACAAGGCCTGACATAAACTTTTCAGTTAATGTCTTAGCAAGATATAACTCTGCTCCGACAAGGAGACATTATAATAGAATCAAATACATATCACGGTATCTAAAAGGGACTACCGATATAAGTTTATTTTATGACAATAATTGGAATCCTGGTCTTGTTGGTTATGCTGATACTGGATATTTATCTGACACCCACAAGGCTCGATCTCAAACAGGTTATGTGTTTACCTGTGTAGGCATTGTCATATCTTGGCGATCAACTAAGAAATCAATCGTGGCTACTTCATCTAATCATGCTGAGATAACTACTATTCACAAAGCAAGTCGAGAGTGTGTGTGGCTGAGGTCTATAATACATCTTATTCGAGACAAATAATTTGAAATGTGACAAACAACCCACGAATGTGTATGAAGACAATGCAACATACATATCTCAATTGAAGGGAGGATTTATAAAAGGAGATAGGACAAAGCACATTTCACCAAAGTTATTTTTCACACATGATCTTCAAAAGAATGGTGATGTCAGTGTGTAACAGATTCGTTCAAGTGATAATATGGGTGATTTGTCCATAATATCTCTACCGACGTCAACCTTCAAGAAGCTAGAATACAATCGGGATGCGAAGGCTCAAGGATGTGAATTGATGCTCTCATCGGGGGGAGTTAATGCGCGTTGCACTCTTTTTCCCTTACAAGGTTTTGTCTCACTAGGTTTTCCTTGCGAGGTTTTTAACGAGGCAACCAAAAGGCGTATATTAGATATGTGTACTCTTTTCCCTTTTCTAGAATTATTTTCCCATTGAGTTTTATTTTAGTTAAGATTTTAATGAGGCACATTACTTATTGAGTAGACATTCAAGGGGAAGTGTTATGAATAGAATTTTATTTGGAGTGAATGTCTACCTTGTAGAGAGTTTTACTTTGTGATTAAGTCATTTTTTCCCTATAAATAAAGTGGTCTTACCCCATTGTAAATCATCCAAAATTCAATAAGAATTTTCACTCTCTTTTTCTGCAATATTGTTCTTCTACTTTTATTGTTTCATCACACCTTGTAAATTTTTTAATTATCGTTATTTTAAAACAAATCCATTTAAATTAAATAAACAATAAAAAGAAGAAAAAACAATAATAATACAAAAGAAGAGATCGAGAATGCTTTAGAATTGAACGACTTCTATAAAAGAACATCCTAGAATATGATAAATATAACATTCTTCCCATAATACAAATTTTCTACGATTATATATATATATATATATATATATATATATATATATATATATATATATATATATATATGTTTGAAAAATTCTCAAAAATACTCCTGAACTATTGAAAAAGATTTAAAAATACTCCTTCATTCATCTTTTTTGTTCACTTATTCCCATTGACCTATTCACCTTTTTGGTTCACTTATTAACTTTGACCGTTAGGTCAATGCTGAATTAAAAATAATAATTATTTAAATTCCAAGTGACAACTTCTTATTGGCCAAAATTAAAACATCTAACACATTAGAAAGACCCACCCATATCTACCCATTTTCGTACTAACCCGCTTCAAATACTAACCAGACCCAAATAAAAAGTTCAACTAAAAAAGAAGCCAAAACCGTGACATAGAAATTTATATGATTCCAAAATCTATAAATTATATCACTACCAACTCATCGCTATATCAAGTGAGCTCCAGTTCCTCAATGCTAGAAAATGCAGAATATCTGGAAGCACCTACTTGGGAACTTACTTATTGTATGGGGAACAATCGGACATAAGATGAGGCGGATATGTATATACGTACGGCCGACTCTGATGCAATACGGGTCGGGCACGCCTCCTTACGTGGCCGCTAACACTGGGTGACGTCATCCTTCGTGTCCGCACGGCGAAAAGGATACGTCCTCGTCCATAGTAGCGTATCAGCAAGCTAGTCCGAGTAGACGTCCCCGACTCCCCCTACCCTGTGTTTTCGTTGTAATAGCAATCGCTTTGGGGCGATGTAATATGCCGGCGAGGGGGTCGTCCTTCTATATAAGGGAGGGTCCCCCTCATTTGTAACACAAGTATTATTGATCATTAATAATACAACTCTCTCTCTCTCTACCATTTTTCTCTCTATTGTTATCTCTTTATTGCTTACTTTCTCAAGCACTTGATGAAGTTTCATCTTTTTCATATAATAAAAACATATACACGAACCCAAAGATCGATCTTGAAGACATATTACCATTGATTCCGATTTACCCTTCATTTATTCATTGATTGTCCCTAACCCGTAAAGCAACCTGTAGTTTTTGGGTCAAACAATTTGGCGCCATATGTGGGAATTTCGAGAATCAAACTCGTAGTATACATTCACAAGATCCGATCATCGAAAAAAGTCTGGAAATGGCTAAAAATGACACTCAATCCAAAGCTATGGCAGAAGTTACCACCGACCTCCTGAGTTCCATGAACGAGGCCGGTGGTAGCGCTGCCATCAACGCTACCCCTGGTGTCGCGCCCGAAGCAAAGGCCTCACATCCCCCCTTTGGGAACCTTGCTACCCCGCAGAAAAGGGACACCTCCACTTCAAAAGAAGCACCCCCAACAGTCAAGAAGCTATTGGAGGAATGGCTTACCAGCACCCTGAGCAGCCTAAGGGAAAAGCCACCACGATGCTGCGAGAATGCAGCACCAGCAATAAGCAATACCACCGCGGCAGATGAACAGGAAGGAACACGAACCAACGGCCAACTCGTCGAGAAACAAACACACGGTGACACGTTAGCCTCTATCCGGAGGAAGATGGAAGAAATGGAAAGCAAAAATCAGGCCCTCCGCGACCAGATGAAGGAGAACCAAGATAGGGTTGACAAGATCCCCGGAGCACCTAAACTGCTACCCAAATGGGATGTAGGAAGGTTTGTAGAACAACCCTACTCCGAAGAAGCCACACCCTACACCATTCCGAAGACCTTCAAGATGCCCCCCTACTTGAAGGTGTACGACGGAACCACCAATCCAGAGGATCATCTCATCCACTATGTCACCGCCGTGAAAGGTAATGACTTGTCTAAAGAACGGGTACCATCAGTGCTGCTGAAAAAGTTTGGCGAAACGCTGACCGGGGGAGCATTGACCTAGTACTCCCAACTACCTGCCAAAGCAATCTCAACCTTCGAGGAAATGGCGGACAAGTTCAACACAGCACATGCCAGCGCTAAGAAAGCAGAAGCAAGGGTGAATGACATCTTCGCCGTCAGACAAACCACAGACGAGGGCCTCGGGGACTTCCTTTTCAGGTTCAACAGGGTAAGAATGAGCCTGCCAAACGTATCAGAAGGAATGGCGGTAGCGGCCTTCCAGAACGGACTCAGCAGTGACGACTCCAGAGCTACCGAAAACCTGCTAAGCCAGCTCATGAAGTACCCCCCCATGACCTGGGATGAGATCCACAATGCCTACTTCACCGATGTACGGGCAGACGAGGAGGATCTCAACGGACCAAACCGACGGCTAGCAGCCTTGCACCCGGATACGAGAAGTGATTGACGGCACGAGAGATGCCGGGAACTTCCCCCTCATCCCAGAAAGGAGCGACACCAACCCTATACGAGGTCCTCACATCCGTCCCCTCGCCATACGGACGTCGTGCAACGCCACCTCGCCCCACTTAGGAACGAACGAGGTACGCCCCATTTTACTTTCCTCACATAACTTTTGTGTCTCTTCTTCAGAAATAGTGTACGCACTGTAGAAGCTTGGTACCAAGTTGCAGTGGCCCCAAAATAAGAAATCGAACCCTGCCACAAGGAAGTCAAATGTCCTGTGCAAGTTCCACCAGGAACGAGGGCACAGGACCAAAGATTGCATCGGTCTGCGACAAGAAGTCGTCAGAATGCTCAACTAGGGGTACCTAAAGGAGCTGCTCAATGACAAAATGAAAGCCAATTTTGCACGCGGACGAGAGCCGGGGACCTCGAAAACCACCCTCTCTGACATGCACGGTAAACATGATTGTCAGAGAAGGGAACGACATCACCATTAATCACGTCAAATTTGCCAGCACACACAGACTGAAGAGGACCATCTCCCACGAACGGTACGATGACCTCGAAGGAAGTATCACCTTCGATAAGTCTGACGCCGACGGTTTGTGCTTCCCTCATTATGATGCTTTAGTTATTACTCTACGTATCACTGATACTGATGTCAGTAGAGTCATGATTGATGACGGAAGCGGCGCTTACATCATCCATCCGAGAGTCCTCTCACAGATAGGACTCGAGGACAGGATAACCCCTTGCTGCATAACTCTAATTGGTTTTAACAATGCAGTAGAGCACACATCAAGAGAAGTGACCCTACCCGTCCTCACAGGAGGTGTTACCCTGGAAACTACATCCCATGGATACACGCCATGCGAGCGGTTCCCTCGAGCCTATACCAAGTGATCAAATTCCCTACCCCATGGGTTATATTCAGCATTAAAGGGGAGCCACGCACAATGCAGGAATGTTATAAAATAACTCAAGACTGCGCCCACACCAGGAAATTGAACGGGGCGAGCGCATAAGCATAGTAATTAGCCATGTCGGGAACCCAAGCGGACTCAACGGCCAACGCTATAAGAGACCCAGACATCATAAAAGCCTGCAAAGCTACAGTTGAATATCTCGACCCGGTTCAACTAGACCGGGATGACCCCGAGAAGAAGGCATAATTGGTCACGGACTCGCCAACCCGGGTAAGTACCATGAATTCTTAACTAAACATGCAGACACGTTCACTTTTTCCCATGCAAACATGCCAGGGATCTCGCCAGATATCGCCACCCACCGGCTCAACGTGGACCCATTACATCCGCCGGTAAAATAAGTCAGGAGAAAGTTCAATGTCGCTATCAATGAGGCGGTCCGTAAAGAAGTAGACAAGTTGCTAGCCAACGGCTCCATAAAGGAGTCGAAATACCCGCAATGGGTCGCCAACGTGGTGATGGTCAAAAAGAAGAGCGGGAAGTGGAGGATATGCATGAATTTCACCGACCTGAACAGTGTCTGCCCTAATGATTCCTTCCCCTGCCTCATATCGACCAACTGATCGATGCCACCATCGGACACGAGCTACTAAGTTTCTTGGACGCATACTCTGACTATAACCAAATCCTAATGGCCGAGGAAGATCTGGAGATAACCACCTTCATCACCCATCAAGGCACCTACTGTTGCAGAGTGATGCCCTTCGGGCTGAAGAACACGGGAGCTACTTACCAAAGGTTGGTCACCAAGATGTTCAAAGAGCAACTTGGGAAAACCATGGAGGTGTACATTGATGACATTCTAGTGAAATCAGCGAGGAAGGAGAATCACATCGATCACTTGCGAGAAGCCTTCGAGATATTGAACAAATATGGAATGAAGCTGAACCCCGAGAAATGCGCCTTTGGCGTGGCATCAGGGAAATTCCTTGGTTTCCTCATATCCCTAAAAGGGATCGAAGTCAACCCCGACCCGATTAATGCGATCGCCTCGATACCCGAAGTACTCAACAGTAAGAAACAGGTTCAGAAGTTGACAGGCCGAATAGCCGCCCTCTCTCGCTTCATCTTCCGATCGTCAGATAGATGCCACAAGTTCTTCAGTGTGTTGAGAAAAGACAGCGGATTCCACTGGAATGACGAATGCATCAAAGCCCTCTAAGATTTGAAAGTGTATCTGACGTCCCCACCATTGTTGACGAAAGCAAAGCCGGGTGAACCCCTACTGACATACCTGGCCGTCTTAGTGGTTGCGGTCAGCGCAGTGCTCGTTCGCGAAGAAAAAGGTACACAATCACCTATCTATTACATTAGCAAAACTCTAGTGGACGCTGAGACTCGGTACCCACACCTCGAGAAATTGGCATTGGCATTGGTCACGGCTTCCAGAAAGCTGAGACCCTATTTCCAATGCCACCCCATCTGAGTGGTTACCACTTTCCCTCTGAGAAGCATCCCGCACAAGCCTAAACTGTCGGGCCGTCTTGCCAGATGGGCCATAGAGCTCAGCGAGCACGACATCACCTATATCCCCAGAACTGCCATCAAATCACAAGTCCTCGCCGACTTCGTGGCCGATTTCAATGCCAAAATCTCTCCTGAGGCAGAGAAGGAGGCCCTGCAAAGAACTCCAAACATCAACCCCTGGATACTCCACACCGATGGGGCCGCGAACGCTTTGGGATCGGGATTGCGACTCGTCCTCGAAATCCCCATGGGCGAAGTCATTCGCCAGTCCATACGATGCCCCTAAATGACTAACAACGAGGCAGAGTACGAAGCTGTTATTGCAGGTTTAAAACTAGCCGCCAGGTTCGGGGCCCGACGACTGATCCTACATTGCGACTCGCAACTTGTGGTAAATCAAGACACCGGGACTTATCAGGTCAAGGAGCAGAGGTTGCAAAAATACCGAGTAGAGGTCTGTAAGCTGATGGCCCAATTCGACCAATGTCGCTTCGAACAAGTTCGTAGGGTACACAACATTGAACCAGACGGGTTGGCTAAATTGGCCGCAGCAGCCACCAACCTAAATAAAGAAAGAACCGTCGCCCTCATGCACTCTGCCATCGACCATAGCGAGGTACTCTCCCTGCATCTAACTTGGGACTGGCGCAATCAATTTGTATCATATTTGCAGGATGGGAACCTACCACACGACAAAAAAGAAGCAAGAAAGCTTCGCACACAAGCAGCGAGGTACTGTCTGGTGAATTACGATCTCTACAAAAGAACCTTTGGAGGACCCCTGGCTAAGTGCCTGGGCCCCAACCAAACGACGCCGGTGCTAGAAGAGGTCCACGAGGGCCATTGTGGCGTCCATATAGGAAACTGAGCACTCGTACAATATCTAATACGGGCTGGATACTACTGGCGACCATGAAAAAGGACGTGCCCGAATACGTCCGTTAATGCAAAAAATGTCAAAAGTTTGCCCCCCTAATACATCAGCCAGGAGAGTCCCTCAACTCGGTCACATCTCCATGGCCCTTCATCAAATAGGGAATGGACATAGTCGGACCACTACCTATCGGACGAGGAAAGGTACGCTTCTTATTAGTTTTAACTGACTATTTCTCTAAGTGGGTGGAAGTAGGTGCCTACGCCCAGATCCGCGAGCAAGATGTCTTAGCCTTCATCTGGAAAAACATCATATGTCGCTTATGCATCCCCAAAGAGATAACGTGTGACAACGGACGACAGTTCATAGGACAAAAGACAACCGACTTCTTCGATAAATGGCGTATCAAAAGAATACTCTCAACGCCATATCATCCGGTCACTAACGGCCAAGCAGAGTCGTCCAACAAGACCATACTAGACATCCTGAACAAAAAACTCGAAGACGCCAAGGGATTGTGGCCCGAACTGCTGCCAGAAGTACTATGGGCACATAGGACCACCCCCAAATCCTCCACAGGAGAGACTCCCTACTCATTAGTCTACGAGATCGACGCCATCATACCAGTCGAAGTCGGTGAACCAAGCCTTAGATACTCACACACAAGCAGAGAGGAGAACGACGCGAGCCGACTACAAAACTTAGACGAAGCCGAAAAAAGAAGAGAAATGGCCTACATCAGGCTAGTGGCCTAAAAATAGAAGATCGAGAGATACTACAATAAAAGGATGAAAATCTGCCCGCTCAATATAGGCGACTATGTGCTAAAGGCCAAAACACTGGCATCCAAAGACCGTAACGAAGGGAAGTTAGGCACCAATTGGGACGGGCCCTATAAAATCATCGCAGTGGCAGACAAAGGCTCCTTCAAGTTAGAAACCATGAACGGAAAGATACTCCAAAATCACTGGAACATCTCACACCTCAAACGATTCCACTTCTGAAAGGTATCCCCAAGCCGCACTCTTTTTCCCTCATCCGTGTTTTGTCCCAATTAGGTTTTCTCGGAGAGGTTTTGAATGAGGTGATGAAGGATATGCCCGAAAATGTTTACGAGGTTATTCTGATACCCCAAGCGTACCGCCGAGCGGCATGAATGGCTTATCACAAGGACTAGGACTACGCCCATAAGGTTAGAAAGGCTACGGCCATCTCCAATGTATGAAAGGCTACGGCTATCTCCTATGTATGAAGGCTACGGCTATCTCCAATGTATGAAAGGCTACGGCCATCTCCAATGTATGAAAGGCTACGGCCATCTCCAATGTCTGAAAGGCTACGGCCATCTCAAATGTTTACGACCACCTTAAATATAAGAAAGGCCTCAACGGCGAAGGGAGAGACTACGGTATCCACCGTTCTAAATAAAAGGCTAAGGCCTTAACGGCGAAAGGAGAGACTATAGTCTCCTCCGTTCAAAATAAAAGGCTAAGTCCTCAACGGCGAAGGGAGAGACTACGGTCTCCTCCGTTAAAAATAAAAGGCTAGGGCCTTAACGGCGAATGGAGAGATTACGGTCTCCTCCGTTCAAAATAAAAGGCCAAGGCCTTAACGGCGAAGGGAGAGACTACGGTCTCCTCCGTTCAAAATAAAAGGCGAAGGCCTTAACAGTGAAAGGAGAGACTACGGTCTCCTACGTTCTAAATAAAAGGCGAAGGCCTTAACGGCAAAAGGAGAGACTACGGTCTCCTCCGTTCAAAATAAAAGGCTAAGGCCGTAACGGCGAAAGGAGCGACTACGATCTCCTCTGTTCAAAATAAAAGGCTAAGGCCTTAACGGCAAAAGGAGAGACTATGGTCTCCTCCATTCAAACCAAAAAGGATAAGGCCTTAACGGTGAAGGGAGAGACTACGGTCTCCTCCGTTTAAAATAAAAGGCTAAGGCTTAACGGCGAAAGGAGAGACTACGATCTCCTCCATTTAAAATGAAAGCCTAAGGCCTTAACGGCAAAAGGAGAGACTACGGTATCCTCCATTCAAAATAATAGGCCAAGGCCTTAGCGACGTAAGAAGAAACCGCTATAAATAAAGGGCGACGCCCCGAGTAGTATAGAAATAAAAAAGAGGGGACATAGAGGAGGCATAAAACAGTTCTTGAGAAATTGCCAAAAAGTCTTATTAAATATATTACAAGATTATAGAAGAGTATTGATTACAAAAAATACATATCCTAGCTAACTACCAAAACCCCCGTCGCCCTCCTCCGCACCAGCCGCACCATCCTCACCTTTGTCCTGGAACACCCTATCGATCCAAGACTCGGTGCCCAACTAATTCACCTCTGCAAATGAGCTACCCATCTAGCCGGAAGAGTTGGGGTCATACCCACAAGCTTCACGAGCGACCCTGACCAGGTAGCGCTGAGCATCAACCTCCGCCTCGGTGGCTCTACCAGCGGCTAGCAACTCCTCGAACACAGTCCGCCTCGCCTCAACATACACGAGCCCGTTTTGAGCTTCACAGGACGTGTCGCCAGCGGGGGCAACGGCCTCCGCCTGCTGAAGGACTGCCATCCTATCGTGGATGTCTGAAGATTGGCCGGCAGGGCGTCAACCTTGGCACGTAATTCCGCCGCTTCCATCATTGCCACACGGCTAAGGTCCAGTTCCCCCTCCCGCTGCTGGCAGCAGCCAGCAAATCTGTGTCTGCCTTCTGTAGTTGGGTTGTCTGTTTACGCAGCTGCTCCTCCCCTGCCTGCAAGCTTTCGCAAAAAACTCGGAAGTTGGGGTCCTGAGTGTAGACGTCCGCAAGCGTCTTATGCTTCTCCCAGACCTCGTTATACTTCTTCGATGCCTTTCGGAGGGCAGCAACCTTCTTCTACTCCCTCCGGGTCCGCTCGACCTCCAAGATGAGGGTCTGTAAAAAGAAGGAAGAAAGAAAAAGGAGACAAGTCAAAAGGGTAAAAAACCTTAGAAGTCAAATGAAACCAATATGAAGTAATGACCGAATCATACCTGTAGAGCGGCACCGGCAACTCGATGAGACAGGTCTTTGTCGCTTAAAAACTTCAGAGACTTCGCCTTGGCAGCCCCGCACAGCAAGGACATGTCTGTTGCGGCCTGCTCGCTCTCTAGAAGCAAGTTGAACCCCGTGGGGATCATAATCCGGCGGTTGGGACCCGTCACCACCATATCCACCCGGGCATACTTCTGTTGCGGCACGTCCGCATGTTTAGGGGTCGTCTCAGCACATTCCGGCTGCGGCATGTCCGCACGTTCAGAGGCTGGCTCAGCAACAGTTTCCCCCTCGTCTATAGCTCCACCGGTGATAGCCGGCGTGTTTTCGTCCTTGACGTGTGAGGGGGCAGCATCCACTACGGCTGCCCTCAAAAGTGTCGCCCTCTCCGATCGATGGCGTCAGCCATAAAAATCGATCTCGAATCAGGGCGGCGAGTAACCACCTCCCTTTGTTCAACGACCACCCCTTTTCCAAGGAGCAGCCTACGCCTCTTCTGCTCTAACGGCTCATCGTCCGATGGCGCGCCCTCTTCAATAGAAAGAGACAAAGGTACAACGCCCGCTCCAGATGCCAGGTCAACCACCAGCTCGGTCGCGGGATGAGAAGGCCTAGGAACGTCAACAAAAACTAACTCCCGGATTATGGTGTCACTCTCCGAACGGGCAGCATCGGTAACGTCATCACTGGAAGCTACCACGTCCGCTCGGTCATCTTCAGGCTGAGCAGCCTTAGGGGGACCCTCCCTCCCGAGGAATATAAGCTCAGAATCCGACGGCGGGGAACTGGTGGCACGGTGTCTCCATCTCCGCAGCACATTCCGAGCTGCCAAATACAAGCAAACAAAATGTCAGGTATAACGTCGACGGAACCCAAATAAAAGGCAAGGTTGACAGATCAAAACAACCACCATACCTGGAAGCCCGTACTTGGTGGTGAAGGCGGCCCAAGTCCTACACTCCTCAGCGTAGGGGATCAAACGCCCCACCCAGACTCTTATGTCTGGCACGGATTGAGGCGTACGCGCCCTCGCTGCATCCATAAGAAATAACAAATGTAAGTATCTAAAGGCCATAAAAAGTCGAGCAGACATAAAAATACTAAATACAAGGGATGATATTTACGGTTGTCGTTTCACGCCTCTGGAAACTCAGTCGGGTCCGATACCAAGTCCGAGGTACGGACGAAAAAGTACTTCAACCAAAATTGGCGGTTGGGCTTATCGTCCGCCTCAACGACTAGGCCTTTCGCCCCCCGATATTTTAGTTGCAGCATTGTCCCTCTCATAAATCCAAGGTTGAACAGCTGCAGCATGTGGTAGATGGTGACTTCCAAGCCGGCTCTCTTGGCGTATGTCATCAATAACCGACAAATCTTCCACGTATATGGAGTAAGATGAGCCGAGAAAATATTGTAAAACCGGCACAGTTCCTCCGCCAATGGGTAGATCGAGAGTTTGCATCCCATTATGAACGGATATTCATAAAAGACACAAAATTCTGGCCTATAAACATTGTCCAAGTCCCTCCCAGCAGTATACATAACGGCCGCCTCCGGAATCTGGCAAGATACCCGGAGGTCATGTAAGAGAGGCCGGTGTAGATGGACCTTTCCCATGCAGGGGTAACCACCCTCGTCGGGAAATCCCTCCGAACATACAGTTCACGAGGGAGAAGATTGGTCCACAGACAAAGGGACAAGAGGCTTGCGAACCTTCTTGCCATCCTTTGACGGCCGGGAGACTCCAGAGGTAGCCTCGCCCTCTTCTGCTCCCCGGCAGCGATTAGTCTTAGCCATTTTGGAAGTTTCTTTTTATGTACCAAAGATACAACAGTAAGAACACGAGATCAAAGTGAAGAGTTACAAGTTCTATCAAGAAAAGCTAAGAAACAAAAATATCGGAAGACTTTCTGATGATCCAAAGTGTGGAAAGTCTTGAAACTATCCACTATTTATAATGAGTCGTTACACGAAATTCGAAGAGTTTTCGTACCGAAAAAGAGGCGGCAAACCAAAACGTCAAATCGCCTTTATGACCTACCTTGAAAACAACAGCACTTATGACGCACGCCGTCAGCAGATGACGGTTCAGAAGAACGTGCCGCGTGTATGCATATAGGTAGATCCAATACGGGTCGACTTTATCCACCCATTGCAGATACACTTCGAGTACATCTCCAATAGGCGGAGGAACTATCTGTATGGGGGCGAATCGGACGTAAGATGAGGCGGATATGTCTATACGTACGGCCGACTTGGATGCAATACGTGTCGGGCACACCTCCTTACGTGGCCGCTAACACTGGGTGACGTCCTCCTTCGTGTCCACACGGCGAAAAGGATACGTCCTCGTCCATAGTAGCGTATCAGCAAGCTAGTCCGAGTAGATGTCCCCAACTCCCCCTCCCCTGTGTTTTCGTTGTAATAGCAATAGCTTTGGGGCGATGTAATATGCCGGCGAGGGGGTCGCCTTCCATATAAGGGAGGGTCCCCCTCATTTGTAACACATGTATTATTAATCATTAATAATACAACTCTCTCTCTACCATTTTTCTATCTATTGTTATCTCTTTATTGCTTACTTGCTCAAACACTTGATTAAGTTTCATCTTTTTCATATAAGAAAAACATATACACGAACCCAAAGATCGACTTAAAGACATATTACCACTGATTCTGATTTACCCTTTATTTATTCATTGATTGTCCCTAACCCGTAAAGCAACCTGTAGTTTTTGGGTCAAACACTTATATAAGCTCTTTACTACTACGTCGTTAGGAAGAACAAACTGGTAATGCTGCCACGTGGGGCGTCTTTTTATTATTTTGAACTTTTTATTCGGGTCCGGTTAGTATTGGGGCGGGTTAGTCCAAAAAACAGGTAGATATGAATAAGTCTTTCTGATGGGTTAGATGTTTAATTTCGACCAATAAGAAGTTGCCACGTGGAATTTAAATAATTATTTTTAAAATTTAGCATTGACCTAATGATCAAAGGGTATAAGTGAACCAAAAAATAAATAAAGGAGTATTTTTAGCCCAATAAATGAATAAAGAATATTTAAAACTTTTTGAATAGTTCAGGGGCATTACCCTTCTCCGCTAAAACTTTTATAGTAATCAAGGATTATGATAAAGTGGGGGGTAATGTTTAATTTTTAATAAGTGATTTCGGATTCGAACTTTGAATGTACAATCGCCTTTGTTAGATTATAAAAACATCAAATATTTTTGCAAATCCAAATTTAGTTGCTTCAATATAATTACAAAACACCAGGTGAAAAATGAAAAATAAAAACAAACACACTTATAAAGCCAAACAAATAAAAAAGACAGTCTTAAAAAAAAAAGAAGTCTTATCGATTAGACCAATGAAGCTTTTGTCTTGTTTCTCCAACATAAAAGGCCAAACTAAAACCTTAAATCTATTACCTTCATCTTGTTCTTGTTTTCCCCAAATTCACTTTATGTTCTCAGTGTATGCCACTAGACAGATACTACCTAGGCTACATATAAAAATTATCCCCTCTCCAATGCTTTTATTTTTCTACATATAAAAATCTAATTATGGATTCAGACACTAAACATTCTTGTAAGAACTTTTTCACTATCTTGAGATTTAGAATTTGCTTTTTCTCATAATAGAAAATGGAAAATTCTCAGAGTTATGGCAGAAGAATTGGCATCTGCTTATTTTTGGGCATGTTCTTATTGCTATCTGGTATCAGTGCAGAAGGTATATTTTCATAAAATAAAATAAAAAAGTGTATAGAAAAATAATTCAAGGTTTAATATGTGTATATTTCATTCATCAGATAGGAAACATCCCACAAAAAATGTGAATTTGGCCCCATTTTTGCAGTGGAGAAGTGCTTATTTCTGCTTGCTAAATGTAAGTTGCGTCACTCTGTTTCAACAGTCTTTTACTTTTTCTTTTCTAGTTTCATTTTTATGTATTAATAGTGGAAAAAGTCATTTACACAATTTATTATTTATCAGTAATTATAGTTAAATCTCTGTGACCCCTAGTTCCGCCACTGGATCCAAAATATAAACTTACTAGATCCAACATTTCAGATTCTCAGCATTAAGCTCATTATATGTTTGAAGTTATGAGTTCAATATTCATATTTATTGATGTTTTAGTAGCATTTAACATATATGTACGTATTATTATACTCCCTCTATTTACTTTTAGCTGTTCACAATGGACATGACACGCCCTTAAAAAATAATAAATGAAATACATATTTTACCATATCACCCATAATAAGGATAGCATTTTAGGAATTCTTGAAAAATAATTTGTAGAATGAGTAGTTAACGATAAGGGTAAAACAGAAAAAAGAATTTGGCTTTCTCTTGACTTATTAAAATTAAGAAATAAAGGTAAAAATATATTTAGTATATTGAACAAGTAAAAATAAATAACATTATTAGATCATAAAACTATGTTTTGTCATATTAAAATAATCTTTACCTGCTATAACAATAAAGTCACAAACAATTTTATTCGCGTTAACGCAACTGAACTATACCTACTTTAATTATAAAGTCACAAAATGTAACACTAAAGTCACCATAATGGTAGGTTAATTTTTGCAACCAAAAAAAAAGGTAATTTTCTAATTTTACTGTTTATATCGAATAAAGTTCAGTAACCATACGTAGATGCTAACCTTTTTTCGTCTTGCTTGAATTCCTTGTAAAATTATTCATGTGTTTTTATGGTGCAACACAGACATCTCCAGTTTGTTCAAAGGATCACACACTCACATTATCTGGATGGCTAAATGTGACAAATGAAGAAGGAAAAAAATTCTGTGAAAAAGGAGGGTGTGTACAACATACAAAAGGAGTACTCGACTGCATTCATCATGTCAAACGTGATTTTTGGTTTGCAAATAAAGCTACTGTTCAACATATCTATGACATCATTGACATTGGCTGCAACACCCCACAAGGTTTTTCTTTCTTATTTTTCGAGTTTAACTTTTATGCACCGAAGATATAAAGGAACTTTTACACTATTTGTTGGGCAAAATCAGCCTAAATATACTTTTAACATAGTATAATATTATTCACTTTAAAGTCAAAATCCCTACAATTTACAAGCAGACTCCCAATCTTTTAAGATACTACTCGTTCCCGCACTCAATATTATTACTACACTACTTATAAGAGAACTACCTATTATAAACGGTACTAGTTACATAGAAAATAAAGTAGAGTACCTAATCACCTAATCTGCTTTAACTGGTTAAATTATGCTAATAATCTTAAAAAGTTATTTAGCCGAGGGTTTTTGGAAATATTTTCTCTGCTCTTCCGTGACAAGAGGGGTTGCTCCTGATGGTAAGCAACCCCCACTTCCAACCGAGAGGTTGTGAGTTCGAGTCTCCCCAAGAGCAAGGTGGGAAGTTCTTGGAGGGAAGGATGCCGGGGGTCTATTTGGAAACTGCCTCTCTACCCTAGGGTAGGGGTAAGGTCTGCGTACACACTACCTTCCCCAGACCCCACTAAGTGGGATTATACTGGGTTGTTGTTGTTGTTTTCTCTGCTCTTCCGGGGTATGGATAAGGCTGCGTATATCTTACCCTTCCCAAACCCTACTTGTGAGAATTGTCATCTAAGAAAATTATTTATGCTATTAGTGTATATAAGTATTTCTTTTTGGTTTATGAGTTGAACTTGTATTCATATAAAGTGTAAAATTTTATATTACTAGGTCACTTAATTAAAAGATACTTACCGGTAACTACTCAAAGTAAGTGGAATTAGTTGTAAGGAAATTAAGGCAAATTATAACATACTAAATTACCTTGGTAGTAGAGGTGGCAAAATGGTTAAAAGAAAACTGTTATCCAGTCATATTATTCATTAAAAAGTGAGTTGGATAATTAACTTTTTTAAAACGGGTCGAATATGGATAGAACTCATTTTATATATCCACTTAGAAAATGGATAATCAATGGATAACTAATGTGTTTAACTTTTACATTTGTAAAGCCTCAAATTGGGATTCTTCAAGCTTGGTAGACTAGGAATTCTTCCATAAGTAATTATCATATTCAAAAGCCATGAATAATAAGGATATCCATGTTATCCGCATGATAATTCATTTTTTATTCGTCTCAAATATCGATCGGGTCAAATAATTTATCTATTTTAAAAATTATCCGTTTTAGTCCCGCTCATATCCAACCCCATCCGCCTATTTGTCACCCGTAGTTGGTAGTGTGATATTTACATTGTCAGATTAAATCATTTTTTGACTTTCCTTGTATTCCTATTATACTCTATGAATCCATGATTTGGTTAATGTCAATTGCAGGTTTTAATGGAACAAGCTTGTAACCCCGCTAAAGGTTGAAATCAGCCTCAGCTTATGCACTCTACAGAATCCTTTTTGCTTTGGTGTGTTATGTTTTGTTTGGAAACCTAAAAGATTGTGTACCTAATAGACAATAAAAGGCAACAAATATGAATAGTCATCACCGTTATGTACTTTTTTTTCCTTTGGGAAACAATTTGCACTGGCTTTTCATATCTGAGCATTAGGCTTTTGGTTTGTTAATGAAAGCTACAAATAATGCAATAATATAGGATGCTATAATCATACTTGCCTTCTATTATTTTGTCTACTTATGATAATAAAGGTGTCTTCGTTGTCTAGGCATTCATATTTAAGTTTCATCCCAAAAATATATATGCTATTCAGACTCTTCAAAGATGTTAGGTGCGTGTCGGATCCTTCAAATTTAGTGTATTTTTGGAGGATTCGATATGGATGCGACAACACTTTAGGAGACTCCGAGCAACATAGAAAAATATTAGATTTAGTTGTCCCACGGAACCCAATATTGTATAGGATTTTCTCTCAGCTCCTTTAGATTTACTCGAAAGCCTTTCTTTTCTTTCAAAGCCATGCCTAGTGTCACGGGGGCGTTTTTGATCAACCAGAAACCACACCCGCGCGACAGTCAAGTCCGTTGCTTGACTCAGCCTTTCCTTTACAGTCATTGGCCAAGTTTCACACAGCAACAAGTTTGGCTCAAACAAAACTTAGGCAACCAAAACGGAATTTAATAACACCAGCATATACGGGAACAATTTCCCAACCTTTGCATTAATCAGGAATATATACAAAGGACCCTCACTTTTGGCAAGAACACAAGTCATTCTTGGCCAACACTAAGACCTGCCCAATGCCCAGCCTTAGCCCCTTTTGAAACACTAGAAACCCTCACGTTTCTTTCTTGTTTCCCACTTAGAATTCCTCACGAAATTCCACTCATACTTCTGCCTAAGTTAAAGGCCCTATTATAAAACATAGGCAACCCTTAAACTTGGCAGCACATGACACATGTTGTATACAGCTTTGCCACTTGTCTTACTAAGCTTAAACCTTGTTTCTAACATGTAGTTGACATCCCCAACTACTTAGGACACATTATACACGAAATAGATAATGGATACAAGCATAATCTGATCATGGGAGATCATGGCCTAAACACAAGGTAACCGTCAACTGCTTTCCATGTGCTTCCATCACTTGGCCAGCTGAATTTCGACCAAGGCATGCTTTTTGCCATGCCTTATCTCACTTTTGACATTTCTCCGCACCAATGTCTTGCCCGCAATCCGCTGCCACAGTTTTCCCGCACACGCCCGGCGCCGCTACCGCCCATGCACTACCTTGGTCCTGTTTCTGCCTTGTCTTTGCCAACCTTCATTTCCCTCGTGCCATTGCTTGTATTTTCTTTCCAATATCCTTGACTTCGCTATTGAAAGCCTTTGCCATCATCCCGCCTTTCCGCTTTGATTTAGCTTAGCCTGCACTTAGCTGCCACAACAAAAATGTGTCATCATACTGTTTTGGCGCGCATGTCGTGCCATGCCGCCCAACTTCAACCATGCTGCCTTCTCAAGCCTTTGCCAACCACACCTTGACCATGCCAAGGTCTTGGCCAATACTTGTTCATAACAGTCGTTGCCCGCATGATCGTTCCGCCCGCACGTAGGCCATTGGCAAGGCCATCACGCCGAAATCCTTGCCACAGCCGCATCTGTCCGATGTTCAAAGTCGGGGTCTAACAAACCACCCGCACCCTTTGAAATCGACGTCCTCGTCGAGCCATCTCAATTAATCAACCCCAAAGGGTTGCTGACAAAAACCCCACACGGTGCTTCCTTCACATCTGCCACTAGGGCATTTACTTCCGCCACTTGTTCCTGTTTCTCCGCAGCTAGCATCGCATTTACCCTAGCCTGCACCGGACAGTCCTACTTCAAGTGCGGTACACCGCAAGTGAAACAGTCTTTGAACTTGATGTTCCTTTCGTTGCCCTTGTGATTTTCATGTCTCACATTTTTGGCAAGTTCTTCATCTTTATAAGCTTGTCCCTTCCCGTTTCTCTTCCATTCCCTTGCTTTGTCCTTCCGATCTTACTTCAAATGCGAAGATTCAATAGGTCCACCACCTATATTCAGGTCCGCCAACACATCTGCGGCTGCAATGGCAGTCGAGAGGTTTTGCACATTCTGCCTCCTCAACTCCAATTGTGCCCAGCCCTTCAAGCCACTCATGAAGTAATGCAGCTTATCTTTTTCTGCCATATTTCTTATATTCGGCATCAAGGATGAAAATTCCTTGACATACTGCCTCACTGTGCCACTTGTTTCAAGCGACGCAGTCCATCTCGTGCCATCCACGATGAATTTGTAGGAAGGAATTGGGATTTTAATTCCTTCTTCAGCATCTCCCAAGTTCCGATCTTGGGCAATCCAACACTTTCCCCTTCTGCAACTCGTGTCTGCCACCACACCTTTGCATCATCCGTCAAATACATTGGTGTGATCACCACTTTTTCATCACCCGGCACACGTGCAGCCTAGAAATATGGTTACATATCCCACAAGAAATTTTCCGGTTCTTTGGCACTTCTCGCACCACCATAAGCCTTTGGCTCCGGAATCCTCAACTTAGTGCGCTCATCATTTCTAGGGGCAGAATTTTGCAATGCCCTTCGAAGATCAGCCACTTCCTCACGTAATTCTTCTTTCTCTTGGCGTACCAAGGCCATTTCTGCCAGCGTTGTCTCGTGTCTCGCTGCATAATCCACCTCTATCCATGCCATTCTATCAAGAACAGAAGAATCTCCTTCCGCATCAAGAGCCTGCCCAACCAGTGCTTCCAACTGCTCAATTCTTTGACGCAGTTCCGCATTTGTGCCACCAGCCATGTTCTCAAAAATTCCAACGTAATCTGCCACTGATCATTTTGCCATTGCCATGAACTGCTCCGACCTTTTTTGGCCAATCTGGCTCTGATACCAGTTGTCACGGGGGCATTTTTGATCAACCAGAAACCACACCCGCGCGACAGTCAAGTCTGATGCTTGACTCAATCTTTCATTTACATCCTTTGGCCAAGTTTCACATGGCAACAAGTTTGGCTCAAACAAAACTTAGGCAACCAAAATGGAATTTAATAACACCAGCATATACGGGAACAATTTCCCAACCTTTGCATTAATTAGGAAAATATACAAAGGACCATCACTTTTGTCAAGAACACAAGCCGTTCTTGGCCAACACTAAGATCTGCCCAATGCCCAGCCTTAGCCCCTTTTGAAATACTAGAAACCCTCACGTTTCTTTCTTGTTTCCCACTTAGAATTCCTCACGAAATTCCACTCATACTTCTGCCCAAGTTAAAGGCCCTATTTATAAAACATAGGCAACTCTTAAACTTGGCAGCCCATGACACATGTTGTCTACAACTTTGCCACTTGTCTTACTAAGCTTAAACCTTGTTCCTAACATGTAGTTGACATCCCCAACTACTTAGGACACATCATACAAGAAATAGATAATGGATACAAGCATAATCTGATCATGGGAGATCATGGGAGATCATGGCCTAAAAACAAGATAACCGCCAACTACTTTCCATGTGCATTGCATGTGCTTCCATCACTTGGCCAGCTGAATTTCGACCAAGGCATGCTTTGTGCCATGCCTTAGCTCACTTTTGACATTTCTTCGCACCAATGTCTTTCCCGCAATCCGCTGCCACAGTTTTCCCGCACACGCCCGGTGCCGCTGCCGTCCCATGCACTACCTTGGTCGTGTTTCTGCCTTGTCTTTGCCAACCTTCATTTCCCTCGTGCCATTGCTTGTATTTTCTTTCCAATAGCCTTGACTTCGCTATTGAAAGCCTTTGCCATCATCCCGCCTTTCCGCTTTGATTTTGCTTAGCCCGCACTTAGCTGCCACAACCAAAATGTGCCATCACACTGGTTTTGGCGCGCATGCCGTGCCATGCCGCCCAACTTCAACCATGCTGCCTTCTCAAGCCTTTGCCAACCATACCTTGCCCATGCCAAGGTCTTGGCCAATACTTGTTCATAACAGCCTGTTGCCCGCATGATCGTTTCGCCCGCACGTAGGCCATTGGCAAGCCATCACGCCCAAATCCTTGCCACATCCGCATCGGTCCAATGTTCAAAGTCGGGGTCTAACACCTAGTGTTGACAATATCTTTCATATGGTACATATAATTTAAAAGGAATCTTCAAGCGATAGTAAAGGACGGGCTGCGCAATAGATATTGTGGCCTAAGCCGAAACCATATTGAGAGACTCTTAAATATATTTTATAAATTTTTTATTCTAACAACAAAATTTTCTTTCTAAACAACAAATTAATCATTTAAGACAAATAAATAGCGAATTTCAATAAAAGAAGAGCACAAAGAATAAAGTGGTGAACTATCTGATGTCTGACGAGTTTGACGCTCTAACCATTTATTTTGAAAAGGTTAACTGTCACGACCCAAACCCTGGTCGTGATGGAGCCCAACACAATGCTAGGCAAGCCCGACCATATTAAACTTAAACAGTAAATGATCATATCAGGTGATAAGCGAAATGTAAAAGCATACAAAATACGGTTCCAACCATATCGTGGTGTCACGAGACTGAGCCTCTACAGAATAACATCCTAATACAAACAAGTCTAGGAAAATAGGAAATCAACAAGATGATAAAGAAGGAGAAAACAAGCTCTGCGGACGTTGGCAGCTACCTCGTAATCTCCGCAAAAGTAGACAAGGATCAGCAGCTACAATGTCTCAACTGCTCTCGGGCACCTGTGGATCTGCACAGAAAGTGCAGAGGAGTGGGGTGAGTATTTTTCAACTCAGTGAGTAACAATAATAAACAATAACTGAAAGTAAGAACTCCTGTGCTATCACTTAACAGTTCTAAGGCAACCCTCACAAGTACGTCATCACTGTAGTAAGTACTCTGATCTCCAGTCCACATCTATCTCTACAAGATCCCACACTGATCAAACCCTCACTCGTATCCCTACGGTGTACGGCCATCTCAATATATGAAGACACATACCTATGTCTATAATGTATAAGTATTTAAGTAGGTAATAGGATATGAATAAGTATAATGTTGCGGCGTGCAGCCCGCTCCAATACATATACCGCTGCGGTGCGCAGCCCGCTCTATTTAACGCTGCGGCGCGCAGCCCGCTCCATTTAACGTCGACAGACTTCGGAGGGGCTCCCTAGGCCCAAGTGCTATGATACTGCGGTGTGCAGCCCGATCCATACATATACACTGCGGCGTGCAGTCCGATCCAATATATATCTATACATATATAACTATACTGCTACGGCGTGTAGCCCGATCCCATGATATACACCAGCGCTCACTGAGAATGTGTGCGGACTCGGACTCCGAAGGGGCTCCTACAGCCCAAGCGCAATAATACTGCGGCGTGCAGTCCGTTCCACATGTATATCACTGCGGCGTGTAGTCCAATCCACAAATATATATACTGCTGCGGCGTGCAGCCCGATCCAATATAGGTATATATATATAATACCTCATAATGGGTCCTCGACCTTATCCCAGTTAGTATATACTTGGCCTCTCAGGTCCAATATAATATATCACAGTGGGTCCTTGACCCTGTCTTAGTCAATATAGACTTGGTCTTTCAGGCCCACTCAGCTAGAATAGGGAATTCCACCCTGGATAATCTCTCTCAATGTACACATCTAGTACGGGCTCATATTATGCTATACATCTAGAGCTACGGCTGAGTGTATGTTTCCAACACGATATAAGGGTCACCTAGCTCTATAGGTTCCCTAATGCTCTACAGATCGGCACAAGGCCCCAAACATGGCTATCAGCCCAATTGCACAGTTATAAACTTATTATCAGTCATAACACACAGTATACTATTAGTCGGGAAGGACTAAGTCCAAGTCCCCAATCGCAATGTCACCACGCTCGTCACAAGACGCGTGTCTCATCTCAACATAGCACTGTGAAGTGCAAGTACAGGGTTTCAAACCCTCAGTACATTGTTTACTACTACCACTCACCTCGAACCGATAGAAGCTTCAATCCGCCTTTTGCTTGCCTCGCAACTCAATCTCCTCGGATGCCAAATCTGCTCAAAATCATAGAGAATGCATCAATATATGCTAATTTCACGCAATTCATTCGAAATAACCCAAATTGTATCAAAACCCACAAAGTTGTCAAAACCCGACTTTTGGTGCGCTTCTCGAAAAATTATAAAAGTTACATATTCGGAACCCTCGTCTCAATACGAGTCTAGGCATATCAAATTTACCAAATTAGGACTCCATTTGCCCGCTCAAATCGGTATTTTTCTACAATTTTAGGCCTAGGGCTAAAACCCACATTTAATCCTCCATTTTCATAGAAATAATCCATGATTTCATGATAAAAGCGTGTAATTAAACCACGAAACTTACCTCCGACAATATCCCGATGATCTCCCAGCTATTTCCCTTCACTTCCTCTCTCTAGGCTTCAAAAATGGGGGTTTATGAAATGAAACCCGTAAGTGAAATGTTTCTGGTTTTAATTCACTGCCTAGGCCATTTACTCTATGCGTTCGCGTTCATTACCACGGATTAACCTTCGCGAACGCGACCTCCCCAACGCGTTCGTGATGCACTAGCTCCCAGCCGTCTGATTTACCTTCTACGCGTTCGCGATACCCATAACGAGAACGCGATGCACACCCTCACAAACCTACGCGAACGCGACATCCTGAACGCGATCGCGAAGCTCAAGAATCCTGGCCTACGCGAACGCGATACCCTGTCTCGCGATTGCGATGCTTGACTCGCATGGCCTTCGCGAACGCGGCCCATGCCACGCGAACGTGAAGGCTTGGATTTTGCCCAGTGATCTGCAATTTTTCTGCATATTTTTAAGTTCCAAAAGTGCCGGATAATGGTCCAGATTCACCCCGAGGACCCCCGGACCCCAACGAAAACCACCAACATACTCCAAAACACGATACGAACTTGTTCCAAGCATAAAAACACCATCCTAAACATCAAAATCACCAATTACACACGGATTCAAGCCTAAGTTTTTACTCAAACTTTCGAAACCGACATTCAACCAAAAACCCGACCAAACGACCTCTGAATGACCTGAAATTTTGCAGGCACATCCAAAATCACCTGACGGAGCTACTGCAACTGTCTGAATTCCATTCCGACTCCCGGATCAAAATCTCACCTACCGTTCGGATTTCGCCAAAATTCAACCTTAGCCAATTCAAGCATATTTCTACACTGGACCTCCAAATTCAATTCCGATTGTTCCCCTAAGTCACAAATCACCTCCCGGAACTAAACGGATCATCAGAATCCGATTCCGAACCCTCTAACTAAATAGTCAACTCCGGGTTGACTTTCCTTATTCAAGTTCCCTTCAAAAAGGCTATATGCCTCATTTTCGATCCAATTCACTCCTAACTCACCCTATAGACTCTAACACTTATATGAAAGCATAAAATATGTAATTACAATATAACGGGGTGGTAATTCCCATGACGACGGGTCGGGTCGTCACATTCTCCCCCTCTTAAGCGAACGCTCGTCCTCGAGCGGGTCAAGAAACATACCTGAAGTCTCAAATAAGGGAGGATATCTGCTCCGCATCTCCTGCTCGATCTCCCAAGTAGCCTCCTCCACGGGTCGACCTCTCTACTGAACCTTAACTGACGCAATCTCCTTCGACCTCAATTTTCTTACCTGGCGACCCAAAATAGCAATAGGCTCCACATCATATGATAGATCACCATAAAGCTGAATGGTACTGAAGTCTAATACATGAGACGGATCCCCGATATATTTCAGGAGCATAGACACATGGAATACTGGATGAACGCTGGATAAGCTGGGTGGCAAGGCCAACTCATATGCCACCTCTCCAACTCTCCTGAGTATCTCAAAAGGACTAATGTACCTGGGACTCAACTTCCTTTTCTTCCCGAACCTCATGACACCCTTCATGGGTGAAACCTTCAACAACACTCTGTCACCAACCATGAAAGACAACTCTCGAACTCTACGGTCTGCATAACTCTTCTGGCAAGACTGTGCTGTGCGAAGCCTCTCCAGGATCAACTTCGCTCTATCCAGAGCATCCTGAACTAACTCAGTCCCTATCAACCTATCCTCACCAGGCTCAAACCATCCGACGAGGGATCTACACCGTCTGCCATACAATGCCTCGTACAGGGCCATCTGAATACTCGACTGATAACTGTTGTTGTAGGCAAACTCAACAAGTGGCAGGAACTCATCCCACGAACCACCAAAGTCGATCACACATGCTCGCAACATATCCTCCAGGATCTGAATAGTGCACTCCGACTGCCTGTCTGTCTAGGGGTGAAATGCGGTGCTCAACTCAACCCGCGTACCCATCTCTCGCTGAAATGCTCTCCAAAACCGAGAAGTGAACTAAGTGCCTCGGTCAGATATAATAGACATTGGGACCCCATGCAACCTGACAATCTCCCGAATAAAGATCGCTGCCAACCGCTCCGATGAGTAAGTAGTGCTAACTGGGATGAAATGTGCGGACTTAGTCAGCCGATCAATAATCACCCACACAGAATCAAACTTCCTCGCTGTCCGAGGGAGTCTAGTAACAAAATCCATGGTGATCCTCTCCCATTTCCACTCGGGAATGACCATACGCTGAAGAACACCGCCCGGTCTCTGATGCTCATACTTGACCTGCTGGCAATTGAGGCACTTAGCTACATGCCTAACAATATCCATCTTCATTCTCCTCCACCGGTAGTGCTGTCTCAAGTCTTGGTACATCTTTGCGGCACCTGGGTGAATAGAGTACCGCGAACTGTGTGCCTCCTCAAGTATCAACTCCCGCAAACCATCTACATTGGGCACGCATATACGGCCCTGCATCCTCAGAACATCATCACTGTCGATAGTCACATCTCTAGCATCGTTATGCTGCACTCTGTCCTTAAGGACAAGCAAATGTGGGTTATCATATTGTCGCTCCCTGAAGCGATCATATAAGGAAGATCGAGAAACAACACAAGCCAACACTCGACTCGGCTCCGAAATATCTAATCTCACTAGCCGATTGGCTAGGGCCTGAACATCATAAGCAAATGGCCTCTCCCCAACTGGGATGAAAGCTAGGCTACCCATACTAACCACCTTCCGACTCAGAGCATCGGCCACAACATTGGCCTTCCTCGGATGATACAGGATAGTGATGTCATAATCTTTAAGCAACTCCAACCACCTCCGATGTCTCAAATTAAGGTCCTTCTGTCTGAATACTTGCTGAAGGCTGCGATGATCCGTGAACACCTCACATGAGACACCATACAGGTAATGCCTCCAAATCTTCAAGGCATGAACTATGGCTGCTAGCTCCAAATCATGAACAGGGTAGTTCTTCTCGTGGGGCTTCAACCTGACGAGAAGCATAAGCAATGACCCTACCCTCCTGCATCAACACACAACCAATGCCAACTCCTAAGGCATCACAATATACAGTATAAGGATCTGAAGTTGACGGCAGAATCAAAACTGGTGCTGTGGTCAGTGCTGTCTTGAGCTTCTGAAAGCTCTCCTCGTACTCCTCGGACCATACGAAAGGAACACCCTTCTGAGTCAATCTAGTCAAGGGTGAAGCAATAGAAGAGAATCCCCGAACGAATCGGCGATAATACCTTGCCAATCCTAGAAAGCTACGGATCTCAGTAACTGAGGTTGGTCTGGGCCAACTCTGCACTGCCTCGACCTTCCTCGGATCCACCTGAATACCATCAGGGGACACCACGTGCCCTAAGAATGCCACGGACTCAAGCCAGAACTCACATTTGAAGAACTTAACATACAGCTTCTCCTTTCTCAATCTCTACAATACAGTGCTCAAGTGTCGAACATGCTCCTCCTGGCTACGAGAGTAGACTAGTATGTCATCAATGAATACGATCACAAATGAATCAAGATACGGCCTGAATACACTGTTCATCAGATGCATAAATGCTGCTGGGGCGTTGGTCAGCCCAAAAGACATCACAAGGAACTCATAGTGACCATATCTAGTCTGGAATGCAGTCTTCATAATGTCAGACTCTCTAATCTTCAGCTGATGGTAGCCTGACCGAAGATCAATCTTTGAGAACACCCTAGCTCCCTGGAGCTGATCAAATAAATCATCGATACGAGGCAGAGGATATTTATTCTTCACTATAACTTTGTTCAGCTGCCTGTAGTCAATGCACATCCTCATGGATCCATCCTTCTTCTTAACAAACAGGACCGGTGCACCCCACGGCGATACACTCGGCCGAATAAACCCCTTATCTAGGAGTTCCTGGAGCCGCTCTTTCAATTCCTTCAGCTCAGCTGGTGCCATCCGATACGGAGGAATAGAAATAGGCTGAGTGCCTGGCACCAAATCGATACCAAAATCAATATCTCTGTCCGGCGGCATGCCCGGCAGGTCTGAGGGAAACACATCAGGAAAGTCTCGCACAATGGGAACAGAATCAATATTGGGAGTCTGGGCCTCGACCTCCCGTACAAATGCTAAATAAGAGAGGCATCCCTTCCCAACCATTTGTTGGGCCTTGAGGAAGGATATTACCCTGCTAGGTACATACTCAGTCGTGCCTCGTCACTCGATCCTCTACATGCCCGGCATAGCCAAGGTGATTGTCTTAGCATGACAGTCCAGAATAACATGACATGGAGATAGCCAGTTCATGCCCAATATAACATCAAAATCGATCATGCTGAGAAGCAACAGGTCTACTCGGGTCTCCAGACCCCCAATAGTGACCAAACAGGACCTGTATACATGGTCCACAACAATAGTATCCCCTACGGGGGTAGATGCATGCACTGGCAGCTCAAGACACCCTCGGGTCGTGCCCAAATAGGGAGAAAAATATGTAGACACATAAGAATAAGTAGAACCAGGATCGAACAACACTGAGGCATCTCTGTGGCAGACTGAAATAATACCTGTGATAACTGCATCAGAAGCAACGGCCTCAGATTGGCCATGGAGAGCATAGCATCTAGCCTATCCACCTGATCGGTCTCCCCCTCGAGGGCGACCCCTAGCTGACTGACCCTCACCCCTAGCTGGCGGGGCTGGTGCTGAAGTAGAAGGACCAGATGACGAGGGTTGCCCCCTCTACTGATAAGATCTGGAAACAAGACGAGGACACTCCCTACGGTGGTGCCCAAACTCTCCGCACTCGTAAAAACTCCCCGGTGCAGGGGACTGAGACTGATAAGGACCTCTGGCGCTGGAGTGGCCAGCTGATGAACTAGGCCGAGATGAACCCTGAGCAGATGGGGCATGTGAAGAACTCTGAGATGGCATGGCACTGAGAGATGGCTGGCTCTGGTGCGAACCCTGATAACCCTGCCCAGAAGACCATCTGCGACGATCGGAGCGACTCGACTGCAAAGATCTGAAAGAACGACCTCGGCTCTACTGAATCTGGCCTCTAGTCTGAGTGCCACTAGAACTAGCCGCTCCTCGAGGCCTCTTGGCCTCCCTCTCATCCCGCTCCCTACGACGATCTGTCTCTATGTCGCGAGCAATATCCACAGCATCCTCAAATGTACGGCTCAAAACCCTCTCCTAAGTCATTAGAATACGAATGGGATAAATGAGGATGTCCACGAAGCGTCCAATCCTCTCTCTGTCTGAATGAACCAACCACGGTGCATATCGGAACAACTCTGTAAACCTGATCTCATACTCTAACACTGACATGTCCCCCTGACGGAGACCATCAAACTGTCTACGCATCTCCTCTCTCTAAGATCGAGGCACCCATTTCTCCAAGAACATAGTGGAGAACTGCGGCCATGATAGTGGTGCTGCTCCGGCTGGCCTGCGGCGCTCATAAGCATCCCACCAAGCGAAGGCTGGCCCCTGAAACTGAAAGGTAGTGAAAGATACCCCACTAGACTCCAAGATCCCTGCCGTACGAAGCATCCGACGGCACTTGTCCAGGAAACCTTGGGCGTCCTCGCCCGGAGCTCCTGTGAACACTGGAGGAGATAACCTGGTGAATCTCTCGAGGCGACGCTGCTCATCGTCCGTCATAGCTGGGACCCTGTCCCCCTGAACCTGATCTGCTGGCTGAACCGGAACCACAGGCTAAACTGAAGGAGCCTCTGGTGTCTGTATGCCCTGCACTGCTGGCTCTGGAGTGTGTACTGCGGGGGTCTGATGACTACCCCCGATCCCTAATGCAGCTACCACAGTAGTTACTGAAACCGCTTGTGACAGGCCAGTGCAAACTGCTAGTATCTGAGCCAGGGTCTCCTGCAGACCCGGAATGACAATGGGCACAGCTGGTGCCTGATCTGGTGCTGCTTGCACCTCTGCAACTGGGGGTTTTGGGTCAGCTAGCACTGTCTCAGCTGCCCTAACTCCGCCATGTCCACGGCCGCATCCTCGACCTCTAGCAGGTGGTAGTGGTGGTCGTCCTCCACATCCGGAAGCTCGAGTTCTCGCCATCTACGAGAGAATAGAATGTCAAAGTTCAGTTCAAGTCAAAAGTAATCGCACGACAAGAATTCCAAGAATTGAAACTTTTCCTAAAAGGTTTGCAGCCTCCCGAGGATAAGTACAGGCGTCCCCGTACCGATCCACGAGACTCTACCAACCGGCTCATGACTCGCGAGACCTGTTAACCTAGGCTCTGATACCAACTTGTCACGACCCAAACCCTGGTCGTGATGGCGCCCAACACAATGCTAGGCAAGCCCGACCATATCATCTCTTAAACCAGCCAATTATTAATCAAATTAAACATAAACAGTAAATGATCATATCGGGTGATAAGCGAAATGTAAAAGCATACAAAATACGGTCTCAACCATATCGTGGTGTCACGAGACTGAGCCTCTACATAAATACATCCTAATACAAACAAGTCTAGGCAAATAGGAAATCAACAAGATGATAAAGAAGGAGAAAACAGGCTCTGCGGACGCTGACAGCTACCTCGTAATCTCCGCAAAAGTAGACAAGGATCAGCAGCTACAATGTCTCAACTGCTCTCGGGCACCTGTGGATCTGTACAGAAAGTGCAGAGGAGTGGGGTGAGTATTTTTCAACTCAGTGAGTAACAATAATAAACAATAACTGAAAGTAAGAACTCCTGTGCTATCACTTAACAGTTCTAAGGCAACCCTCACAAGTACGTCATCACTGTAGTAAGTACTCTGATCTCCAGTCCACATCTATCTCTACAAGATCCCACACTAATCAAACCCTCACTCGTATCCCTACGGTGTACGGCCATCTCAATATATGAAGAACATACCTATGTCTATAATGTATAAGTATTTAAGTAGGTAATAGGATATGAATAAGTATAATGATGCGACGTGCAGCCCGCTCCAATACATATACCGCTGCGGCGTGCAGCCCGCTCCATTTAACGTCGACGGCGCTCACTGGGGGTGTATACGGACTTCGGAGGGGCTCCCTAGGCCCAAGCGCTATGGTGCTATGGCGTGCAGCCAGGTCCACCATATATCACTGCGGCGTGCAGTCCGATCCAATATATATATATATATATAATTATACTGCTGCGGCGTGCAGCCCGATCCCATAATATACACCAGTGCTCACTGAGAATGTGTGCAGACTCAGACTCCGAAGGGGCTCCTACAGCCCAAGCGCAATAATACTGCGGCGTGCGGTCCGTCCCACATGTATATTACATGTATATTACTGCGGCGTGCAGTCCGATTCAATATATACTGTTGCGGCGTGCAGCCCGATCCAATATAGGTATCTATATATAATACCTCATAATGGGTCCTCGACCTTATCCCAGTCAGTATATACTTGGCCTCTCAGGCCCAATATAATATATCACAGTGGGTCCTTGACCCTGTCTCAGTCAATATAGACTTGGCCTTTCAGGCCCACTTAGCTAGAACAGGGAATTCCACCCTGGATAATCTCTCTCAATGTACACATCTAGTACGGGCTCATATTATGCTATACAGCTAGAGTTACGGCTGAGTGTATGTTTCCAACACGATATAAGGGTCGCCTAGCTCTATAGGTTCCCTAATGCTCTACAGATCGGCACAAGGCCCCAAACATGGCTATCAGCCCAATTGCACAGTTATAAACTTATTATGAGTCATAACGCACAGTATACTATTAGTCAGGAAGGACTAAGTCCGAACCCCCAATCACAATGTCACAACGCTCGTCACAAGACGCGTGTCTCATCTCAACATAGCACTGTGAAGTGCAAGTACAGGGTTTCAAACCCTCAGTACATTGTTTACTACTACCACTCACCTCGAACCGGTAGAAGCTTCAATCCGCCTTGCGCTTGCCTCACAACTCAATCTCCTCGGATGCCAAATATACTCAAAATCATAGAGAATGCATCAATATATGCTAATTTCACGCAATTCATTCGAAATAACCCAAATTGTATCAAAACCCACAAAGTTGTCAAAACCCGACTTTTGGTGCGCTTCTCGAAAAATTATAAAAGTTACATATTCGGAACCCTCGTCTCAATACGAGTCTAGGCATATCAAATTTACCAAATTCGGACTTCATTTGCCCGCTCAAATCGGTATTTTTCTACAATTTTAGGCCTTGGGCTAAAACCCACATTTAATCCTCCATTTTCATAGAAATAATCCATGATTTCATGATAAAAGCGTGTAATTAAACCACGAAACTTACCTCCGACAATATCCCGATGATCTCCCAGCTATTTCCCTTCACTTCCTCTCTCTAGGCTTCACAAATGGAGGATTTTGCAAATGAACCCGTATGTGAAATGTTTCTGGTTTTAATTCACTGCCCGGGCCATTTACTCTACGCGTTCGCGTTCATTACCACGCGTTCGCGATGCCCAGCTCCGGATTAACCTTCGCGAACGCGACCTCCCCAACGCGTTCGCGATGCACTAGCTCCCAGCCGTCTGATTTGCCTTCTACGCGTTCGCGATACCCCTAACGCGAACGCGATGCACACCCTCACAAACCTACGCGATCGCGAAGCTCAAGAATCCTGGCCTACGCAAATGCGATACCCTGTCTCGCGATCGCGATGCTTGACTCGCCTGGCCTTCACGAACGCGGCCCATGCCATGCGAACGCGAAGGCTTGGATTTTGCCCAGTGATCTGCAATTTTTCTGCAGATTTTTAAGTTCCAAAAGTGCCGGATGATGGTCCGGATTCACCCCGAGGCCCCCGGGACCCCAACGAAAACCATCAACATACTCCAAAACACGATACGAACTTGTTCCAAGCATAAAAACACCATACTAAACATCAAAATCACCAATTACACACGGATTCAAACCTAAGTTTTCACTCAAACTTCTGAAACCGACATTCGACCAAAAACCCGACCAAACGACCTCCGAATGACCTGAAATTTTGCAGGCACATCCAAAATCACCTAACGGAGCTACTGCAACTGTCGGAACTCCATTCCGACTCCGGATCAAAATCTCACCTACCGTTCGGATTTCGCCAAAATTCAACCTTAGCCAATTCAAGCCTATTTCTACACCGGGCCTCCAAATTCAATTCCGATCGTTCCCCTAAGTCACAAATCACCTCCCGGAACTAACCGGATCATCAGAATCTGATTCCGAGCCCTCTAACTAAATAGGCAACTCCGGGTTGACTTTCCTTATTCAAGTTCCCTTCAAAAAGGCTATATGCCTCATTTTCGATCCAATTCACTCCTAACTCACCCGATAGACTCTAACACTGATATGAAAGCATAAAACATGTAATTACAATATAACGGGGTGGTAATTCCCATGATGACGGGTCGGGTCGTCACATTAACTAAGTTACTAACCACTTCCCCACAAGTGAATGAGTTGATGTTGTTCACTTTTATCCCCTTGTATTCCGTTGTATGTATCTGCTCAAACTTGAACACGTTAGATGAGCGTTTATTCATTTAACACTATGTTTGGATCATTATTATTCATCGTTTTATAATGTATTATATTGTATTGTATTATATTGTATCATTATAAAAGTACAATGTTAATAGATTGTATCGTTTGTTGTTAAATAACATTTTGTCTTTGAAAGTTTAGTACTATTATTGTTGGCATGGAATGAGTTCATCTTGAATTGCCAGTACAGTGATTGGAGGTCTTCCTTACCTGAACTAGTGACATGGGCCCATAAGGTAAGTATTTTACTTTTCTCTTTCAAATTCTTGAAATTCTATAATTTGATTTTATATACATGCAAAGACAACAAATTTTGGTTATAACTCTTATGGAGTTTTTAAGAAATTACACCCACATGAAGTGGTAAAATTTCTATGCCTTGCCATGATTAAATTCATGTATGATTGTGGGCAAAGAATTGAAAACCCGTCCCATTGAATTTTCTCTATTCCCATTCCCTTTAGAGAATGTGATAGCAGTATGTAATAAGTCTGAAAGAAGACAAAATTATTACCATGAATAATCAATGGATATGGACGTGGCAATAGACGAAATTATATCATCATCATTGTGGCAATGAGAACAATAAGTATTCTCAAATTAATCCCACACTTTTGTGAAAATATTTGTCATCGATTTGACATGAGATTTTATAAAGCACATACAGATGACTATGGTCCATTCATGACGTGAATGAGAAAACATATGATTTATGAATATATATTGGTTTTTGAAGAATATAAATGTGCTAGTGGTAGTGATTACACCACACTCACCTCTAAAAGGAGGTTTGAGATGAAATAAGAAAATAATATCATTATTATGGCATGAATGGTCATTGGTCACGCACCTATTGTACGCCAACATATTCTGGCATTGTGATTATTAAAAGTCAACGATAATGCAAGAAACAGATCTTGCATATTATTTTGACCATGGTCATAATGGTATAACTTTCTCTTTAAATGAGACATTCACCACATGGATGATGATGAATCTGTGGTAGTGCAAAATTAATTGAGAGCTCTGGAAGAGCCAATTATTACTATTTTGGAGAAATACAATTAATTACCAATAAGGTATTGTGTTATAGTACGTCTCAAAGAAACTTATTCAGTTTCCAAAGTATACGCGAAAGCGATTGATTATATTGAGACTATAAATAAAGGAAAGATTTAATATCTTCTATTACTACAACTTGTAGCGGGTAATATGTATGTAAAAAGCTACCCGCTTTATCTCCAATTTGTACTACATAAACAAAAGAATACCACAATAAAGTGGATATTTTATTGATATAAAACCCATATCATAATAAACTTGGAGTTTATTCATAATTGCACACATCATGGTGTAAATCTGAAGTTTATCAATACTGATAATGTATTCAATTGGCATAATTGGTTTAGCCATATCAATTTAAGCATGATGTGCAAAAATAAAAGAGAATTTATATGGGTAAATATTACAGAACTAGAAAGTTCTTTACGAATTCTCTTACATTGCTTGTTCTCATTAATTAGTAGACCAATTAAAATTGGGATTGAATCCCATGAATGCTGGAAATATCAAAGGTGAATATGGGCTCATTCACCTGCCATGTATACCACATAAGATGCATCTATGAGATGGTTACATGTGCAATTATTATTAACCCGCAACCTAGCCGGTGTGTGCGAGGTAACTTGCTCAATAATTTGATTTAGAGCATAATTTCTAGATTTTATATTCAAGAAGTTCATCGTGATAAGTTGGTCTACATCACAACTAGTTTAGCAAAATAATTTATTGAGTGCCTCCACTTAATAGCTAAATTATTGCTTATGAGAACAAAGTTATCTATATCAATTTGATATAGAATATATACGAAAGTATATTACATTTTCCCTTCACAAGTGGTTCAGGGTGAGGAACCAAATAATTCCATCTTATTATTATTGATGTGGAGTGTATATTTTGATTAACACCATAGCACACAAAGATGGGTTCTCAAAGTTGAGGAAACAAGTTAGTTTTTCTTACATGAGGGGGAGACAAGATACAATAGTTAAGAAAAGTTACATGGAATAAATTATCATTTATACATCGAGATCCTCGAATAAAATAATATGAACTTGAAGTTCATAAAAGGATAATTCATGTGCAATTTATTGCAAAGCATGCCAGACGCATTTGCTGACCCAAAGAAAGTAACTATATTCTCATTGCAAATGCTCATATTAAGTCCTAGATGGACAAAGTCTATGGTAAGCTTAAAGCGTATAGACAAATCGGTTTCAAATAAACTTCTTGATAAAGAAGGTGAGCAAATGATCAAAATGATCATAATAAAGGAGGCAAGTGATCTAGAAGATCACATGACATAACATTTCATTAAATCTCATGAGAGATTCATGTACCCGAATATATGAATGAAGAGATCTCTATGTTATGTCATTATGATAATACATTGAAACTGATATAAAATCTTTGTCAACGTCAATATTCAAGAAGCTAGTACACAAGATCGGAATGCGAAGGCTCAAGGATGTGAATTGATACTCTCATCATGGGGAGTTAATGCGCGTTGCACTCTTTTTTCCTTACAAGGTTTTGTCCCACTGGGTTTTCCTTGCAAGGTTTTTAACGAGGTAACCAAAATGCGTATTATTAGATACGTGTACTCTTTTTCCTTCTCTAGAATTTTTTTCCCATTGGGTTTTATTTAGTTAAGGTTTTAACGAGGCACATTATCTGTTGAATAGACATTCAAGGGGGAGTGTTATAAATAGAATTTTATTTATGGTGAATGTCTATATTTGGAGAGAATCTAGGGTTTATTACTTGGTGGCTAAGTCAAACTCTCCCTATAAATAGAGGGTTCTATTCCATTGTAATTCATCCCAAGATTCAATAAGAATTCCCTCTCTCTTTCTCTGCAATATTGTTCTTCTTCTTTTATTATTTCATAACATAACACTTATTTTACAATAATTATTTATATAATTATACAGTATACATTAATCATAACAATAAGAAGTTAAGTAAATTTGGGGCCTTCAGATTTTGGGGGCCTAAGGCAGTGGCCTCAATACCCTAACCTTTAGGCCCACCCTTGCAGTAAAGTTGTTTATGTGTGACCCATAAGTTACGAGTTCAAGCCGTAAAAGCATCTACTAATTAATACTTGCATTAGGTATGTTGTCTACATCACACCCCTTGGGAGCGGCCTTTTCCCGAAACATGCTTCTTTGTGCACACGACTGTCTTTTTTACTGTAAGTATAGTTTAACACCACATTATGATCACATGTACCAACTTAGTCTATAATTAGCGAGAGCTTATATTGTTAACACCTAAATTATTTCAACACCGACAGTCGACAGACTTGACATACCATTATTCTAATTCCTTTTAATAGCTATGATGTTCGGTTCAACTTTTGTACACCTCGATTACAACTTTTGTACACCTCGATTAATATCTCCGAAATACCTGAGGCACCATACCATTATTCTAATTGCATTCACAAAAATACTTAGGTCTATCAAATTCCCAATTACCCACCATAAACATCTTAAAATATATTGAAATTAATTCATATGCTAACACATCAGGGGACTCTAGTATGCATTATTTCAGTGTACTTGTTTTGACAGCAGATTCCTTTTTACTACACTACTATATTTGTTATCAATTTATACGAGGGTTGGTTGCTCATTGCTCCTTCAACTGACCATTATTTTGCCTATTCATGCACCTAAGCCCGTGGCATTGGCAGATAGCAAGCCAGTAAACGTAACTACTAAGCCTAAAATTTTGGCTTTGGAAGGGAAGCATACCTAAACCATTTGACTTCAATAAACAACTAGAGCTTTACGGTAAAAACAAAACTTTGGCACCTGCCATTCAGCAACAATTACATTTTTCCTACTTTTTGGTAAACGGTCTCATGCATCTGAACCTTCACAAAACTGAAGAAATTACACAAACAAATAGCACAGTAAGATAAAGTTTGTGACCTCATCATACATTTATATCTGTGCAAATTTCCACGCTATTCACCTACCATAAACTCTTGAACCATTTCTGTCGTACTTTAGACAGACCTAATACCATTTACTAGTACTATTCTTCGCCATACTGCTAACTGGTAATATTACGGTAATCAGTATGCCTCCGTATTCATTTTTAATATTTTGGTGTTAGAAAAGAGTTGAGGTCTCTAATTGTGAATCAATGCATGCAAACTTTTAACACAGAACCAAACATGCCAGGCAAATTGGAAAAACTAGAGAAAGGCTCAGATAAACTGGCAAACAAAGTAAAATTACATTGAAGTGTCTCCCTTACTAATAGTCATCAAATAGATATTCACAAATTGAAAAGCCGTGTCTCTTGACAACCCACTTTAAGGGAGATTAAGAAGTAAACTAAGTTCTTTAGCCGAATTTATTCATTCACTACAAGCACAATAAGACATTGCTGTTACAAAGTCTCAGACATGCCTGGTGACACCTTCGCCATTATCCCATAGCATATTTCTGAGTCCAGCTACGAGCAGTGGTCTCATATTTGGACCTGTCAGTCTTGTACATGTGAGCAATTTCGGGTACAAGCGGATCATCTGGATTTGGGTCAGTCAATAGGGAGCAGATGGAGAGCAGGACCTGTAAGCATATCACCAGTTTGGTCGGTCACACACCTTCACACCCAAAGGCAACTCAAAAGGGAACAAAAAAAGAAACAGAAAAACCACACCCCCCCCTGTTTTACAGAAAGTTAGTCTCGTTATGCAGTGGTAGATAAACCAACTCTCATCCCTTTTCGATTAGAAAATCTTTTCATGATGGTCAATTCTTCAATTTGTTTCTTACTTTCTTCTAATTGGTATTCTTACCTTTGTTTACCTCTTTAAATCCAAATATGCAGATAAGCAGTCGTGTTCCTTGCCATTTTATCCAGATATTATCAACTTACAATTTGCATATTGTGAGAAACTGAGTGCATAATGCACAACTTTGTGTCACCTTTTCTGGCAGATTCTTCATAATACTTTAGGTGGCTCTCGCTACTAGGCAATAGAGATAGTAATCAATTAATCAAATAGAATCATTTGGTCAACCAAGGCCACAGGACTTTTAAAAAGAAGAGATCGAATTTGTGCAGGTGTCGAGAATCATGTCACATGGACAATTCCCCTCAACCATATTATGCACCACAACATATTCATCTTTGAGATTCATTTCACAGACATTCTATGACCGCAAAAACAGAACTAAGTTGAGCAACGAAAAGAAAGGCAAAGCTCCAAACCTTAGATATGGTTAACGCTGGACTCCACTGCTCTTTAAGAATATCCAGACAAATACTTCCATTGCTATTGATGTTAGGGTGGAATACCTTAGTTCTAAAGGCAACCTGAAATAATCAAGGGAAAAAAATTAAGATCATACCACGAAATTCAAATAATATTATCCGGCAATGGAGAAAATTTATTCTTACAATTTCACAAAAATGCAGAATGCTTGACGCCAAATTAACTACCACTTTTTTTTATGAAGAAAATTAACTACCACATTAACTTGTTCTAACATTAATGAGACACCAGCTCCCTAGTACTGATAAAGATACATAGACCAAAATACGGAGAATTATTGTGCCCATGACTCTAGCACAAGTAAATAGAGAACTGACAGAAGACCAGGAACTTCAAAGAACTCTGCCTTACATCCCCACGTGGTGCTGGAGAAGAGCATTGGCTATGGAATGTAAATTCAAGAGCATATACCAATGTAACAAATATCAACAATGCGCGAACACTAACACACTCACACTATATACAACAACAACTACCCAGTGTATTCCCACAAAGTGGGGTACACTCACACTATATAAACAAAAAGAATTTGAGAAATAGCTAATTTGAGTTAATTTTCTCAATACATACATGCACATTGCAAATTTTGTCAGACCTACAAGTAAAAAAGCTTTACAGCTTATGCAAGGAGAAAATTTTAAACAACCCACTCAAATAGCTGAGATGGATTTCCCAAGGGTCTTTATATAAACAAATGCATGCAAAATAATTATACATCTCTTTGTCCAGTTCAACAACTAAATTACATGTGAACACAAAAGCGACAAAGGACCTCTCTGGAGCTAAAGCATACCTTCGGAGGCTTGAAAGGATAATCCGGAGGGAAATGAATTGAAACCAAAAATACACCTCCAGCATAAGGGCTATCTGTAGGCCCCATGATTGTTGCTTGCCAATGGAACATATCCTCTGCCACTGGACCTGAATTAAACCAAATATCCTAGCCAACATGAGCACAAGGCTTCTTCCAGATAGCCACTGAAAACAGTGAATTCTAATAAATCTGGAGTGCATTCCATTAAACATAATGACGTTCCGCAAAGGTTACACAACCAATGACATCATATACACGCTGTCTTCATTTTCCCATATTAAATAATATTTTGGCATGCAGCTCTAGGAGGCCAAATATGAAATGTGATGCCAATCAAAACTAAGGAAAAGGAAAGTACAACACAGAATGACAGAAAATATGAGGCACCACTCTTCGCTTTTAATGGTTCGTGGTCATTCTTATGAGGTAAACATTCACATCCATTACCCCGTGACGAGAACATTACAAAGAGTTTATAGATACACAAACCTGCAATAAGCCCAGTTCCACATTGCACTATAATGCACAAATCAGAAAGGAACAGAAGAACCAGTCAAACGACTAACGATGTAAGTCGGCCAGACATTTTTACCATGTGATTCTGCTTATGTTAGGAATTATGCAAGTACTTTGACATATCACTTTAAGTTATATTTGATACTTTGAACCTTCACCCCCAAAGAAAGAAGCTGGAAGTTCTTTCCTTTTCTTTTTCAATATAGTGGACTCCATAGTCCTTCCCAAACACCTAAGAGGAGCCCAATAGTGGCCATTTACCACTCGTTGTGCTCCCTTGGTGATTCGCAAACACCAACCACACACTGGCAGTGGAGGATCTCACCAGTTATCACAACTCACAAGGCTACTAATTCCAATACTAAATATAACAATGAATGCTTACCAAAGCATCAACAATCCATGCACAGGGACCAATTATTCCATTAGCTAAGAACACTCCCCACAAACCCCAGAAAAACAATAAATTGAAAAAGGGACAAAAAGTCCAGCTAACATACCAGCACTGCATGATGTGGGAGGATCCTTCTGCAGATCCTTGAGCTCCTTCAATATCCTCTTCGACGCCATCAATTAGCCCCTTGTACCTTCAAATCCCCAAAACCTAATCTGGCATTCAATTCAAAACCTTTTGTCACAAACCATAGATTTTGAATTTTCACAAAACGACGGCCAAAAGAAGCAAACCAGAAAAAGAAAAATCAAGATCCAAAATTACTAAATGCAATCAGCACAGTAAAATCTACCCAAAAGTGCACCCGAGGGCAACTACTGGTCAATGGAGTGAGGGGAAGGGAAACCATGACATCTCACATTAAAGTCCAAGTACCAAAAAGACTAGGTGATTTTATTCACCTGCCTAGGTAGGCAAAGTTACGCATTACTTAGGCCAATGGGAGGCAATACATACCGGTGAAATAGTCAAAGTAGGCACGAGCAGACTAACATCACCGTCATCCAAAAAAAAACTCTATCAAAAAGCACAGAGAAATCATGAGCAGATCTAAGCTATTAATAACTCTACACACTCTTTAATAACTCTATCGACTACTCTCAAGTCATGACGCATACTCATATGGTAAAAATACAATAAACCGCACTTGACCCAAATTTACTAAATCTAAATCTCATAAGATATATTCATGAGATAAAATCGGTAGATCTGTTTCATTCCTAAAATAGAATCAAGCATCCAAGTGGATATACTACAAATACTGCTTTTAGCTACCACACATTAAAAATCGTATATATAATAACCGTACTAGCTCGGAATCTAATTACTCTAAATCCTAAATTTGCAGCTAAGAGACGTAACCGAAATTCCAATAACTGTTAATAATAATAAAAAACCATAGATCTGCCCATTCCTTCAATAGAATCAAGCATCCAAGTGGATATACTACAAATACTGCTTTTAGCTACCACACATTAAAAATCGTATATATAATAACCGTACTAGCTCGGAATCTAATTACTCTAAATCCTAAATTTGCAGCTAAGAGACGTAACCGAAATTCCAATAACTGTTAATAATAATAAAAAACCATAGATCTGCCCATTCCTTCAATAGAACAAACATTAAAGTGGATATACAACTTCTGCTTTTTCAGCTCGTCAAACATATTTTCCATAGGTAAAAAACTATCAAAAATCGTAAACTCAGCAAATTCACGGACTCTAAATCCTGAATTTTCAGCTCAGATGCGTATCCAGAAGTTAATAAATTGTGAATAACAAAAAAAACTAGATCTACGAAGATATTTGAAGATTTTTAGGGATTTGAAATACCTGAAGGTGATGAACAATGGGAGAGGATGGATTTCGGTTGACTAAAATTTGACGGAGACGGAGATTGCAGAGCTGGAAGAGGATTTTGAGCCAATAATAGTACCAGTACTTTGGAAGGAGTGGAAGAGAAGTAGAAATAGGAAAATAGATTTCAATATTATACAAGGAGAAGGAGAAGTGGGGTCTATTGAACATGTTCTAGAATCCTCTTGCGTAGTCATTATTTTTTGGCGTACAATCAACGCAAACACTACCCCTCTCATACGTTTCACGCCTTTTTAACTTCTTTCTTTGTTTTTAAATACTCCATTTATTCTCATTTTATATATAAATATATATTGGTTACAAATTTGATTTGAGCGGATTAAAAATAATTTAAAAAGTTTTATACATATTTCGATCCAAGATCTACAAGGCTGGCGGTAATCCGCACGGCCATCTAGATTAGGATACAAAGTATTGATTTCATCAAAATATTTTAGTTGGTTATTTAAATCTAGCTTTATTCTTTTAATTTAGGTCGACTGTATGGAAGACTAGAAGCCATTACCAAAGCATGGGGCCAGTCCGTTTTCCGATATCATCTACAGTAATAACAGTTCTAACTATGGTATCAATTATTGCCCCTAAATGCAACACAGCTAAGCGGGGACTTACAATACACCACTGCTCGTTATACTGTAGATGGTGCCGGAATCGATTGTTCCACCACCTTTGAACCAAGTCAACTCTTAAATTAAAGGATATAAGGCTGAGATTTATGATAACCTACTCAAATTGATGATTTAGTCTAGATAGAATCATGACATACTTACTGTAGTTATCGGAGTTTCAACATAGATATGAACAAACTTAGCCGGAAATAGTTCCGACTATCATCAGAAAAAGATGAAGAAGAAGGGAGATCGGAATAGTACCTGATCGGAAATGCCGACGACGTTACCAGAAGACGCCGGATAATATAAACACAAACTTTTATTTATTTGAGAGAATATGTTACAAGAGAGAGATGAGAGAGAAGAGAGAGATTAGAGAGATTGCCAAAAACTTGGCTTGCTCCAAATGAATAAGGGAGTGGTCCTTATATAGACGGACCTGGGGAACAAAAGGAATCTCTATGGGTCCCACATCCGGGCCCTTACAAAAAGCAGCAAATTATTTTGTTTGCTGATAAGAATAAAACAAATAAAGCGGACAATTTTTCAACAAGATTATTATTACATCTTGTCCTTCCCTTTCTGTGCTTGTAGGTATTGTTCTATTTGAAGAATTTTTTCTTCTGTTATAGAAGAAGGTGTTTCTGGTCTTTGCGACTCCTCTAAATCCGTATCTGGCATATCTCCAGTACTGGAATTACTTCTCATTGAAGAATCTGATTTATCAATTTGGGAGAGGTTTTTTAACAGACTTTGCTCTACCTCTTTTAAATAATTTCTGATCATTTCCTCCCTATCGCCTTCTTGTACGGAGATTCTCCTGGCAATATGAGTTACTGAATTGTCAGCTACCAATTTCTTCGGCTTTATCTTGTATTCAGCAATTGAATTTTTAATCTGATTAATTAATTCGGTGCCATAAAGCGTTTTTGTCTGGGGATCTGTCTTCATCAACTTATCCCAGAAATTGGTATAATAGACTCGGTATAGGCATGGAATTTGTTCTTCAGGGGAAGTATATCCCACTTCTGGTATCCATTTACAAATCCATGGAATAGAATATTCAATAAAGAAATACATCTGGTCAATAGTATCTACTTTGCAGATGTGTTCGGATAAATATAAATCCGTTAGAAAAGGCGAAACTGTAGTCCAATCTTTATAAAGATTTAGGAATGATTCTGGTAAAATTTTTGTGGTAGGACCAAAATATGTCCACCATTTAATAAACCAAGTAGGAATTGGTTCATTAAAAACATTTGAGCAGATTTTTATCCACCAAGAATGTTTATGCTTTTCATTATTGTAATAAAATACTTTTGAAAAAGCCTGGATATAATCCCAATAAGTAAAGCTTGTAGGAGTTTTATTTATTAAAACTTTCTTTTCAGAAATCGTAGAAATTCCCCAAGCTTCAATTGTTAAAATTCTTTTAACAATCAATTTGGAATACTGGTAAGTTTTGTTATCGTTACCGGTGAAGTGTTGAATATCAACAGTGCCCGTAGCGATTAACAGGTTCTCGTAGTAACTACGTTGTTTGTATGATTCACCCGGAAAATACAATCCCGATGTAAGGTACCGTTGGCATATTTCCCACGGGTCCCTTTTCATATCAGAAGGCTTAATAAGAAATATCATTTCTTTTGATCCTTTATTGAATTCCTTTGAAGGCGTATCTCCTTCTTTCATCATTGAAGCGAATGTATCACTTTGCTTCTGAGAATCAAAGAAAGCTTTTAATTGTCCATATAATGGATGACTTTCCGGAATATTGTCCAGTGAAATTGCTGGAGTTGAAGAAGATTCTCCAACCTTTGAATTGATCAAGGTTTTTCCCGCTATTTTTCTTAATGCTGGGAAATCTCTGGATGATGAATAAGATGAATTTGGGGAAGTTGGAGGGACATATCTTCCCTTTCCCCGATTACTCTGTCCGCTGCCTTTGCCGCGGATTGGTGGAGACCATAGTGGTTCTCCGTTTCCACCCATCCTTGAATAAGATAAAAAGAGGATTAGTAGTATTCATAAAAATAATTATGTAAGTCATACCATGGAATATGTTCATCTTCATAATCGAATATTGAACATGAGAAGTCATCTTCTAGATCTTGTTCTAGAATTTCATCAATGAGTTTCTTCAAAATTATTTCTTGGATATCTTGTCCAAGGGGAATGGCAAGAAGAATAGAAATTATTTTGTCATCACAAAAATATGCACTAAGATTCATATTTTAACTTAGAAATTCTCTTGATAAGAAATCCGGTAGAGAATTATCAATTCCCTTTTTATAAAGAATTTCGAAATCAAAGGGTGCTAGCTGTGCTTGCCACCTAGCAAAAATCAATTTAGAAGCATCATGCTTATAATCTTTGTTAAACATAAATTTAACAGACTGAGCATCAGTTTTTATTAAAAACTTCTGATTATATAAATCATCTTGAAATTTTAGAACACATTTGACAATACAAAGCATTTCATGAGCCACAGTAGGGTATTTCCTTTGGGCTTCATTCCATTTTCCAGAATGGAAACGAATCAAATACTCATGCTTATCGTTAGGATTAATTTGTTTAAGAATCCCACCAAAGCCAATGTTGGAAGCATCAGTTTCAATAATTTTTTGCCAGTTAGGATTGGCAAGAGTTAAGCAGGGCAGTGAATGAACACGTTGTTTTACCTGTTTAACTAAATTTGTCAGATTATCAGTCCAAGGAGATTTAGAATCCTTTTTTAGCCTATCATAAAGAGGAGCTAAATCTCGAGAAAGATTTTTGTAGAAAGGGGAAATATAATTCAAACTTCCTAAAAATCTTTGTAACATAGTCTTGTCAGTAATAACATCAGGGAACTTAGAAGCAAAATCAATGGATCTTTGAATAGGAGTAATTTTTCCTTGACAGATATTATGACCAAGAAATCTTACTTCAGTTTGAAAAAGGTTCATTTTTGGTTTTGAGATTACTAAACCATTTTGAATAACTATTTTCTTAAAAATATCCAAATGTTGGATATGATGTTCAAGAGTTTTTGAGAATACCAAAATATCGTCGATATAGACTATAATAAAATCTAAATAAGGGTTGAATATATCATTCATAA
>JASVEL010001782.1:0-95706 GCA_032618575.1 Nicotiana noctiflora
TTTCTGAAATTCAGAAGGTGCATTTTTCAAACCAAAAGGCATCACATTCCATTCGTATTGACCAAACGGAACATTAAATGCAGTTTTATAAGAATGTTCTTTGAAAATCTGAATTTGCCAATAACCAGATTTTAAATCAAATTTTGAAAATATGTTTGAATCATAAAGTCTTGAAAGCAAATCTCTCTTGTTGGGGATTGGATATCTAATCCATTTCAAAACTTTGTTTAAAGGTTTGTAATTAATCACCAGACGGGGATGACCACGTTCTTTCTCAGTTGCATTATTCACATAAAAAGCAGTGCAAGACCAAGGTGATTTAGAAGGTTTAATCAAATTCTTTTGTAAAAGATTATCAATCTCTTTTTTACAAAATTCAACTAACTCTGCATTCATTTGACAGGGTCGTGATTTAGTAGGAATCTTTTCTTCTGAAAAATCGTCTTCATAAGGAAGAGTGACAATATGTTTCTTTCTATTCCAAAAAGCACTTGGATGATCAGCACAAATATCAACAGTCATTTTTTCAGAAATCAATTTAATTTTTTCTTGAACTTTTGCCGATTGAAGAGAATTTTTAATATTAAGACTATAAATTTCGAGTTGTAAAGAATTTACAAATATTTCTTTATTTAAAATAATAGAGTTTATATCTCTAGTAATGGGATCAGTTACAAACTGAAATGAAATTGGGTTACCATTAAAAGTAGCTGTAAAACCCTTTTCATCAAGGTGAGTAAAAGGATAAATTGCATTTATAAAAGGTGTTCCTAAAATAATTTGAGGACTCATGCAATCTTTTACCAGAAAAAAGAAATGAGGAATACAAACTTTGTTCTGGCAAATATGGGCTTTACTTAATTTATAACGAATAGACAAAGAGTGATTAGAAGCAGATTTAACTACATGAGTAGTTTTTTCAAATAATCTAGAAGGAATTAATCCTTCTTGAATACAACTAACATCAGCACCACTATCAATTAAAGCAGTACCAGTTATAGTAAATTCTCTATTAACTAAAATTGTACACTGAACATGCCATTTATGCGCAGTTACAACCTGCATCATTCCTAAAAAATATCTTTTTTAGAAAAATATAGTTTTTTATTTAAAAAATCTGTGTCAGAAGAATTATTTTCTTCAAAAAGAATTTTTTCTTTTCCTTTATTAGGAACAAAAGTTGAAGCTTCAGAATCGGATGATGAGCTGTCATTTTTTTCTAACTGAGAAATCCTGTGATGGTGGACTGCCTGATTCTGTTTCAGAGATTTAATCTCTTGCTTCAATTTTTCAACTTCGAATTTTAAATCATCGAGTGAAGAATCGCGAATTTCGACAATTTCATGCTTCTTTTGTAATCTGTCAAAAACTTCTTTCATAGAATAAATTTCAGGAATAAAGTTTTTCGGCTTATTCTTTTGAAAAGACTTTGAAGGAGAAGAAGAAGAAGCTTTTGAAGTCATTTCTAAAATTTTGTTACGAATATCATCGCCTTTAATCTCTTTCAAAAGTTCTATAACATTTTCAGAATTAATCATGTTGAAATCAAGATTATCAAATTGAGATTGAAGTTTATAAAACTTATCGTTTTCACAAGTACATGTATCCCCTGCACAATTTAAACAATTATTTTGATCGTCTAAATCAGTATCATAATCAGGACTATCTTCCTGATTACTAGTTGAAGAGGGGTAATTATCAGACTGATCTGTATTTTCAGCATAGGCTTCATAGATCATGGTTGAAATCTTGTCTTGGACTTCTTCATCAAGTCCTAAACCTTTAAGCTTATCAGCTTTACAATTCGGAGCAATGTGACCATATTGACCACATTTGTAACACTTAATTTTGCGAAGTTCTCGTTTAGAGAAATTCTTTGCGAATCTTGTAGACTTACGGTGCGCCTTTTTAGCTTCCCTTTTTTCCCTATAGTGTTCGGAACGTCTACGATATTTCTTACGACGAGGTCTATCATCAGAATAATGTTTAGACCTAGAAGGTCCTTCAATACCGAATTGAGTACAAAAATCTCCTAATTGAGATTTTTCTGTGGCCTTTTGGCGCTTAAGTTGTTGGTTCAACTTTAACTCGTTACACAATTTTAAACCTTCTTGTGTACAAGTCCCAATGATATGGCCATAAGTTAGATTGTCATAAGGAATAGAATTATTTGCTCCTCGAAGCGTATTTCTAATACGTTCAGCAAACAGAGGGGGAAGGCCATCAACTAATCTGGCTTTCCAATGAGATTGGCCGCTGTCAGGTAGATCCATAACACGGCTAAGGAAAGTATCCTTATACCAACGAAATTCTCCGAGATGTTTACATCTTAAACCGTTTAAGAGAGTTCGAAGGTTCTCATAACCATTGGTAATTCTACCATTAAAATGTTCTAAAATAGTGAGAATCAAAGTATAGACTGAATCATGCACTAAAACATCAGTTTTAGTCTCATCCTGAATTATTTTGGTGGCAGTAAGAATATGATTCTTAGCATCAATACTCAGGCAATTATCCCACCAGCCTTTAAGTTGACCTGTGAATCCATTAATAATCATTTTTGCAACAGCTAAATCATTATTAGAATCTGCGCAAATAGAAGCATACATCATCATACGATGGCACATAATAGAAATTTGTCTTTCAGTAAGACCGTCAATACACCATTCATAAACGGAATCTCCGTTGTAAGAAGTGTTAGTTTGGTTCCAATCTCTTTCTTCAATTAAGACATCCTGAGGCGTTGGTCTGGGGTAATAATAAGTCATAAGAGGCGGGACAGAAGCGTAAGTCTTCTTTTTGTTGTAACTAGGCCTCTTTCTACTAGGTCTTTCTAGTCCTCCTCGAGACATCCTAGCTTGAACCTCAGAAAATAGGGGTTGGTCTTCATCTAACCAGTTATCAGGTTGTTTATGAATACCTGAGCTTTTAAAACCCGAAAATTTTTCATTAAGCAAATCAGCTAGATCCGTTATAGAAGAATTTTTTCTAAATTTGAAATCTGAAACATCAAGGGGTCTCTTCAAATGAGTTTCTTTCAAAACATCCTTTTTCGTTGAAACCTTTTCAGGAGAATTGGTAGAAGTTGAAGCTACATCTGAAGAACTTAAAGATTTGACAAGCTTCGTTAATTCATCTAATTTTTTATCTAAAGAACTAATTTGTTCTCCCAAAATTTTTGAATAAAGATTTTGGTAATTATGTTGTAAAATTAATCCATTGATTTCATTAATGGTAACAGCCGCAACTTCATCGTTAATCAATTTTTGACAAGCCAAAAAAGCAATTTCTGTATTGTTTTGCAATTTGAAAGTCTTTTGAGAAGTTGGAGGATAGATAGCTTTTACCGATCCTTCAGTAGTTACAAAACATCTTTCTATTACCTTAACATACAAAGGCAAATAAGTGGTTATAAACCAAGTGTAACGACCCGGCCCGTCGTTACGGGAATTACCACCCCGTTACCTTGCATTTACATATATTATGCTTTTAAAACAGTATTAGAGTATATCGGGTGAGTTAGGAGTGATTTGGATTGAAAATGAAACAAATAGCATGTTTGAAGAAAGCTTGAATATGAAAAGTCAACCAAGAGTTGACTATTGAGTTAGAGTGCTCGGAACCGGATTCGATGATTCGACTAGTTCCGGGGGATCATTTATGACTTAGGAGAACAATCGGAATTGAATTCGGAGGTCCGGTGTAGTTTTAAGCTTGAATTGGCGAATGTTGAATTTTGGCGAAAACCGGATGGTAGGTGATATTTTGATCCGGGGTCGGAATGGAATTCCGACAATTTCTGTAGCTTCGTTATGTGATTTTGGATATGTCTGCAAATTTTCAAGTCATTCGGACATCGTTTGATCGGGTTTTGGGTTGAATGTTAGTTTTGAAAGTTTTGAAGAAACTTAGGCTTGAATCCGTGGATAATTGGTGATTTTGATGTTTAGGATGGTGTTTTTATGATTGGAACAAGTTCGAATAAGGAATTAGGATGTGTTGGTGTGTTTGAATGAGGTCCCGGGGGCCTCGGGGTGTTTTCGGATGGTTAATCGGGAGAAAAACATTGTTGTTTCCGCTCCTGCGGAATTGGGGGCGCAGGAGCGAGTCCGCAGAAGCGGACGAGGGGCGCAGGAGCGCTTGGTTACGCAGAAGCGGAACATTTTCCGCCGAAGCGGAACATTTTCCGCCGAAGCGGCATCGCTGGTGCGAGCCAGTGATCGCACAAGGGCCATGGGTGAAGGATCGCAGAAGCGGAAGGGTAGCCGCTTAGGCGAGTCCGCAGAGGCGGACGCCTAGTCGCAGAAGCGGGAAAACCCGCAGGAGCGATCGAATCTCCGCAGAAGCGGACGCGCAGAGGCGGTCCGTATATCGCGGAAGCGGAATTGGCCGGCTAGGCCTGGAACCGCTGAAGCGACCCTTTGGTCGCGGATACGGACGCGTAGGAGCGGAAATTCTTCCGCAGAAGCGAAAATCGCTGTAAGTTAAGTGTATCAGAAGTTAGAAAAATTTCAGAACATTTCACACATTTGGGTCTCGGCTTTAGAGGCGATTTGGGCGATTTTGAAGAGAAACTCAAGGGAAATCATCAGGTAAGCAACTATGGACTTAAACTATGATTAGTATTGGTATTATTATGCAATTATATCATGAAAATGGAAGAATTTGGGGTGATTCATGGAAGATTTAACCCTAGGCTTGAACTTTAGAAAATCAAGGTTTTGAATGAGCAAATGGAGTCCGAATTTGGTAAAATTGATATGCTTAGACTCGTATTGAGATGAGGGTTCCGAATATGTGACTTTCGTAATTTTTCGAGAATCGTACCGAAGGTCGGGTTTTACCAACTTAGTGTAATTATGCGAATTTCATATAAATTGAAGTGGGTTATGATCCTTTGACCCATAATTGATATAATTATTGTTATTTGACTAGATTCTACACACGAGGCAACGAAATTCAAAGGAAAAGGCATCGCGGACGATTCTACGACCGGCTAGAGGTGAGTAGTTTGTGTATATTGTAGCTTGAGGGTTCGAAACCCCGGCTTAGCACACTGTGACGCTAATAGGGCGGGGCTCGCACACCGTGGCAGGTGCGGGATTGATTGTGATTGGGGATTGAGACTTGGTCCATCCCGGAAATGAATAATATGTGGTTAGTGTTAGAAATACACTGTATTTGCTATATCTGTGGGCTGTAAGCCTTGTTTGGGGCCTTGTGCCGATCTGTAGCGTCCTTAGAGGACAATATTTATGTGATAGCTAAAATTGCTTAAATCACTGATCTCAGTCCTGGGAGTTGTAATCACACTTTTGAAATGCTAAGTCACCGGCTTTTACAAACTTAATAAAGTTAAAGTATTTTTCATAAATTATGAATTGAGAACTGGAATTAAGGAAAATGAATTGTTTTTGTGACTTAATTACTTATTGTGGACTGAGTATGGGATCGGGCTGCACGCCGCAGTGGTTGATGTGAGGATCGGGCTGTACACCGCAGCAGTATTGCGCTTGGGCTGTAGGAGCCCCTCCGGAGTCTGTACACACCCCCAGTGAGCGCCGTCGACGTTAAATTGGATCGGGCTACACGCCGTAGCGGTTATGTGCATTGTATTGCATCTGTATTTGTTTAATTACTCTATGGTAGCTGTATTGTATTATTGTTGCTAGTTCGTAGGAGATTCGGACCGTAGTGTAGCTTCATATTGTGGTATTTTGTGGATTTCTTACTGTCAGCTACATATATATATTTGTTACTCACCGAGTACTTAGTACTCACCCCTACTCCCTGCACCTTTTGTGTGCAGACTCAGGTACTCAGGAGCAGTAGACAGGCATCTCCAGCGTTTACATTGTCACATCGAGTTGCTGAGGTAGCTGCCTACGTTCGCAGAACCTAGCTTCTCCTCTCATTCCAGTTGTTATTTTATATTTTGTATTCGGACTTGAGTACTTCTATATCGTACTCTCTATTTCCTGTTGGGTTTGTTAGAGGCTCTAGACTTGTGACTCCGGATCTTTGGGAGTGTTAGTATTTTGTTCTTTATTATTATTATTGGAGTTCTTAAACTCATATATTCTTCTTGGGTTGTCCATTTGGGACTGATATCGTTGTGTTAATTAAATTGTTGGTCTGGCTGGCCTGGCTTGATTGTTGGGCGCCATCACGACCGGATTTGGGTCGTGACATTGATGATACACCTTTATATAAGCTTATAAGTTTTCATGTGAAAATTCGGTAGGCTTTCGCAGATCGGTACGTAGACGTCCGTATATATCTTCGAAGGGCTACAGAGACTTTAGGAAAAACCTCATTTTCTTGAATTCATATCGTGCGATTTGTGTTATCATGAAATTAAATCTTTCCATATTCTATTCTCTCGCGGATGGCGAGAACACGAGCTAACGGACGTGGCGGACGACCACCATTGGCACCCGGAGGCCGTGGTCGTGGTAGAGGTAGGGCAGCAGCACCAGCACCGCTGACCCACCAGCCGATCAGACTCAGGACCAGATTCCAGCGGTGAACGCTCCGGCAGCTCAAGTTCAGGCACCGGCGGTGCCTATTGTGATACCGGGTCTTCGGGAGACCTTGGCTCGGATATTATCGGTGTGCACGGGATTGGCACGGTAGTTGCTGCCATCGCTGCGGTATCATTTTCACGAGCGAGGGGAGGGAATCGGACCCCGTGGCTCACACACCCGAGCCGGTTCGGCCCGGTTGCGCCCGTTGCACCGGCTCCTCTGCATATGTGGTTCCGGTTATGCCCGACGATGAGCGAGCGTCGTTTGGAGAAATTTGAGAGGTTACGGCCTCCGACATTCGGTGGAGCCGAGGGCGAGGATGCCCGTGGTTTTCTTGACGGATGTCAGCGCATGCTTCGCACCGCGGGTATTCTAGAGTCCGGCGGTGTTTCATTCACCACTTTTCGGTTCGCAGGTGCGGCATTTCGGTGGCGGGAGGATTTCGAGAGGCGTAGGCCCGCCGGGGCGGTGCCCTCACCAGCAACAGTTCTCCGCGGTATTTTTGGAGAAATACGTGCCTCGGTCTCGCAGAGAGGAGCTGCGACGTCGGTTCGAGTGGTTGAAGCGGGGAGAGATGACGGTTAATCGGTACGAGATGAGATTCACACAGCTGGCCCGTCACGCCATGTGGATGGTTCCTACCGACGGGGAGAGGATCCGGAGATTTATTGATGGTCTTATTTATCCCATCCGCATATTGATGACCGGGGAGAGAGTTTCGACAGTTACCTTCGAGGAGGTGGTTGATGCCGCCCGTCACATCGAGACGGATCGCCGCAGAGAACGAGAGAGAGAGAGGCTAAGAGGCCTCGTGGTACCGGCCAGCTACGGTGGTGCTCCGTCTAGGGGCCGATTTCAGCGATAGCAGAGGTCACTCTTTCGTGTCTCATCGGTCCGGACGTACGCAGTCCGGTGGGGTTTCATCCGATCGTGGTCGTCGAGGCCGGCGAGGGTTATCGGGGTCGGCGAGCCGTCGGCGAGTCGCACCGCACCGAGTGCTCTTCCGGCTCGTAGCTCGCTCTCGTTTCCTCGACGACGAGATTCATCGGTAGCGAGGGGTCCTCGGCAGCCCCTTCTTCCATCTTCGGGCCGTTGTTTTGAGTGCGGTGATTTGGGCCATATCGGGAGAGAGTGTCCTCAGTGGCTTCGTAAGAGGTCACAGCGGAGGGATCGGCCTTCGTCTTCTACTCCTGTTTCTTCGGCGCCGGCACAGTCGGCTAGGACTGGTGGCCAGGTATCCAGAGGTCGCCCTGGGGGCGAGGATCGTACTGGTGGAGGCCAGGCTCATTTCTATGCTCTTCCGGATAGGAAGGATGCTAGTGCTTCAGATGCGGTCATTTTAGGTATTATCTCAGTCTGCCACGGGGATGCTTCTGTCTTATTTGATCCCGGATCCACCTATTCTTATGTCTCTACTTACTTTGCACATCATTTGGGTATGACCCATGGTATTCTTGCTTTGCCCGTATATATGTCTACCCTAGTGGGGGATACTGTTGTTGTGGATCAGGTATATCGATCCTGTATTATTACTATTGGGGGTCCGGAGACCCGAGTTGATCTATTACTACTGGGCATGGTAGATTTCGATGTAATTCTAGGCATGGATTGGCTATCTCCTTACCATGCGATTCTGGACTGTCATGCCAAGACAGTCACACTAGCTATTCCAGGTAATCCGAGGATCGAGTGGCGTGGCTTGACTGATTATGTGTCCGATAGGGTGATTTCTTATATAAAGGCCCAACGAATGATTGGCAAGGGTTGTTTATCTTATTTGGCCTTCATTAGAAATGTTGAGGCCGAGACACCCAGTCTTAATTCGGTCCCCATTGTGAGGGAGTTTTCGGATGTATTTCCAGCAGACCTGCCAGGCATGCCGCCTGATAGAGATATCGATTTTGGTATTGACTTGGTGCCGGCACTCAGCCCATTTCTATTCCTCCCTATCGCATGGCACCAGCAGAGTTAAAAGAATTGAAAGAACAACTTCGGGAACTCTTAGATAAGGGTTTCATTCGTCCGAGTGTGTCACCTTGGGGTGCACCGGTGTTGTTCGTGAAGAAGAAAGATGGCACAATGAGAATGTGCATTGATTACAGGCAGCTGAACAAGGTAACAGTGAAGAATAAGTACCCATTACCTCGTATCGAGGACCTATTTGATCAGCTCCAGGGAGCTAGTGTATTTTCTAAGATTGATCTTCGATCGGGCTATCATCAGTTGAAGATCAGGGACTCAGATATTATGAAGACAGCGTTCAGAACGCGATATGGGCACTACGAGTTCCTGGTGATGTCTTTCGGGTTGACTAATGCCCCAGCAGCATTCATGCACTTGATGAATAGTGTATTTCGGCCGTACCTTGATTCTTTTGTGATTGTGTTTATTGATGATATTCTGGTATATTCACGCAGCCAGGAGGAGCATGCACATCATTTGAGAGTGGCATTGCAGAGGTTGAGAGAAGAGAAGCTTTATGTAAAATTCTCTAAGTGTGAGTTCTGGCTTGATACTGTGGGTTTTCTGGGACATATAGTGTCCAGTGATGGTATTAGGGTTGATCCTCAGAAGGTCGAGGCAGTGCAGAATTGGCCCAGACCTTCCTCAGCTATAGAGATTCGTAGTTTTCTCGGCTTGGCAGGCTATTATCGTCGGTTTGTTCAGGATTTCTCATCTATTGCTTCACCGTTGACTAAGTTGATACAGAAGAATGCTCCATTTGTGTGGTCTGATGAATGTGAAGAGAGCTTTCAGAAGCTCAAGGAGGCTTTGACCACGGCTCCAGTACTTGTGTTACCATCGGCCTCAGGGTCATATACGGTGTATTGTGATGCTTCTAGAGTTGGACTCGGTTGTGTGTTGATGCAGGAGGGTAGAGTTATTGCATATGCTTATCGTCAGCTAAAGCCCCACGAGAAGAACTACCCTGTTCATGATTTGGAGTTAGCTGCTATTGTTCATGCCTTGAAGATTTGGAGGCATTATCTATATGGTGTATATTGTGATGTATATACAGACCACCGCAGCCTTCAGCATTTGTTTAAGCAAAAAGATCTAAATTTGTGGCAGCGGAGATGGCTCGAATTACTTAAAGACTATGATATTACTATCTTGTACCATCCCGGAAAGCCAATGTAGTGGCTGATGCATTGAGCCAGAAGGCTATTAGTATGGGCAGTTTGGTGTATATTCCAGTTGGGGAGAGACCCCTTGCAGTTGATGTTCAGGCGTTAGCTAATCAGATGGTAAGGCTGGATGTTACTGAGCCCAGTCGGGTGATGGCTTGTGTAGTAGCTCGTTCTTCTTTATATGATCGTATTCGAGAGCGCCGGTATGATGATCCACACTTGCTTGTCCTTAAGGACAGAGTTCAGCATGATGATGCTAGAGATGTCACTATTGATAGTGAGGGTGTATTGCGGATGCAGGGCCGGATATGTGTGCCCAATGTTGATGGCCTTCGTGAGTTGATATTGGAAGAGGCCCACAGCTCGCGGTATTCTATTCATCCAGGAGCCGCGAAGATGTACCAGGATTTGAAGCAGCATTACTGGTGGAGAAAGATGAAGAAAGATATTGTGAGCCATGTGGCTCGGTGTCTAAACTGTCAGCAGGTCAAGTATGAACATCAGAGACCTGGTGGTATATTCCAGCGTGTTGATATTCCGGAATGGAAGTGGGAAAGAATAACTATGGACTTTGTCAGTGGACTCCCTCGGACAGCGAGGAAGTTTGATTCAGTTTGGGTGGTGGTGGATAGGTTGACTAAGTCATCTCACTTCATCCCAGTGTGTACTACCTATACCTCAGAGCGGTTGGCAGAGATATTCATCCGTGAGATAGTGAGATTGCATGGAGTTCCCATTTCTATTATATCCGACAGAGGTACCCAGTTCACATCTCAGTTCTGGAGGACATTTCAGCGAGAGTTGGGTTCACAGGTAGAGCTGAGCACAGCATTTCATCCACAGACGGATGGGCAGTCCGAGCGTACTATTCAAATATTGGAGGACATGTTGCGTGCTTGTGTCATTGATTTTGGTGGTTCATGGGCTGATTATTTGCCTTTGGCGGAGTTTGCTTACAATAATAGCTATCAGTCCGGCATTCAGATGGCACCGTATGAAGCTTTATATGGGAGGCGGTGTAGGTCTCCAGTTGGTTGGTTCGAGCCCGGCGAGGCTAGGTTGTTAGGGACACAGTTAGTCCAAGATGCCTTAGATAAGGTGAAGGTGATTCAGGAGAGACTTCGCACAGCTCAGTCGCGTCAGAAGAGTTATGCAGACCGGAAGGTCCGAGATGTGTCTTATTCGGTAGGTGAGAAGGTGTTGCTGAAAGTTTCGCCTATGAAGGGTGTTATGAGGTTTAGAAAAAAAGGGAAGTTGAGCCCAAGGTTTATTGGACCTTTTGAGGTGCTTAGGAAAGTTGGGGAGGTGGCTTATATGCTTGCTTTGCCACCCGGTTTGTCGGGAGTTCACCCGGTGTTCCATGTATCTATGCTCCGGAAGTATGTCGGAGACCCGTCTCATGTGTTGGACTTCAGCACGATACAGCTAGATGAGGATTTGACTTATGATGTGGAACCGGTAGCCATTTTGGGTCGACAGGTTCGTAAGCTGAGATCTAAGGATATAGCTTCAGTGAAAGTGCAGTGGAGAGGTCGTCCCGTGGAGGAAGCAACTTGGGAGACCGAGCAGGAAATGCGGAGCAGATATCCACACTTGTTTGATGCTCCAGGTATGTTTCTTAATCCGCTCGCGGACGAGCGTTTGTCTAAGTTGGGAGAATGTAACGACCCGGCCCGTCGTTACGGGAATTACCACCCCATTACCTTGCATTTACATATATTATGCTTTTAAAACAATATTAGAGTATATCGGGTGAGTTAGGAGTGATTTGGATTGAAAATGAAACAAATAGCATGTTTGAAGAAAGCTTGAATATGAAAAGTCAACCAAGAGTTGACTATTGAGTTAGAGTGCTCGGAACCGGATTCTGATGATTCGACTAGTTCCGGGAGATCATTTATGACTTAGGAGAACAATCGGAATTGAATTCGGAGGTCCGGTGTAGTTTTAAGCTTGAATTGGCGAATGTTGAATTTTGGCGAAAACCGGATGGTAGGTGATATTTTGATCCGGGGGTCGGAATGGAATTCCGACAATTTCTGTAGCTTCGTTATGTGATTTTGGATATGTCTGCAAATTTTCAAGTCATTCGGACATCGTTTGATCGGGTTTTGGGTTGAATGTTAGTTTTGAAAGTTTTGAAGAAACTTAGGCTTGAATCCGTGGATAATTGGTGATTTTGATGTTTAGGATGGTGTTTTTATGATTGGAACAAGTTCGAATAAGGAATTAGGATGTGTTGGTGTGTTTGAATGAGGTCCCGGGGCCTCGGGGTGTTTTCGGATGGTTAATCGGGAGAAAAACATGGAAATTGCAGGTTTGAGGAGTCCTGTCTCTGTTGTTTCCGCTCCTGCGGAATTATGGGCGCAGGAGCGGGTGCGCTGAAGCGGACGAGGAGCGCAGAAGCGCTGGGCACCGCAGAAGCGGAACATTTTCCGCTGAAGCGGAATCGCTGGAGCGTAAAGGGAGCCGCAGAAGCGGCCAAGGGCCATGGGGTGAAGGATCGCAGAAGCGGAAGGGAAGCCGCTTAGGCGAGTCCGCAGAGGCGGACGCCTAGTCGCAGAAGCGGAAATATCCGCAGAAGCGGAAGCTTCTTCGCAGAAGCGGGTGCGCTTAAGCGACCCTTTGCCCGCAGAAGCGGAAATGGCCGGCTAGGCCTGGAACCGCTGAAGCGACCCTTTGGTCGCGGATACGGACGCGTAGGAGCGGAAATTCTTCCGCGGAAGCGAAAATCGCTGTGAGTTAAGTGTATCAGAAGTTAGAAAAATTTCAGAACATTTCACACATTTTGGGTCTCGGCTTTAGAGGCGATTTGGGCGATTTTGAAGAGAAATTCAAGGGAAATCATCGGGTAAGCAACTATGGACTTAAACTATGATTAGTATTGGTATTATTATGCAATTATATCATGAAAATGGAAGAATTTGGGGTGATTCATGGAAGATTTAACCCTAGGCTTGAACTTTAGAAAATCAAGGTTTTGAATGAGCAAATGGAGTCCGAATTTGGTAAAATTGATATGCTTAGACTCGTATTGAGATGAGGGTTCCGAATATGTGACTTTCGTAATTTTTCGAGAATCGTACCGAAGGTCGGGTTTTACCAACTTAGTGTAATTATGCGAATTTCATATAAATTGAAGTGGGTTATGATCCTTTGACCCATAATTGATATAATTATTGTTATTTGACTAGATTCTACACACGAGGCAACGAAATTCAAAGGAAAAGGCATCGCGGACGATTCTACGACCGGCTAGAGGTGAGTAGTTTGTGTATATTGTAGCTTGAGGGTTCGAAACCCCGGCTTAGCACATTGTGACGCTAATAGGGCGTGGCTCGCACACCGTGGCAGGTGCGGGATTGATTGTGATTGGGGATTGAGACTTGGTCCATCCCGAAAATGAATAATATGTGGTTAGTGTTAGAAATACACTGTATTTGCTATATTTGTGGGCTGTAAGCCTTGTTTGGGGCCTTGTGCCGATCTGTAGCGTCCTTAGAGGACAGTATTTATGTGATAGCTAAAATTGCTTAAATCACTGATCTCAGTCCTGGGAGTTGTAATCACACTTTTGAAATGCTAAGTCACCGGCTTTTACAAACTTAATAAAGTTAAAGTATTTTTCATAAATTATGAATTGAGAAATGGAAATAAGGAAAATGAATTGTTTTGTGACTTAAATGCTTATTGTGGACTGAGTATGGGATCGGGCTGCACGCCGCAGTGGTTGATGTGAGGATCGGGCTGCACGCCGCAGCAGTATTGCGCTTGGGCTGTAGGAGCCCCTCCGGAGTCTGTACACACCCCCAGTGAGCGCCGTCGACATTAAATTGGATCGGGCTACACGCCGTAGCGGTTATGTGCATTACATTGCATCTGTATTTGTTGAATTACTCTATAGTAGCTGTACGGTATTATTGTTGCTAGTTCGTAGGAGATTCAGACTGTAGTGTAGCTTCATATTGTGGTAATTTGTGGATTTCTTACTGTCAGCTACATATATATATTTGTTACTCACTGAGTACTTAGTACTCACCTCTACTCCCTGCACCTTTTGTGTGCAGACTCAGGTACTCAGGAGCAGTAGACAGGCATTTCCAGCGTTTGCAGTGTCATATCGAGTTGCTGAGGTAGCTGCCTACGTTCGCAGAACCTAGCTTCTCCTCTCATTCCAGTTGTTATTTTATATTTTGTATTCAGACTTGAGTACTTCTATATCGTACTCTCTATTTCCTGTTGGGTTTGTTAGAGGCTCTAGACTTGTGACTCCGGATCTTTGGGAGTGACAGTACTTTTGTTCAGTATTATTACTATTGGAGTTCTTAAACTCATATATTCTTCTTGGGTTGTCCATTTGGGGACTGGTATTGATGTATAATTAAATTGTTGGTCTGGCTGGCCTAGCTTGATTGTTGGGCGCCATCACGACCGGATTTGGGTCGTGACACCAAGGAACGAAATCTATCATTTCGTTATGCAAAGCACATAGCTCATAGAATTCTTTTGAAATCTTCTTTAAATCAGTTCGGCTATAAGTTTCAAAAAACCAAATTCGAAACGTATTCCATCGTTTTTTATAAAATCGTTTTTGAATATATTTACGTGCCGGAGATCCCGGACTAAAATCGATTTGGACACAATCCATAAAATCAGAGTGAGTCTTGGTCTACACCCATATCAGATGGTGTGGGTTCTAAGTCAGACAAGTTATCAACTGCCTGAACTACATTAGTCTTAGAATCAATTTTAACCTTACTCTTAGTATCACTAAGGGTGTGCAAAGAAAGAGGTCTATCTCTTGCTGGTCCATAAATAGGGGCATCAGGAGTTATAGGAGAAATATGTTGAATAGCAGGAAGAGATCTATAACCAGAGAATGATTTCCTATTATAAACAGGATTCTTTAAAGAATGTAAAGAAGTAGAAGGTTTTTCTGCAAATTGAATACAAATTCTTCCATCAGGATCTTGAGTTATATGTGAAGTCTCGTTATTCGTGACTTCATTGGTAAGTTGGTGAGGGGCTATCACCGACTCAAGAGTCCAAGTAGTTGGAAAGTTGATTTCATCCCATCTTATAGGTCTCCGAGTGGTGACCTTAGACTTTGTGAAATTAGTTTCTACCAAAATAGTTTGGTCGGATGTATCATATAATTTACATCTAGGATTCAGCGTAGAAAGCAGTTTATAATAAATCCTGTAAGATAAACATATTAGTTCGGATCCAGGAATATAATTATAACCATGCGTCTTAACATTCAAAGTTAACGCATCTAAAATATTAACATCTGATAAAGATAGTTGCAAGTTAGGCTGAGTGTTAAAATAAACAGGGCCATAAGCAATTGTAGATTCAATAGAACCCATCAAAGATTGTCGAAAATTTAAATTCCGTGCATCTCTTAAAGCTGCAAGAAAAGTTTCAGGTAATCCCTTTAAAGTTAAAGGCTTGAATGCAATTTGAACCATACCAATATGCATAAAATTATACCTGTAGCGATAATGAGTAATATCATTTTTATTTAATAAACAAATAGTTTGTTCATCAGAATTAAGCACCAAAGATTGTTCAGTTGTTTTAACAAGTTGTTTGGTTGAGAATCGATCAAAAAATCCGTAATCATAAATGGTTTTTGTATCTACTTTAGGAATCGTCCATTTATTTAACAAATCAAGGTTTTGAGGTACATCAACCTCTTCTAATCTAGTACTTTTAATACTAGAAGCTTCTTCAAGATTCATAAATCTTGTAGTTTATGTTCATATCTATGTTGAAATTTCACAGTAAACTTCAATAAGTGTCATGAAAATTCCTAGGCTCTTATACCATATTTCGATCCAAGATCTACAAGGTTGGCGGTAATCCGCACGGCCATCTAGACTAGGATACAAAGTATTGATTTCATCAAAATATTTTAGTTGGTTATTTAAATCTAGCTTTATTCTTTTAATTTAGGTCGACTGTATGGAAGACTAGAAGCCATTACCAAAGCATGGGGCCAGTCCGTTTTCCGATATCATCTACAGTAATAACAGTTCTAACTGCGGTATCAATTATTGCCCCTAAATGCAACACAGCTAAGCGGGGACTTACAATACACCACTGCTCGTTATACTGTAGATGGTGCCGGAGCCGTTCCACCACCTTTGAACCAAGTCAACTCTTAAATTAAAGGATATAAGGCTGAGATTTATGATAACCTACTCATAATATTATGATTGAGTCTAGATAGAATCATGACATACTTACTGTAGTTACCGGAGTTTCAACATAGATATGAACAAACTTACTGTAGATACTTCTACCAATTCTTCTGAAAAGGTTTCAACGAAAAAGGATGTTTTGAAAGAAACTCATTTGAAGAGACCCCTTGATGTTTCAGATTTCAAATTTAGAAAAAATTCTTCTATAACGGATCTAGCTGATTTGCTTAATGAAAAATTTTCGGGTTTTAAAAGCTCAGGTATTCATAAACAACCTGATAACTGGTTAGATGAAGACCAACCCCTATTTTCTGAGGTTCAAGCTAGGATGTCTCGAGGAGGACTAGAAAGACCTAGTAGAAAGAGGCCTAGTTACAACAAAAAGAAGACTTACGCTTCTGTCCCGCCCCTTATGACTTATTATTACCCCAGACCAACGCCTCAGGATGTCTTAATTGAAGAAAGAGATTGGAACCAAACTAACACTTCTTACAACGGAGATTCCGTTTATGAATGGTGTATTGACGGTCTTACTGAAAGACAAATTTCTATTATGTGCCATCGTATGATGATGTATGCTTCTATTTGCGCAGATTCTAATAATGATTTAGCTTTTGCAAAGATGATTATTAATGGATTCACAGGTCAACTTAAAGGCTGGTGGGATAATTGCCTGAGTATTGATGCTAAGAATCATATTCTTACTGCCACCAAAATAATTCAGGATGAGACTAAAACTGATGTTTTAGTGCATGATTCAGTCTATACTTTGATTCTCACTATTTTAGAACATTTTAATGGTAGAATTACCAATGGTTATGAGAACCTTCGAACTCTCTTAAACGGTTTAAGATGTAAACATCTCGGAGAATTTCGTTGGTATAAGGATACTTTCCTTAGCCGTGTTATGGATCTACCTGACAGCGGCCAATCTCATTGGAAAGCCAGATTAGTTGATGGCCTTCCCCCTCTGTTTGCTGAACGTATTAGAAATACGCTTCGAGGAGCAAATAATTCTATTCCTTATGACAATCTAACTTATGGCCATATCATTGGGACTTGTACACAAGAAGGTTTAAAATTGTGTAACGAGTTAAAGTTGAACCAACAACTTAAGCGCCAAAAGGCCACAGAAAAATCTCAATTAGGAGATTTTTGTACTCAATTCGGTATTGAAGGACCTTCTAGGTCTAAACATTATTCTGATGATAGACCTCGTCGTAAGAAATATCGTAGACGTTCCGAACACTATAGGGAAAAAAGGGAAGCTAAAAAGGCGCACCGTAAGTCTACAAGATTCGCAAAGAATTTCTCTAAACGAGAACTTCGCAAAATTAAGTGTTACAAATGTGGTCAATATGGTCACATTGCTCCGAATTGTAAAGCTGATAAGCTTAAAGGTTTAGGACTTGATGAAGAAGTCCAAGACAAGATTTCAACCATGATCTATGAAGCCTATGCTGAAAATACAGATCAGTCTGTGTGACGACCTGGCCCGTCGTCACGGGAATTACCACCCCGTTATGTTGTAAATACATGTTTTATGATTTTATATCAATGTTAAAGTCTATCGGGTGAGTTAGGAGTGAATTGGATTGAAAATGAGGTATATAGCCTTTGTGAAAGAAACTTGAATAAGGAAAGTCAACCCGGACTTTACTATTTGGTTAGAGGGCTCGGAATCGGATTCCGATGATTCGGTTAGTTCCGGAAGGTGATTTGTGACTTAGGGGAGCGATCGGAATTGAATTTGGAGGCCCGTGTAGAAATAGGCTTGAATTGGCTAAGGTTGAATTTTGGCGAAATCCGAACGGTAGGTGAGATTTTGATCCGGGGTCGGAATGGAATTCCGACAGTTGCAGTAGCTTCGTTAGGTGATTTTGGATGTGCCTGCAAAATTTCAGGTCATTCGGACGTCGTTTGGTCGGGTTTTTGATTGAATGTGTAATTTGGAATGTTTTAAGGAATTTAGGCTTGAATTTGATGTGAATTATGGGTTTTGATGTTGTTAGACGTGTTTTGAGGATTGGAACAAGTTCGAATAAGGAATTAGGATGTGTTGGTGTGTTTGAATGAGGTCCCGGGGGCCTCGGGGTGTTTTCGGATGGTTAATCGGGAGAAAAACATGGAAAATTGCAGAACTGGTGCACTGCTTCTGTTGTTTCCGCTCCTGCGGAATTTTGGGCGCAGGAGCGGGTGCGCTGAAGCGGACCAGGAGCGCAAAAGCGCTGGGCACCGCAGAAGCGGAGCATTTTCCGCTGAAGCGGAATCGCGGGAGCGGGCAGGGAGCCGCAGAAGCGGCCATCGCAGAAGCGGAAGGAAGCCGCTTAGGCGAGTCCGCAGAGGCGGACGCCTAGCCGCAGAAGCGGAACTATCCGCAGGAGCGATCGAACCTCCGTAGAAGCGGACGCGTAGGAGCGGAAATTCTTCCGCAGAAGCGAAAATCGCTGTAAGTAAGTGTATCCGAAGTTAGAAAAATTTCAGAACATTTCACACATTTTGGGTCTCGGCTTTAGAGGCGATTTGGGCGATTTTGAAGAGAAATTCAAGGGAAATCATCAGGTAATCATCTATGGACTTAAACTATGATTAGTATTGGTAATATTATGCAATTATATCATGAAAATGGAGGAATTTGGGGTAATTTATGGAGGATTTAGCCCTAGGCTTGGACTTTAGAAAATCAAGGTTTTGAATGGGCAAATGGAGTCCGAATTTGGTAAAATTGATATGCTTAGACTCGTATTGAGATGAGGGTTCCGAATATGTGACTTTCGTGATTTTTTGACAAGCGTACCGAAAGTCGGGTTTTGACAACTTTGGGAATTTTGATGTAAATTGAGTTATATTGATTGGGTGTCGTCCCATTGGCCTAATTTGTTGTGTTTCTACTGTATTTGATCAGATTCTACACGTGCGGAGCTTGATTCTCGTGGCAAGGACATTGCGGAATAGTCGTCGCGCCGTATTGAGGTGAGTAATAGATGTGGGTGATGACCAGCGGGTTCGAAACCCCGGTATACCACTTTGTGACGCTGTATAGCGGCGAGACACGCACACTCTTGAGAGTGCGGGGTCGATCATGAACTGGAGACTACATATTAGTCCAACCTGTTGATACTGTATTATTGGCTATTCTAGAGCCGTCGAACCTCCTTCTCGGATGGTTGCATATATATATATTGTGATAATGGCCACTCTTGAGCCGTTGAACCCCCTTCTTGGGCGGTTGAGTATACATGTGGGCCGTGAGCCAGTTATTGGATCCCGCGAGGATCGTTATCATTGTCTTATCATATAGACATGCTAGTTTACTACTAGTCCGCAGCCATTTTTGTTATTATGCCAATTCCAATCTCTGGAACTTGACATTACTGTTTTCCAACTGAAAAATGATAAAAGAGTTTTCAAAAAACTATTTTTGAGCCTGCGAGGCTGTATCTGCATATTAGCTGACTAGTAGTGGATCGGGCTGCGCGCCGCAGCAGGATATATGTTGGATCGGACTGCACGCCGCAGGAATATCTCTATGAGATGTGCTTGGGCTGTAGGAGCCCCTCCGGAGTCTGAACCCCCACAGTGAGCACGGGTACCCAAAATTGGAGTCCGGCTACACGCCGTAGCGGTCATATCATGCATTGCATTGCATTTAGCTACATCTGCTAGCTGTTATGCTATTTATTGGTATTTGTTAGAACAGGTACAGTGAAGATTGATTCTATGACAGGGTAGCTGATTATAGCTTTACATAGTGCTTTATTGCGGATTTCTTATCTGCGCTGTCTTACCCTTGTTTATTACCACTGAGTCTGGCAGTACTCATTTTACTCCCTGCACCTTGTGTGCAGATCCAGGTACCTCTCAGCAGTGATCCAGTAGCTGTGCGAGGCGACGTTTGTGGGATATACGAGGTAGCTGCAGAGTCCGCAGGACCCGATATTCCTTCCTACTGTCTTTTGATTTATTGTATTGACATTTCTTTTCGCACTTGGTATCTTGTAAACCTTTATACACTCATGTTCAGTAGAGGCTCATGACTCTTGACCCTTGGTCTATGGGAGTTGATGTATTATGGGACTTGTTTCCCCGTTTTCGTTACATATATCGCTGTTATTTCTTGAATTAATTTGCTTAAATGGGTTAAAGAGAGCTTCTAGCTCCGTGGTTGATATTCATTGGTCGGGCTGGCCTAGCTGTGTGCTGGGCACCATCACAATTGGGTTTTGGCGTCGTTACAAGTTGGTATCAGAGCCTAGGTTTACTAGGACTCACGAGTCTCGAGCCGGTTAGTAGAGTCTTGTGGATCGGTACGGGGACGCCTGTACTTATCCTCGGGAGGCTGCGAATCTTTAGGAAACACTTCACTTTTCTTGAACTCTGTCGTGCGATCTTGTTGTTCTGAGAACTGAACTTCTATATTCTATTCTCTCGCGTATGGCGAGAACGCGAGCATCAGGACGAGATGGACGACCTCCATTGCCACCTGTTAGAGGCCGTGGGCGCGGTCGTGCTAGAGGTAGAGGTAGGGCGGCCGAGGCGGTGCCACCGACCCGCCCGTTGTACCGGCTCGAGAGCGCCCCCAGCTGGTCGAAGCTCCGGCGATCCCGGCTCGGGCCGGACTATATCTATTGCTATTCCCGGTCTTCGGAGACTCTTGCCCAGGATATTATCGCTGTGTTCCGGTTTGGCTCGAGTAGTTTCAGCGCTACCGCTACCGTAGCGACATCTCAGGTCCGGGGGTGGTCGGCAGACCCTCGCAGCTCGCACACCCGACCCGGTTGTTCGTGGACTTCGGATGCCGGAGGCGGTCCCCGCTCCGGTAGTTGCACCGGTTATTCCTCCAGCTGCACCAGCTCCAGGCTCCAGAGCATATGGTTCAGGTTATGCCCGAGGACGAGCGGCGTCGTCTTGAGAGATTTGGTAGACTTCGACCACCCCATTTCGGTGGCGTCGAGGGCGAGGATGCCCAGGGGGTTTCTTGGATAAATGTCGGAAGATGCTCTGCGTACGGCCGGTATTCTCGAGTCCGGCGGAGTTTCATTTACTACATTTCGGCTCACCGGTCCCGCATTTGATTGGTGGGAGGAGTTTGAGAGGCGTAGGCTCGCTAGAGCAAGCACCTCTCACATGGCAGACGACTTCTCTACTCTCTTTCTAGAGAAATATGTACCTCGGCCTCGTCGCGAGGAGCTACGTCGCCGCTCGAGTGGTTGATTCGTGGCGACATGTCCGTGACTCGGCATGAGCTTAGATTCACTCGCCTGGCTAGGCATGCCACATGGATGATCCCCACCGAGAGGGAGAGGATCAGGGAGGTTCATCGATGGCCTCAACTACTCTATTCGTATTCTTATGACCGGCGAGCGAGTTCTATCATCATCGTTTGAGCAGGGTTGCCGATATGGCACGCTCCATCGAGGCGGATCGTCGCCGAGAGAGAGAGGAGCGGGAGGCCAAGAGGCCTCGGGGTTCGGCGTTTCGGCGGTGCTCCATCTGAGGGCATTCCCGACGAGAGCGCAGGTCGCTCATCTAGACCTTCTCATTCGGGTCGCCCGCAGCAGAGCGGAGGTTCTGCATGGTCGTGGTCGACGGGAGTTTCGAGCGAGGTCGGTCATCACTTAGTGCCCTCGCAGCCCACAGTGCAGCACCTACTTCTCCAGCACCGTGTGCATGTTATGAGTGTGGTGAGTTTGGCCACACGAGGAGACATTGGCCTCGACTACGTAGGGGCAGGACTCAGCAGAGGGATCAGCCCTCCTCTTCAGCACCATCTCCGCCTAGTAGAGGTGGAGGTCGGCCTTCTCGTGGATGCCCCAGGGGCGAGGAGAGATCCGGTGGAGGCCGAGCACGGTTCTATGCACTTCCCGACAGGCGTGATGCAGTTGCCTCCGACGCCGTGATTACAGGTATCATTTCGTCTATCACAGAGATGCCTCCGTTCTATTTGATCTAGGGTCCACATATTCTTACGTGTCCTCTTATTTTGCACGTCATTTGGGTGCAACTCGTGGTAGTCTTGAATTACCCTGTTCATGTATCCACCCCCGTGGGTGATACGATTGTTGTGGATCATGTCTATAGATCCCGTGTTATATCTATTGGGGGTCTGGAGACCCAGGCACATTTGTTATTGTTGGGGATGGTGGACTTTGATGTTATATTGGGTATGGACCGGTTGTCTCCGTACCATGCTATATTGGACTGTCATGCTAAGACAGTTACGTTGGCCATTCCTGGTATTTCTCATATCGAGTGGCGGGGTTCGACCGATTTCGTCCCTAGCCGTGTTATTTCATTGTTAAAAGCTCAGAAGATGGTTGAAAAAGGGTGTTTATCGTACCTAGATTTTGTGAGAGATGTGGGAGCTGAGTCTCCTAGCATTGATTCCGTACCTTTGGTGAGGGATTTTCCAGATGTATTCCCCTCAGACCTGCCGGCATGCCGCCGGACAGGGATATTGATTTTGGCATTGACCTGGTGCCGGGCACTCAGCCCATATCCATTCCTCCTTATCGAATGGCACCAGCCGAGTTGAAAGAACTAAAAGAGCAGCTTCAAGAACTTCTGGATAAGGGTTTCATCCGCCCTAGTGTGTCTCCGTGGGGTGCGCCAATATTGTTTGTTAAAAAGAAAGATGGTTCCATGCGAATGTGTATTGATTATAGGCAATTGAACAAAGTGACAGTGAAGAACAAGTACCCTCTACCGCGCATAGATGATTTGTTTGATCGGTTACAGGGTGCGAGGGTGTTTTCTAAGATCGATCTTCGTTCAGGCTATCATCAGCTGAAGATCAGGGACTCGGATATTATGAAGACCTGCATTCAGGACCCGATATGGTCATTATGAGTTCCTTGTGATGTCGTTTGGGTTGACCAACGCCCCAGCAGCATTTATGCATCTGATGAACAGTGTGTTCAGGCCTTATTTGGATTTATTTGTGATTGTGTTCATTGATGACATTCTAGTCTACTCCCGTAGCCGGGAGGAGCATGCTCAGCATTTGAGTATTGTGTTGCAGAGATTGAGGGAGGAGAAGCTATATGCTAAATTCTCCAAGTGCGAGTTTTGGCTCGAGTCCGTAGCATTTTTGGGACATGTGGTGTCTCGTGATGGTATTCAGGTTGATCAGAAAAAGATAGAGGCGGTGCAGAGTTGGCCTAGACCGTCCTCAGCTACAGAGATCGGGAGTTTTCTTGGCTTGGCGGGGTATTATCGCCGGTTTGTTCAGGGATTTTCATCCATTGCTTCTTCATTGACTAAATTGACCCCGAAGGGTGCACCATTCGTGTGGTCGGATGAGTGCGAGGAGAGCTTTCAGAAGCTCAAGACAGCTTTGACCACAGCTCCAGTGTTAGTATTGCCATCACCTTCAGGTTCATATACCATTTATTGTGATGCCTCGAGAGTGGGGATAGGTTGTGTGTTGATGCAAGAAGGAAAGGTAATTGCTTATGCTTCTCGGCAGTTGAAGCCGCATGAGAAGAACTATCCTGTTCATGATTTGGAGCTAGCCGCCATTGTTCATGCCTTGAAGATTTGGAGGCACTATTTGTACGGTGTGTCTTGTGAGGTGTATACCGACCATCGTAGTCTCCAGCACTTGTTCAAACAGAAAGACCTTAATTTGAGACAACGGAGATGGCTTGAGTTGCTTAAGGATTATGACATCACTATATTATATCATCCGGGGAAGGCCAATGTGGTGGCCGATGCTTTGAGCCGGAAGGCGGTCAGTATGGGGAGCTTGGCATATATTCCAGCTGAGGAGAGGCCATTTGCTTATGATGTTCAGGTGCTAGCCAATCGGCTAGTGAGGTTAGATATTTCGGAGCCCAGCCGGGTATTGGCTTGTGTTGTATCTCGGTCATCTCTATATGATCGTATTCGTGAGCGCCAGTATGATGATCCACATTTGGTCGTCCTTAGGGACAGAGTTCAGCATGATGATGCTAGAGACGTCACCATTGATAGTGACGGCGTATTGAGGATGCGCAAGGCCGGATATGTGTGCCCAATGTTGATGGCCTTCGTGAGTTGATTCTGGAAGAGGCCCATAGCTCGCGGTATTCTATCCATCCAGGAGCCGCTAAGATGTATCAAGATTTGAAACAACACTATTGGTGGAGAAAGATGAAAATGGACATTGTCATTCATGTAGCACGGTGTCTGAATTGTCAGCAGGTGAAATATGAGCACCAGAGGCCTGGTGGTGTATTCCAGAGAATTGAGATCCCCGAGTGGAAATGGGAGAGGATCACTATGGACTTCATTACTGGACTTCCTTTGACTCGGAGGAAATTTGATGTTATTTGGGTCATTGTGGATAGACTGACCAAGTCAGCTCACTTCATTCCAGTTAGTACTACCTACTCATCGGAGCGGTTGGCAGCGATCTTTATTCGAGAGATTGTTCGGTTGCATGGAGTCCCGGTGTCTATCATATCCGATAGGGGTACTCAGTTCACTTCTCAGTTTTGGAGAGCATTTCAATGAGAAATGGGTACGAGGGTTGAGTTGAGTACAGCATTTCACCCCCAGACAGACGGACAGTCTGAGCGCACTATTCAGATCTTGGAGGATATGTTGCAAGCTTGTGTGATTGATTTTGGTGGTTCGTGGGACGAGTTCCTACCACTTGCTGAGTTTGCCTACAACAACAGCTATCAGTCGAGTATTCAGATGGCCCCGTATGAGGCATTGTATGGCAGGCGATGTAGATCCCCCGTGGGATGGTTTGAGCCTGGCGAGGTTAGATTGATAGGGACTGAGTTAGTCCAGGATGCTCTGGATAGAGCAAAGTTGATCCAGGAGAGGCTTCGTACAACACAGTCTCGTCAGAAGAGTTATGCGGACCGTAGAGTTCGAGAGTTGTCTTTCATGGTGGGTGACAGAGTATTGTTGAAGATTTCGCCGATGAAGGGTGTCATGAGGTTTGGGAAGAAAGGAAAGTTGAGTCCCAGGTACATTGGTCCTTTTGAGATACTTAGGAGAGTTGGAGAGGTGGCATATGAGTTGGCCTTGCCGCCCGGCTTATCCAGCGTTCATCCAGTATTCCATGTGTCTATGCTCCGGAAGTACATTGGAGATCCGTCTCATGTATTAGATTTCAGCACCATTCAGCTTGATGGTGATCTATCCTATGATGTGGAGCCTATTGCTATTTTGGGTCGTCGGGTGAGAAAATTGAGGTCTAAGGAGATTGCATCAGTTAAGGTTCAGTGGAGAGGTCGACCCGTGGAGGAGGCCACTTGGGAGATCGAGCGGGAGATGCGGAGCAGATATCCTCACTTGTTTGAGACTTCAGGTATGTTTCTTGACCCGCTCGAGGACGAGCGTTTGCTTAAGAGGGGGAGAATGTGACGACCCGGCCCGTCGTCACGGGAATTACCACCCCGTTATGTTGTAAATACATGTTTTATGATTTTATATCAATGTTAAAGTCTATCGGGTGAGTTAGGAGTGAATTGGATTGAAAATGAGGCATATAGACTTTGTGAAAGAAACTTGAATAAGGAAAGTCAACCCGGAGTTTACTATTTGGTTAGAGGGCTCGGAATCGGATTCTGATGATTCGGTTAGTTCCGGAAGGTGATTTGTGACTTAGGGGAGCGATCGGAATTGAATTTGGAGGCCCGATGTAGAAATAGGCTTGAATTGGCTAAGGTTGAATTTTGACGAAATCCGAACGGTAGGTGAGATTTTGATTCGGGGGTCGGAATGGAATTCCGACAGTTGCAGTAGCTTCGTTAGGTGATTTTGGATGTGCCTGCAAAATTTCAGGTCATTCGGACGTTGTTTGGTCGGGTTTTTGATAGAATGTGTAATTTGGAATGTTTTAAGGAATTTAGGCTTGAATTTGATGTGAATTATGGGTTTTGATGTTGTTAGACGTGTTTTGAGGATTGGAACAAGTTCGAATAAGGAATTAGGATGTGTTGGTGTGTTTGAATGAGGTCCCGGGGCCTCGGGGTGTTTTCGGATGGTTAATCGGGAGAAAAACATGGAAATTGCAGGTTTGAGGAGTCCTGTCTCTGTTGTTTCCGCTCCTGCGGAATTATGGGCGCAGGAGCGGGTGCGCTGAAGCGGACCAGGAGCGCAGAAGCGCTGGGCACCGCAGAAGCGGAGCATTTTCCGCTGAAGCGGAATCGCGGGAGCGGGCAGGGAGCCGCAGAAGCGGCCATCGCAGAAGCGGAAGGAAGCCGCTTAGGCGAGTCCGCAGAGGCGGACGCCTAGCCGCAGAAGCGGAAATATCCGCAGGAGCGATCAAACCTCCGCAGAAGCGGACGCGTAGGAGCGGAAATTCTTCCGCAGAAGCGAAAATCGCTGTAAGTAAGTGTATCAGAAGTTAGAAAAATTTCAGAACATTTCACACATTTTGGGTCTCGGCTTTAGAGGCGATTTGGGCGATTTTGAAGAGAAATTCAAGGGAAATCATCAGGTAATCATCTATGGACTTAAACTATGATTAGTATTGGTAATATTATGCAATTATATCATGAAAATGGAGGAATTTGGGGTAATTTATGGAGGATTTAGCCCTAGGCTTGGACTTTAGAAAATCAAGGTTTTGAATGGGCAAATGGAGTCCGAATTTGGTAAAATTGATATGCTTAGACTCGTATTGAGATGAGGGTTCCGAATATGTGACTTTCGTGATTTTTCGACAAGCGTACCGAAAGTCGAGTTTTGACAACTTTGGGAATTTTGATGTAAATTGAGTTATATTGATTGGGTGTTGTCCCATTGGCCTAATTTGTTGTGTTTCTACTGTATTTGATCAGATTCTACACGTGCGGAGCTTGATTCTCGTGGCAAGGACATTGCGGAATAGTCGTCGCGCCGTATTAAGGTGAGTAATAGATGTGGGTGATGACCAGCGGGTTCGAAACCCCGGTATACCACTTTGTGACGCTCTATAGCGGCGAGACACGCACACTCTTGAGAGTGCGGGGTCGATCATGAACTGGAGACTATATATTAGTCCGACCTGTTGATACTGTATTATTGGCTATTCTAGAGCCGTCGAACCTCCTTCTCGGATGGTTGCATATATATATATTGTGATAATGGCCACCCTTGAGCCAAGGAACCCCCTTCTCGGGCGGTTGAGTATACATGTGGGCCGTGAGCCACTTATTGGATCCCGCGAGGATCGTTATCATTGTCTTATCATATAGACATGCTAGTTTACTACTAGTCCGCAGCCATTTTTGTTATTATGCCAATTCCAATCTCTGGAACTTGACATTACTGTTTTCCAACTGAAAAATGATAAAAGAGTTTTCAAAAACTATTTTTGAGCCTGCGAGGCTGTATCTGCATATTAGCTGACTAGTAGTGGATCGGGCTGCGCGCCGCAGCGAGATATATGTTGGATCGGACTGCACGCCGCAGGAATATCTCTATGAGATGTGCTTGGGCTGTAGGAGCCCCTCCGGAGTCTGAACCCCCACAGTGAGCACGGGTACCCAAAATTGGAGTCGGGCTACACGCCGTAGCAGTCATATCATGCATTGCATTGCATTTAGCTACATCTGCTAGCTGTTATGCTATTTATTGGTAATTGTTAGTACAGGTATAGTGAATATTGATTCTGTGACAGGGTAGCTGATTATAGCTTTACATAGTGCTTTATTGCGGATTTCTTATCTGCGCTGTCTTACCCTTGTTTATTACCACTGAGTCTGGCAGTACTCATTTTACTCCCTGCACCTTGTGTGCAGATCCAGGTACCTCTCAGCAGTGATCCAGTAGCTGTGCGAGGCGACGTTTGTGGATATTCGAGGTAGCTGCAGAGTCCGCAGGACCCGATATTCCTTCTCACTGTCTCTTGATTTCATATTGACTTTTCTTTCCGCACTTGGTATCTTGTAAACCTTTATACACTCATGTTCGGTAGAGGCTCACGACTCTTGACCCTTCGGTCTATGGGAGTTGATGTATTATGGGACTTGGTTCCCCGTTTTCATTACATATATCGCTGTTATTTCTTGAATTAATTTGCTTAAATGGGTTAAAGAGAGCTTCTAGCTCCGTGGTTGATACGGATTGGTCAGGCTGGCTTAGCAATGTGCTGGGCGCCATCACGACCGGATTTGGGGTCGTGACAGTCTGATAATTACCCCTCTTCAACTAGTAATCAGGAAGATAGTCCTGATTATGATACTGATTTAGACGATCAAAATAATTGTTTAAATTGTGCAGGGGATACATGTACTTGTGAAAACGATGAGTTTTATAAACTTCAATCTCAATTTGATAATCTTGATTTCAACATGATTAATTCTGAAAATGTTGTAGAACTTTTGAAAGAGATTAAAGACGATGATATTCGTAACAAAATTTTAGAAATGACTTCAAAAGCTTCTTCTTCTTCTCCTTCAAAGTCTTTTCAAAAGAATAAGCCGAAAAACTTTATTCCTGAAATTTATTCTATGAAAGAAGTTTTTGACAGATTACAAAAGAAGCATGAAATTGTCGAAATTCGCGATTCTTCACTCGATGATTTAAAATTCGAAGTTGAAAAACTGAAGCAAGAGATTAAATCTCTGAAACAGAATCAGGCAGTTCACCATCACAGGATTTCTCAGTTAGAGAGAAATGACAGCTCATCATCCGATTCTGAAGCTTCAACTTTTGTTCCTAATAAAGGAAAAGAAAAAATTCTTTTTGAAGAAAATAATTCTTCTGACACAGATTTTTTAAATAAAAAACTATATTTTTCTAAAAAAGATATTTTTTTAGGAATGATGCAGGTTGTAACTGCGCATAAATGGCATGTTCAGTGTACAATTTTAGTTAATAGAGAATTTACTATAACTGGTACTGCTTTAATTGATAGTGGTGCTGATGTTAGTTGTATTCAAAAAGGATTAATTCCTTCTAGATTATTTGAAAAAACTACTCATGTAGTTAAATCTGCTTCTAATCACTCTTTGTCTATTCGTTATAAATTAAGTAAAGCCCATATTTGCCAGAACAAAGTTTGTATTCCTCATTTCTTTTTTCTGGTAAAAGATTGCATGAGTCCTCAAATTATTTTAGGAACACCTTTTATAAATGCAATTTATCCTTTTACTCACCTTGATGAAAAGGGTTTTACAGCTACTTTTAATGGTAACCCAATTTCATTTCAGTTTGTAACTGATCCCATTACTAGAGATATAAACTCTATTATTTTAAATAAAGAAAGATTTGTAAATTCTTTACAACTCGAAATTTATAGTCTTAATATTAAAAATTCTCTTCAATCGGCAAAAGTTCAAGAAAAAATTAAATTGATTTCTGAAAAAATGACTGTTGATATTTGTGCTGATCATCCAAGTGCTTTTTGGAATAGAAAGAAACATATTGTCACTCTTCCTTATGAAGACGATTTTTCAGAAGAAAAGATTCCTACTAAATCACGACCCTGTCAAATGAATGCAGAGTTAGTTGAATTTTGTAAAAAAGAGATTGATAATCTTTTACAAAAGAATTTGATTAAACCTTCTAAATCACCTTGGTCTTGTATTGCTTTTTATGTGAATAATGCAGCTGAGAAAGAACGTGGTCATCCCCATCTGGTGATTAATTACAAACCTTTAAACAAAGTTTTGAAATGGATTAGATATCCAATCCCCAACAAGAGAGATTTGCTTTCAAGACTTTATGATTCAAACATATTTTCAAAATTTGATTTAAAATCTGGTTATTGGCAAATTCAGATTTTCAAAGAACATTCTTATAAAACTGCATTTAATGTTCCGTTTGGTCAATACGAATGGAATGTGATGCCTTTTGGTTTGAAAAATGCACCTTCTGAATTTCAGAAAATTATGAATGATATATTCAACCCTTATTTAGATTTTATTATAGTCTATATCGACGATATTTTGGTATTCTCAAAAACTCTTGAACATCATATCCAACATTTGGATATTTTTAAGAAAATAGTTATTCAAAATGGTTTAGTAATCTCAAAACCAAAAATGAACCTTTTTCAAACTGAAGTAAGATTTCTTGGTCATAATATCTGTCAAGGAAAAATTACTCCTATTCAAAGATCCATTGATTTTGCTTCTAAGTTCCCTGATGTTATTACTGACAAGACTATGTTACAAAGATTTTTAGGAAGTTTGAATTATATTTCCCCTTTCTACAAAAATCTTTCTCGAGATTTAGCTCCTCTTTATGATAGGCTAAAAAAGGATTCTAAATCTCCTTGGACTGATAATCTGACAAATTTAGTTAAACAGGTAAAACAACGTGTTAATTCACTGCCCTGCTTAACTCTTGCCAATCCTAACTGGCAAAAAATTATTGAAACTGATGCTTCCAACATTGGCTTTGGTGGGTGTCACGACCCCAAATCCGGTCGTGATGGCGCCCAGCACATTGCTAAGCCAGCCTGACCAATCAATATCAACCACGGAGCTAGAAGCTCACTTTAACCCATTTAGGCATATTAATTCACAAAATAATAGTGATACATATACGGAAAACGGGGAACCAAGTCCCATAATACATTAACTCCCATAGACCAAGGGTCAAGAGTCACGAGCCTCTACTGAACATGAGTGTATAAAGGTTTACAAAATACCAAGTGCGGAAAGAAATGTCAATACAAAATCAAAAGACAGTAGGAAGGGATGTCGGGTCCTGCGGACTCTGCAACTACCTCGAATATCCACAAACGTCGCCTCGCACAGCTACTGGATCACTGCTGAGAGGTACCTGGATCTGCACACAAGGTGCAGGGGAGTAAAATGAGTACTGCCAGACTCAGTGGTAATAAACAAGGGTAAGACAACGCAGATAAGAAATCCGCAATAAAGCACTATGTAAAGCTATAATCGGCTACCCTGTCATAGAATCAATCTTCACTGTACCTGTTCCAACAAATACCAATAAATAGCATAACACCTAGCAGATGTAGCTAAATGCAATGCAATGCATGATATGACCGCTACGGCGTGTAGCCCGACTCCAATTTTGGGTACCCGTGCTCACTGTGGGGGTTCAGACTCCGGAGGGGCTCCTACAGCCCAAGCACATCTCATAGAGATATCCCTGCGGCGTGCAGTCCGATCCAACATATATCTCGCTGCGGCGTGCAGCCCGATCCACTACTAGTCAGCTAATATGCAGATACAGCCTCGCAGGCTCAAAAGTAGTTTTTGAAAACTCTTTTTATCATTTTTCAGTTAGAAAACAGTAATATCAAGTTCCAGAGATTGGAATTAGCATAATAACAAAAATAGCTGCGGACTAGTAGTAAACTAGCAAGTCTATGTGATAAGACAATGATAACGATCCTCGCGGGATCCAATAACTGGCTCACGGCCCACATGTATACTCAACCACCCAAGAAGGGGGTTCCTCGGCTCAAGAGTGGCCATTATCACAATATATATATATGCAACCATCCGAGAAGGAGGTTCGATGGCTCTAGAATCGCCAATAATACAGTATCAACAGGTTGGACTAATATGTAGTCTCCAGTTCATGATCGACCCCGCACTCTCAAGAGTGTGCGTGTCTCGCCGCTATACAACGTCACAAAGTGGTATACCGGGGTTTCGAACCCGCTGGTCATCACCCACATCTATTACTCACCTCAATACAGCGCGACGACTATTCCGCAATGCCCTTGCCACGAGAATCAAGCTCCGCACGCGTAGAATTTGATCAAATACAGTAGAAATACAACAAATTAGGCCAATGGGACGACACCCAATCAATACAACTCAATTTACATCAAAATTCCCAAAGTTGTCAAAACCCGACTTTCGGTACGCTTATCGAAAAATCACGAAAGTCATATATTCGGAACCCTCATCTCAATACGAGTCTAAGCAAATCAATTTTACCAAATTCGGACTCCATTTGCCCATTCAAAACCTTGATTTTCTAAAGTCCAAGCCTAGGGCTAAATCCTCCATAAATTACCCCAAATTCCTCCATTTTCATGATATAATTGCATAATATTACCAATACTAATCATAGTTTGAGTCCATAGATGATTACCTGATGATTTCCCTTGAATTCCTCTTCAAAATCGCCCAAATCGCCTCTAAAGCCGAGACCCAAAATGTGTGAAATGTTATGAAATTTTTCTAACTTCTGATACACTTACTTACAGCGATTTTCGCTTCTGCGGAATATTTTCCGCTCCTATGCACCCGTATCCGCGACCAAAGGGTCGCTTCAGCGATTCTAGGCCTGGCCGGCCATCTCCGCTTCTGCGAGCAAAGGGCCGCTTAAGCGGTCCCGCTTCTGCGAAGAAGCTTCCGCTTCTGCGGACAAATCCGCCTCTGCGCATCACTGACCGCTTCTGCGGTCTCGCCCAAACGGAAAAATGTCCGCTTCTGCGGACCATGCCCAATTTCTCTCGTCCGCTTCTGCGATCGCTGGCTCGCACCAGCGACCCCGCTTCAGCGGAAAGGCTTCCGCTTCTGCGTAACCACCCGCTCCTGCGCATCTCGTCCGCTTCTGCGGACTCGCTCCTGCTGCGTCCAAAATTCCGCAGGAGCGGAAACAACAGAAACAGGATGCCAACCTGCAATTTTTCCACAATTTTCTCCCGTTTAACCATCCGAAAACACCCCGAGGCCCCCGGGACCCCAACGAAAACCACCAACATACTCCAAAACACGATACGAACTTGTTCCAATCATAAAAACACCATACTAAACATCAAAATCACCAGTTACACACGGATTCAAGCCTAAATTTCTTAAAACTTTCCGAATTACACATTCGATCAAAAACCCGACTAAACGACGTCCGAATGACCTGAAATTTTGCAGGCACATCCAAAATCACCTAACGGAGCTACTGCAACCGTCGGAATTCCATTCCGACTCCCGGATCAAAACCTCACCTACCGTTCGGATTTCGCCAAAATTCAACCTTAGCCAATTCAAGCCTATTTCTACACCGGGCCTCCAAATTCAATTCCGATCGCTCCCTTAAGTCACAAATCACCTTCCGGAACTAACCGAATCATCGGAATCCGATTCCGAGTCCTCTAACAAAATAGTCAACTCCGGGTTGACTTTCCTTATTCAAGTCTCTTTCAAAAAGGCTATATACCTCATTTTCAATCCGATTCACTCCTAACTCACCCGATAGGCTCTAACACTGATATAAAATCATCAAACATGCATTTACAACATAACGGGGTGATAATTCTCGTGACGACGGGCCGGGTCGTTACATTCTCCCCAACTTAAACAAACGCTCGTCCTCGAGCGTACCAGAGTTGTACTAGAAGCAACCCAATAGCTGAATGACCTTACCAAGCATATATTAGGGCGATCATACGTCACCCTTATCTCACATAAGTCCGAAAACACCATATAGTCAAAATTTCACAGACCATCTTAACCATAAAGCACATTGTACTTTCTGAAATCATATGCCTATACTCAGGATACACTTGAATCCACTACAATAACCCATATTCACTACTCCGGGTGAGATCATATGATGTATCACACAACTCAATCACTCGAGACGATAGTCTCTAATCACAACAACTGGCCACAATCACCAAATACTAGGTGAAAAAACCTTTTCCATTAGATAGAGGCTTGTTCCAACACCTTCATATCATGCCCACGGCAACCAAACACGCGATATATCGAACCCATCTCTCGGGTCAACCATTCATAAATCCATTTCACTTTTAACTGATACCACAACAGATTTCGGACCCAAATCTCGGTATTACCTTTCTAACAAGCTAAGATCTAATATGCTCGTATTCATTAATGACTCCAACGGTCATTTCGATTATAACACACCGCACCGGTGATAAGACACCTCAACACCGGCCTAAGCCACGACGAGCACAACATAGGCTCCAATAGAAATGTATGCACACACTCGAATCATGACAGCTCAATTCATGACAACTGTCTCCAGCAAATAGAGCTGCAATTTAATCCCTCTGTGCCATCATAATATAGAACTGAGACCGCGTCTCGCATTATAGAAATAAAGAACCTGAATCCTCCTCGAGAGGTCATAACATCACGCGGCCTTGCCACGATTCATGATTTTATCCAAACATTATTATTCATGAAGCACCCCAATTTACCAAGCTCAAAACGATCAGCCACACACATATTTAGGTCTGAACCCAAGCAATCAACCTCACCCACGGTGAAACAATTAACGTATGCTATCAAATCCTGAAAGAACACAACCGATGTGCCATTCGCCAAGCGATACTCAAAATGGTCTTTTCCTCAGAACTGGGGAAGTATTGTATACCAGTAACATATAACTAACTATATTTTCACAATATTCTGTTGCGGCGTGCAACCCGCTCCAATGACATACCCGTGGCGGCGTGCCACCCGATCTAGATACCATACCCTGTGGCGGCGTGCCACCCGATCCAAGTAACCCTCGTCAAATGAATACGCGTCGAGTCAAGTTGCTCATCATAATAAACATATATCGCCTCAAGTTTGGCCACATGAAACGCATCCGACAACGTTTCTCAATACTGGAACTGAATCAATGGTAGATACTTCTACACTAACATCCGCCACTAAGGTCCAACTAACAAAGCAATGCCTACCAGCCGTCCGCTGGTCCTGTGTACAACTACTCTGTTGGAGCATACTCTGATGTTCTCTGCTACGCAATTTGTGCCATTTTCCGACATAGCCCATATCACATTAGTCTAGATGACCTGGCTTATGTCAACCAGTCTGAAACAAGGTATCATATCCCAAATTCATCATATCAAGCTAAGAGCTAAACGGTGCTAATACACACGATATACAACCACTGCATAGGCGGATTACGAGAACTTCCAGACTCTAACACATGTATTACATATGGATCACTATGCCCGATCCCACACTCCACCGTACGATTACATAACACACATCAAGCATCTATTCATACCTTGAAAGCCATTCAAAAATTTCACTATGCCATCAACAATTCGATCATCACAGCCGATCCGACAAGCGAACACCACTATACCCCTAGATATTATCAGTTTACATTACCTTGTCCCTTTGCACCATATACCCTGCCAAATTACTAGAATAGCAGTACCATTTCCTTAGATCACCAGAAAAATCGATTCTTAAATCACCTGCAGCTGTCCGCGCTGCTCAATAAGTTTAATGACTCCCCATATATTATGAACTGATCTCAAAACCTAGAATATACCATTATCAACTTTCCATAACACATCGCGTATACCATACTAAGATAACATGGAAATTCTTATCCCTTTCCTACGCCGCAAACATGGACGCACTCAACTAGTCAAGGACTTTTATGATCTCATATAGAGAAAACTCATTACACATTCCAAGCTTTGCATATCAACAGGAAATACACTTATTTTTCAAACCACATTAAAACACATCATAAACTCTTTTTCCCAATCACATTGCATAAGTTAAACTGCCAGGACTGAGTCCTTATACACATTTTATACCCATATCGGGTTACACGACTGCCAACACTCAAAAGCTTTATTGCACAATATCTACAAGACTCATTACTTCAACCACATACCAGGAATTAGTCGTATTCTTTATCATACCGCTTCGGTTTATTAACAAGTTGTTCCATTTACCCAGTTTCCTTTCTGATTCATCTTTGATTTAATATTAGCCACTACTGTAGCACCATAACACATGAACTCATTCCACACGAGACTCGTACATAAGACCACACGGTCCGAGACATATAGGCCACTGAATACTCTCTAAGACCACACGGTAAGGATCACATCCTACAATACTTTATTTTGAAGAACCTCTTGCGATTTGAATTCGTTATCATTACCTTCCAATACGGATTACATAGAATCCCATCATTCACATAATATAACACAAGTACCGATCTCTTCTAACGAAACCACCATCTTTAGACACATGCACAAATTTGAGACACCTGACTGTTACAAGTAAAATCTTGAACACCGTAAACAATTCTCGGGCGTCAGTCATCCTTATTCAACTGTAATTCAACTGTCTTATTGAACAGAACCACTCGTGCCTTATTAGAACTCTGACACTGCAGATCATGATTACATACGGATACTATTAGCTATCACTCTTTTCTATACACCAAGCATTCCTTACCAACCTCAGTTCAAAGTACCCTAGTATTTCTTCACATCTACGAAGCACCATAACCTTTATCAGAATTTTCCCAACATACTTAGAGACAGAATCAACATAGCACACAATAGTGCAATCAGTTAATCAATAGCAACCTCCCCAACTTAGCTCGAAGCCATTCATCAAAGCACTTTCAACTACTCATATCAGTATTACTCAATTGATGCCGAAATGTTAGTATGATATTAAACTCAAGTCATTTACAAGCTTCGGCGGAGATTCGAATCATCAGAAATATTAACTCTTTTGCAATTCTTGCATTCATTCACACACAACAGTTACGCCCCCTCTTTAGGTGACAAAAATCTTTTCTAAGTCCCGAATTTTCCAAAAATTTCGGCAGAGTTTCCTTTGTAATTTGGCCTATCCACCTGCCAGAGAATCACCAAAACCATCCTAGCAATACATTCACAGCTCAACAAGACATCACAATGTATTTCAACAACATTAAATCTCAATACTACACAATTCATATTATCATAATTGGTACACGAACATGCGTTGTACCTGCTCGAATCATAACACATATCAACTACATTTCAATTACACATGAGAATCAATCCACATACCTCTTTCTCAATTTAGCATTTCATCACAATACCTTCCACCAGGATACACATAGCAAAATCACGTTAGTCTTCCCGAGTTTAAACTTGTTCCACTACAAATAAGGCATTTTACCTTCCAATTACGAGATATGATAAATATTCACCACGCCCATAGCTCGGGGCTACACAACAGTTTAGATAAGAGTCGAACAATTAACAACTCATCCATTAGTAAGCCTCCCTAATAATCTACAGATCGGCACAAGGCCCCAAACATGGCTACTAGACCGAGTACATAGATATAAGCCCAGTCTTAGTCACTTTACACAGTAATTTATCAATTGGGAAGGATCAAGTCCAAATCCCCAGTCACAATACCACCACGCTCGTCACATGACGCGTATTCCCTCTCAGCACAGCACTGTATAGTGCAAAAATACGGAATTTCAAAACCTCCGTACATTATCTATTGCCACCACTCACAAAATCAGCACATCAATGCTCAAGTCATAAACAAGGTCCAGCCTCAAGTCATCCTGACTGGCCCAACATGAACTCACCGAGATTATATCTCGCCCCTCGTTCGAGGAAATCATAAGCCATAAGGCAATTACATTACTGAGCGCTCGATGCGTACACAGACGTGTGGAAGGAATTTCAAAATTATATCTCAAGCTGAATTAAGTGCGCACGATAAGAATTCCAAGAAATGTGAAGTGTTTCCTAAAGGTTCGCAGCCTCCCGAGGATAAGTACAGGCGTCCCCGTACCGATCCACAAGACTCTACTAACCGACTCAAGACTCATGAGGCCTAGTAAACCTAGGCTTTGATACCAACTTGTCACGACCCCAAATCCGGTCGTGATGGCGCCCAAGCACATTGCTAAGCCAGCCTGACCAATCAATATCAACCACGGAGCTAGAAGCTCACTTTAACCCATTTAGGCATATTAATTCACAAAATAATAGTGATACATATACGGAAAACGGGGAACCAAGTCCCATAATACATTAACTCCCATAGACCAAGGGTCAAGAGTCATGAGCCTCTACTGAACATGAGTGTATAAAGGTTTACAAAATACCAAGTGCGGAAGGAAATGTCAATACAAAATCAAAAGACAGTAGGAAGGGATGTCGGGTCCTGCGGACTCTGCAGCTACCTCGAATATCCACAAACGTCGCCTCGCACAGCTACTGGATCACTGCTGAGAGGTACCTGGATCCGCACACAAGGTGCAGGAGTAAAATGAGTACTCGCCGGACTCAGTGGTAATAAACAAGGGTAAGACAAGCACGGATAAGAAATCCGCAATAAAGCACTATGTAAAGCTATAATCGGCTACCCTGTCATAGAATCAATCTTCACTGTACCTGTACCAACAAATACCAATAAAATAGCATAACAGCTAGCAGATGTAGCTAAATGCAATGCAATGCATGATATGACCGCTACGGCGTGTAGCCCGACTCCAATTTTGGGTACCCGTGCTCACTGTGGGGGTTCAGACTCCGGAGGGGCTCCTACAGCCCAAGCACATCTCATAGAGATATCCCTGCGGCGTGCAGTCCGATCCAACATATATCTCGCTGCGGCGCGCAGCCCGATCCACTACTAGTCAGCTAATATGCAGATACAGCCTCGCAGGCTCAAAAATAGTTTTTGAAAACTCTTTTTATCATTTTTCAGTTAGAAAACAGTAATATCAAGTTCCAGAGATTGGAATTAGCATAATAACAAAAATAGTTGCGGACTAGTAGTAAACTAGCATGTCTATGTGATAAGACAATGATAACGATCCTCGCGGGATCCAATAACTGGCTCACGGCCCACATGTATACTCAACCACCCAAGAAGGGGGTTCCTCGGCTCAAGAGTGGCCATTATCACAATATATATATATGCAACCATCCGAGAAGGAGGTTCGATGGCTCTAGAATCGCCAATAATACAGTATCAACAGGTTGGACTAATATGTAGTCTCCAGTTCATGATCGACCCCGCACTCTCAAGAGTGTGCGTGTCTCGCCGCTATACAGCGTCACAAAGTGGTATACCGGGGTTTCGAACCCGCCGGTCATCACCCACATCTATTACTCACCTCAATACAGCGCGACGACTATTCCGCAATGCCCTTGCCACGAGAATCAAGCTCCGCACGCGTAGAATCTGATCAAATACAGTAGAAATACAACAAATTAGGCCAATGGGACGACACCCAATCAATACAACTCAATTTACATCAAAATTCCCAAAGTTGTCAAAACCCGACTTTCGGTACGCTTATCGAAAAATCACGAAAGTCACATATTCGGAACCCTCTTCTCAATACGAGTCTAAGCATATCAATTTTACCAAATTCGGACTCCATTTGCCCATTCAAAACCTTGATTTTCTAAAGTCCAAGCCTAGGGCTAAATCCTCCATAAATTACCCCAAATTCCTCCATTTTCATGATATAATTGCATAATATTACCAATACTAATCATAGTTTGAGTCCATAGATGATTACCTGATGATTTCCCTTGAATTCCTCTTCAAAATCGCCCAAATCGCCTCTAAAGCCGAGACCCAAAATGTGTGAAATGTTCTGAAATTTTTCTAACTTCGGATACACTTACTTACAGCGATTTTCGCTTCTGCGGAATATTTTCCGCTCCTATGCACCCGTATCCGCGACCAAAGGGTCGCTTCAGCGATTCTAGGCCTGGCCGGCCATCTCCGCTTCTGCGAGCAAAGGGCCGCTTAAGCGGTCCCGCTTCTGCGAAGAAGCTTCCGCTTCTGCGGACAAATCCGCCTCTGCGCATCACTGACCGCTTCTGCGGTCTCGCCCAAACGGAAAAATGTCCGCTTCTGCGTACCATGCCCAATTTCTCTCGTCCGCTTCTGCGATCGCTGGCTCGTACCAGCGACCCCGCTTCAGCGGAAAGGCTTCCGCTTCTGCGTAGCCACCCGCTCCTGCGCATCTCGTCCGCTTCTGCGGACTCGCTCCTGCGTCCAAAATTCCGCAGGAGCGGAAACAACAGAAACAGGATGCCAACCTGCAATTTTTCCACAATTTTCTCCCGTTTAACCATCCGAAAACACCCCGAGGCCCCCGGGACCCCAACGAAAACCACCAACATACTCCAAAACACGATACGAACTTGTTCCAATCATAAAAACACCATACTAAACATCAAAATCACCAGTTACACACGGATTCAAGCCTAAATTTCTTAAAACTTTCCGAATTACACATTCGATCAAAAACCCGACTAAACGACGTCCGAATGACCTGAAATTTTGCAGGCACATCCAAAATCACCTAACGGAGCTACTGCAACCGTCGGAATTCCATTCCGACTCCCGGATCAAAACCTCACCTACCGTTCGGATTTCGCCAAAATTCAACCTTAGCCAATTCAAGCCTATTTCTACACCGGGCCTCCAAATTCAATTCCGATCGCTCCCTTAAGTCACAAATCACCTTCCGGAACTAACCGAATCATCGGAATCCGATTCCGAGTCCTCTAACAAAATAGTCAACTCCGGGTTGACTTTCCTTATTCAAGTCTCTTTCAAAAAGGCTATATACCTCATTTTCAATCCGATTCACTCCTAACTCACCCGATAGGCTCTAACACTGATATAAAATCATCAAACATGCATTTACAACATAACAGGGTGATAATTCTCGTGACGACGGGCCGGGTCGTTACAGTGGGATTCTTAAACAAATTAATCCTAACGATAAGCATGAGTATTTGATTCGTTTCCATTCTGGAAAATGGAATGAAGCCCAAAGGAAATACCCTACTGTGGCTCATGAAATGCTTTGTATTGTCAAATGTGTTCTAAAATTTCAAGATGATTTATATAATCAGAAGTTTTTAATAAAAACTGATGCTCAGTCTGTTAAATATATGTTTAACAAAGATTATAAGCATGATGCTTCTAAAATGATTTTTGCTAGGTGGCAAGCACAACTGGCACCCTTTGATTTCGAAATTCTTTATAAAAAGGGAATTGATAATTCTCTACCAGATTTCTTATCAAGAGAATTTCTAAGTTAAAATATGAATCTTAGTGCATATTTTTGTGATGACAAAATAATTTCTATTCTTCTTGCCATTCCCCTTGGACAAGATATCCAAGAAATAATTTTGAAGAAACTCATTGATGAAATTCTAGAACAAGATCTAGAAGATGACTTCTCATGTTCAATATTCGATTATGAAGATGAACATATTCCATGGTATGACTTACATAATTATTTTTATGAATACTACTAATCCTCTTTTTATCTTATTCAAGGATGGGTGGAAACGGAGAACCACTATGGTCTCCACCAGTCCGCGGCAAAGGCGGAGGACAGAGTAATCGGGGAAAGGGAAGATATGTCCCTCCAACTTCCCCAAATTCATCTTATTCATCATCCAGAGATTTCCCAGCATTAAGAAAAATAGCGGGAAAAACCTTGATCAATTCAAAGGTTGGAGAATCTTCTTCAACTCCAGCAATTTCACTGGACAATATTCCGGAAAGTCATCCATTATATGGACAATTAAAAGCTTTCCTTGATTCTCAGAAGCAAAGTGATACATTCGCTTCAATGATGAAAGAAAGAGATACGCCTTCAAAGGAATTCAATAAAGGATCAAAAGAAATGATATTTCTTATTGAGCCTTCTGATATGAAAAGGGACCCGTGGGAAATATGCCAACGGTACCTTACATCGGGATTGTATTTTCCGGGTGAATCATACAAACAACGTAGTTACTACGAGAACCTGTTAATCGCTACGGGCACTGTTGATATTCAACACTTCACCGGTAACGATAACAAAACTTACCAGTATTCCAAATTGATTGTTAAAAGAATTTTAACAATTGAAGCTTGGGGAATTTCTACGATTTCTGAAAAGAAAGTTTTAATAAATAAAACTCCTACAAGCTTTACTTATTGGGATTATATCCAGGCTTTTTCAAAAGTATTTTATTACAATAATGAAAAGCATAAACATTCTTGGTGGATAAAAATCTGCTCAAATGTTTTTAATGAACCAATTCCTACTTGGTTTATTAAATGGTGGACATATTTTGGTCCTACCACAAAAATTTTACCAGAATCATTCCTAAATCTTTATAAAGATTGGACTGCAGTTTCGCCATTTTTAACGGATTTATATTTATCCGAACACATCTGCAAAGTAGATACTATTGACCAGATGTATTTCTTTATTGAATATTCTATTCCATGGATTTGTAAATGGATACCAGAAGTGGGATATACTTCCCCTGAAGAACAAATTCCATGCCTATACCGAGTCTATTATACCAATTTCTGGGACAAGTTGATGAAGACAGATCCCCAGACAAAAACGCTTTATGGCACCGAATTAATTAATCAGATTAAAAATTCAGTTGTTGAATACAAGATAAAGCCGAAGAAATTGGTAGCTGACAATTCAGTAACTCATATTGCCAGGAGAATCTCCGCACAAGAAGGCGATAGGGAGGAAATGATCAGAAATTATTTAAAAGAGGTAGAGCAAAGTCTGTTAAAAAACCTCTCCCAAATTGATAAATCAGATTCTTCAATGAGAAGTAATTCCAGTACTGGAGATATGCCAGATACAGATTTAGAGGAGTCGCAAAGACCAGAAACACCTTCTTCTATAACAGAAGAAAAAATTCTTCAAATAGAACAATACCTACAAGCACAGAAAGGGAAGGACAAGATGTAATAATAATCTTGTTGAAAAATTGTCCGCTTTATTTGTTTTATTCTTATCAGCAGACAAAATAATTTGCTGCTTTTTGTAAGGGCCCGGATGTGGGACCCATAGAGATTCCTTTTGTTCCCCAGGTCCGTCTATATAAGGACCACTCCCTTATTCATTTGGAGCAAGCCAAGTTTTTGGCAATCTCTCTAATCTCTCTCTTCTCTCTCATCTCTCTCTTGTAACATATTCTCTCAAATAAATAAAAGTTTGTGTTTATATTATCCGGCGTCTTCTGGTAACGTCGTCGGCATTTCCGATCAGGTACTATTCCGATCTCCCTTCTTCTTCATCTTTTTCTGATGATAGTCGGAACTATTTCCGGCTAAGTTTGTTCATATCTATGTTGAAACTCCGGTAACTACAGTAAGTATGTCATGATTCTATCTAGACTCAATCATAATATTATGAGTAGGTTATCATAAATCTCAGCCTTATATCCTTTAATTTAAGAGTTGACTTGGTTCAAAGGTGGTGGAACGGCACCATCACCATCTACAGTATAACGAGCAGTGGTGTATTGTAAGTCCCCGCTTAGCTGTGTTGCATTTAGGGGCAATAATTGATACCACGGTTAGAACTGTTATTACTGTAGATGATATCGGAAAACGGACTGGCCCCATGCTTTGGTAATGGCTTCTAGTCTTCCATACAGTCGACCTAAATTAAAAGAATAAAGCTAGATTTAAATAACCAACTAAAATATTTTGATGAAATTAATACTTTGTATCCTAGTCTAGATGGCCGTGCGGATTACCGCCAGCCTTGTAGATCTTGGATTATTTAAAAGAGGTAGAGCAAAGTCTGTTAAAAAACCTCTCCCAAATTGATAAATCAGATTCTTCAATGAGAAGTAATTCCAGTACTGGAGATATGCCAGATACGGATTTAGAGGAGTCGCAAAGACCAGAAACACCTTCTTCTATAACAGAAGAAAAAATTCTTCAAATAGAACAATACCTACAAGTATAGAAAGGGAAGGACAAGATGTAATAATAAGTCATAAGAGGCGGGACAGAAGCGTAAGTCTTCTTTTTGTTGTAACTAGGCCTCTTTCTACTAGGTCTTTCTAGTCCTCCTCGAGACATCCTAGCTTGAACATCAGAAAATAGGGGTTGGTCTTCATCTAACCAGTTATCAGGTTGTTTATGAATACCTGAGCTTTTAAAACCCGAAAATTTTTTATTAAGCAAATCAGCTAGATCCGTTATAGAAGAATTTTTTCTAAATTTGAAATCTGAAACATCAAGGGGTCTCTTCAAATGAGTTTCTTTCAAAACATCCTTTTTCATTGAAACCTTTTCAGGAGAATTGGTAGAAGTTGAAGCTACATCTGAAGAACTTAAAGATTTGACAAGCTTCGTTAATTCATCTAATTTTTTATCTAAAGAACTAATTTGTTCTCCCAAAATTTTTGAATAAAGATTTTGGTAATTATGCTTGTAAAATTAATCCATTGATTTCATTAATGGTAACAGCCGCAACTTCATCGTTAATCAATTTTTGACAAGCCAAAAAAGCAATTTCTGTATTGTTTTGCAATTTGAAAGTCTTTTGAGAAGTTGGAGGATAGATAGCTTTTACCGATCCTTCAGTAGTTACAAAACATCTTTCTATTACCTTAACATACAAAGGCAAATAAGTGGTTATAAACCAAGGAACGAAATCTATCATTTCGTTATGCAAAGCACATAGCTCATAGAATTCTTTTGAAATCTTCTTTAAATCAGTTCGGCTATAAGTTTCAAAAAACCAAATTCGAAACGTATTCCATCGTTTTTTATAAAATCGTTTTTGAATATATTTACGTGCCGGAGATCCCGGACTAAAATCGATTTGGACACAATCCATAAAATCAGAGTGAGTCTTGGTCTACACCCATATCAAATGGTGTGGGTTCTAAGTCAGACAAGTTATCAAGTGCCTGAACTACATTAGTCTTAGAATCAATTTTAACCTTACTCTTAGTATCACTAAGGGTGTGCAAAGAAAGAGGTCTATCTCTTGCTGGTCCATAAATAGGGGCATCAGGAGTTATAGGAGAAATATGTTGAATAGCAGGAAGAGATCTATAACCAGAGAATGATTTCCTATTATAAACAGGATTCTTTAAAGAATGTAAAGAAGTAGAAGGTTTTTCTGCAAATTGAATACAAATTCTTCCATCAGGATCTTGAGTTATATGTGAAGTCTCGTTATTCGTGACTTCATTGGTAAGTTGGTGAGGGGCTATCACCGACTCAAGAGTCCAAGTAGTTGGAAAGTTGATTTCATCCCATCTTATAGGTCTCCGAGTGGTGACCTTAGACTTTGTGAAATTAGTTTCTACCAAAATAGTTTGGTCGGATGTATCATATAATTTACATCTAGGATGCAGCGTAGAAAGCAGTTTATAATAAATCCTGTAAGATAAACATATTAGTTCAGATCCAGGAATATAATTATAACCATGCGTCTTAACATTCAAAGTTAACGCATCTAAAATATTAACATCTGATAAAGATAGTTGCAAGTTAGGTTGAGTGTTAAAATAAACAGGGCCATAAGCAACTGTAGATTCAATAGAACCCATCAAAGATTGTCGAAAATTTAAATTCCGTGCATCTCTTAAAGCTGCAAGAAAAGTTTCAGGTAATCCCTTTAAAGTTAAAGGCTTGAATGCAATTTGAACCATACCAATATGCATAAAATTATACCTGTAGCGATAATGAGTAATATCATTTTTATTTAATAAACAAATAGTTTGTTCATCAGAATTAAGCACCAAAGATTGTTCAGTTGTTTTAACAAGTTGTTTGGTTGAGAATCGATCAAAAAATCCGTAATCATAAATGGTTTTTGTATCTACTTTAGGAATCGTCCATTTATTTAACAAATCATGGTTTTGAGGTACATCAACCTCTTCTAATCTAGTACTTTTAATACTAGAAGCTTCTTCAAGATTCATAAATCTTGTAGTTTATGTTCATATCTATGTTGAAATTTCACAGTAAACTTCAATAAGTGTCATGAAAATTCCTAGGCTCTTATACCATATTTCGATCCAAGATCTACAAGGTTGGCGGTAATCCGCACGGCCATCTAGACTAGGATACAAAGTATTGATTTCATCAAAATATTTTAGTTGGTTATTTAAATCTAGCTTTATTCTTTTAATTTAGGTCGACTGTATGGAAGACTAGAAGCCATTACCAAAGCATGGGGCCAGTCCGTTTTCCGATATCATCTACAGTAATAACAGTTCTAACCGTGGTATCAATTATTGCCCCTAAATGCAACACAGCTAAGCGGGGACTTACAATACACCACTGCTCGTTATACTGTAGATGGTGCCGGAATCGACTGTTCCACCACCTTTGAATCAAGTCAACTCTTAAATTAAAGGATATAAGGCTGAGATTTATGATAACCTACTCATAATATTATGATTGAGTCTAGATAGAATCATGACATACTTACTGTAGTTAACGGAGTTTCAACATAGATATGAACAAACTTAGCCGGAAATAGTTCCGACTATCATCAGAAAAAGATGAAGAAGAAGGGAGATCGGAATAGTACCTGATCGGAAATGACGACGACGTTACCAGAAGACGCCGGATAATATAAACACAAACTTTTATTTATTTGAGAGAATATGTTACAAGAGAGAGATGAGAGAGAAGAGAGAGATTAGAGAGATTGCCAAAAACTTGGCTTGCTCCAAATGAATAAGGGAGTGGTCCTTATATAGACGGACCTGGGGAACAAAAGGAATCTCTATGGGTCCCACATCCGGGCCCTTACAAAAAGCAGCCAATTATTTTGTCTGCTGATAAGAATAAAACAAATAAAGCGGACAATTTTTCAACAAGATTATTATTACATCTTGTCCTTCCCTTTCTGTGCTTGTAGGTATTGTTCTATTTGAAGAATTGTTTCTTCTGTTATAGAAGAAGGTGTTTCTGGTCTTTGCGACTCCTCTAAATCCGTATCTGGCATATCTCCAGTACTGGAATTACTTCTCATTGAAGAATCTGATTTATCAATTTGGGAGAGGTTTTTTAACAGACTTTGCTCTACCTCTTTTAAATAATTTCTGATCATTTCCTCCCTATCGCCTTCTTGTGCGGAGATTCTCCTGGCAATATGAGTTACTGAATTTTCAGCTACCAATTTCTTCGGCTTTATCTTGTATTCAACAACTGAATTTTTAATCTGATTAATTAATTCGGTGCCATAAAGCGTTTTTGTCTGGGGATCTGTCTTCATCAACTTGTCCCTGAAATTGGTATAATAGACTCGGTATAGGCATGGAATTTGTTCTTCAGGGGAAGTATATCCCACTTCTGGTATCCATTTACAAATCCATGGAATAGAATATTCAATAAAGAAATACATCTGGTCAATAGTATCTACTTTGCAGATGTGTTCGGATAAATATAAATCCGTTAAAAATGGCGAAACTGCAGTCCAATCTTTATAAAGATTTAGGAATGATTCTGGTAAAATTTTTGTGGTAGGACCAAAATATGTCCACCATTTAATAAACCAAGTAGGAATTGGTTCATTAAAAACATTTGAGCAGATTTTTATCCACCAAGAATGTTTATGCTTTTCATTATTGTAATAAAATACTTTTGAAAAAGCTTGGATATAATCCCAGTAAGTAAAGCTTGTAGGAGTTTTATTTATTAAAACTTTCTTTTCAGAAATCGTAGAAATTCCCCAAGCTTCAATTGTTAAAATTCTTTTAACAATCAATTTGGAATACTGGTAAGTTTTGTTATCGTTACCAGTGAAGTGTTGAATATCAACAGTGCCCGTAGCGATTAACAGGTTCTCGTAGTAACTACGTTGTTTGTATGATTCACCCGGAAAATACAATCCCGATGTAAGGTACCGTTGGCATATTTCCCACGGGTCCCTTTTCATATCAGAAGGCTCAATAAGAAATATCATTTCTTTTGATCCTTTATTGAATTCCTTTGAAGGCGTATCTCCTTCTTTCATCATTGAAGCGAATGTATCACTTTGCTTCTGAGAATCAAGGAAAGCTTTTAATTGTCCATATAATGGATGACTTTCCGGAATATTGTCCAGTGAAATTGCTGGAGTTGAAGAAGATTCTCCAACCTTTGAATTGATCAAGGTTTTTCCCGCTATTTTTCTTAATGCTGGGAAATCTCTGGATGATGAATAAGATGAATTTGGGGAAGTTGGAGGGACATATCTTCCCTTTCCCCGATTACTCTGTCCTCCGCCTTTGCCGCGGACTGGTGGAGACCATAGTGGTTCTCCGTTTCCACCCATCCTTGAATAAGATAAAAAGAGGATTAGTAGTATTCATAAAAATAATTATGTAAGTCATACCATGGAATATGTTCATCTTCATAATCGAATATTGAACATGAGAAGTCATCTTCTAGATCTTGTTCTAGAATTTCATCAATGAGTTTCTTCAAAATTATTTCTTGGATATCTTGTCCAAGGGGAATGGCAAGAAGAATAGAAATTATTTTGTCATCACAAAAATATGCACTAAGATTCATATTTTAACTTAGAAATTCTCTTGATAAGAAATCTGGTAGAGAATTATCAATTCCCTTTTTATAAAGAATTTCGAAATCAAAGGGTGCCAGCCGTGCTTGCCACCTAGCAAAAATCATTTTAGAAGCATCATGCTTATAATCTTTGTTAAACATAAATTTAACAGACTGAGCATCAGTTTTTATTAAAAACTTCTGATTATATAAATCATCTTGAAATTTTAGAACACATTTGACAATACAAAGCATTTCATGAGCCACAGTAGGGTATTTCCTTTGGGCTTCATTCCATTTTCCAGAATGGAAACGAATCAAATACTCATGCTTATCGTTAGGATTAATTTGTTTAAGAATCCCACCAAAGCCAATGTTGGAAGCATCAGTTTCAATAATTTTTTGCCAGTTAGGATTGGCAAGAGTTAAGCAGGGCAGTGAATGAACACGTTGTTTTACCTGTTTAACTAAATTTGTCAGATTATCAGTCCAAGGAGATTTAGAATCCTTTTTTAGCCTATCATAAAGAGGAGCTAAATCTCGAGAAAGATTTTTGTAGAAAGGGGAAATATAATTCAAACTTCCTAAAAATCTTTGTAACATAGTCTTGTCAGTAATAACATCAGGGAACTTAGAAGCAAAATCAATGGATCTTTGAATAGGAGTAATTTTTCCTTGACAGATATTATGACCAAGAAATCTTACTTCAGTTTGAAAAAGGTTCATTTTTGGTTTTGAGATTACTAACCATTTTGAATAACTATTTTCTTAAAAATATCCAAATGTTGGATATGATGTTCAAGAGTTTTTGAGAATACCAAAATATCGTCGATATAGACTATAATAAAATCTAAATAAGGGTTGAATATATCATTCATAATTTTCTGAAATTCAGAAGGTGCATTTTTCAAACCAAAAGGCATCACATTCCATTCGTATTGACCAAACGGAACATTAAATGCAGTTTTATAAGAATGTTCTTTGAAAATCTTAATTTGCCAATAACCAGATTTTAAATCAAATTTTGAAAATATGTTTGAATCATAAAGTCTTGAAAGCAAATCTCTCTTGTTGGGGATTGGATATCTAATCTATTTCAAAACTTTGTTTAAAGGTTTGTAATTAATCACCAGACGGGGATGACCACGTTCTTTCTCAACTGCATTATTCACATAAAAAGCAGTACAAGACCAAGGTGATTTAGAAGGTTTAATCAAATTCTTTTGTAAAAGATTATCAATCTCTTTTTTACAAAATTCAACTAACTCTGCATTCATTTGACAGGGTCGTGATTTAGTAGGAATCTTTTCTTCTGAAAAATCGTCTTCATAAGGAAGAGTGACAATATGTTTCTTTCTATTCCAAAAAGCACTTGGATGATCAACACAAATATCAACAGTCATTTTTTCAGAAATCAATTTAATTTTTTCTTGAACTTTTGCCGATTGAAGAGAATTTTTAATATTAAGACTATAAATTTCGAGTTGTAAAGAATTTACAAATCTTTCTTTATTTAAAATAATAGAGTTTATATCTCTAGTAATGGGATCAGTTACAAACTGAAATGAAATTGGGTTACCATTAAAAGTAGTTGTAAAACCCTTTTCATCAAGGTGAGTAAAAGGAAAAATTGCATTTATAAAAGGTGTTCCTAAAATAATTTGAGGACTCATGCAATCTTTTACCAGAAAAAAGAAATGAGGAATACAAACTTTGTTCTGGCAAATATGGGCTTTACTTAATTTATAACGAATAGACAAAGAGTGATTAGAAGCAGATTTAACTACATGAGTAGTTTTTTCAAATAATCTAGAAGGAATTAATCCTTCTTGAATACAACTAACATCAGCACCACTATCAATTAAAGCAGTACCAATTATAGTAAATTCTCTATTAACTAAAATTGTACACTGAACATGCCATTTATGCGCAGTTACAACCTGCATCATTCCTAAAAAAATATCTTTTTTAGAAAAATATAGTTTTTTATTTAAAAAATCTGTGTCAGAAGAATTATTTTCTTCAAAAAGAATTTTTTCTTTTCCTTTATTAGGAACAAAAGTTGAAGCTTCAGAATCGGATGATGAGCTGTCATTTCTCTCTAACTGAGAAATCCTGTGATGGTGAACTGCCTGATTCTGTTTCAGAGATTTAATCTCTTGCTTCAGTTTTTCAACTTCGAATTTTAAATCATCGAGTGAAGAATCGCGAATTTCGACAATTTCATGCTTCTTTTGTAATCTGTCAAAAACTTCTTTCATAGAATAAATTTCAGGAATAAAGTTTTTCGGCTTATTCTTTTGAAAAGACTTTGAAGGAGAAGAAGAAGAAGCTTTTAAAGTCATTTCTAAAATTTTGTTACGAATATCATCGTCTTTAATCTCTTTCAAAAGTTCTATAACATTTTCAGAATTAATCATGTTGAAATCAAGATTATCAAATTGAGATTGAAGTTTATAAAACTCATCGTTTTCACAAGTACATGTATCCCCTGCACAATTTAAACAATTATTTTAAATATTTTGTTCATATCTATGTTGAAACTCCGGTAACTACAGTAAGTATGTCATGATTCTATCTAGACTCAATCATAATATTATGAGTAGGTTATCATAAATCTCAGCCTTATATCCTTTAATTTAAGAGTTGACTTGGTTCAAAGGTGGTGGAACAGTCGATTCCAGCACCGTCTACAGTATAACGAGCAGTGGTGTATTGTAAGTCCCCGCTTAGCTGTGTTGCGTTTAGGGGCAATAATTGATACCACAGTTAGAACTGTTATTACTGTAGATGATATCGGAAAACGGACAGGCCCCATGCTTTGGTAATGGCTTCTAGTCTTCCATACAGTCGACCTAAATTAAAAGAATAAAGCTAGATTTAAATAACCAACTAAAATATTTTGATGAAATCAATACTTTGTATCCTAGTCTAGATGGCCGTGCGGATTACCGCCAACCTTGTAGATCTTGGATCGAAATATGGTATAAGAGCCTAGGAATTTTCATGACACTTATTGAAGTTTACTGTGAAATTTCAACATAGATATGAACATAAACTACAAGATTTATGAATCTTGAAGAAGCTTCTAGTATTAAAAGTACTAGATTAGAAGAGGTTGATGTACCTCAAAACCTTGATTTGTTAAATAAATGGACGATTCCTAAAGTAGATACAAAAACCATTTATGATTACGGATTTTTTGATCGATTCTCAACCAAACAACTTGTTAAAACAACTGAACAATCTTTGGTGCTTAATTCTGATGAACAAACTATTTGTTTATTAAATAAAAATGATATTACTCATTATCGCTACAGGTATAATTTTATGCATATTGGTATGGTTCAAATTGCATTCAAGCCTTTAACTTTAAAGGGATTACCTGAAACTTTTCTTGCAGCTTTAAGAGATGCACGGAATTTAAATTTTCGACAATCTTTGATGGGTTCTATTGAATCTACAGTTGCTTATGGCCCTGTTTATTTTAACACTCAACCTAACTTGCAACTATCTTTATCAGATGTTAATATTTTAGATGCGTTAACTTTGAATGTTAAGACGCATGGTTATAATTATATTCCTGGATCTGAACTAATATGTTTATCTTACAGGATTTATTATAAACTGCTTTCTACGCTGCATCCTAGATGTAAATTATATGATACATCCGACCAAACTATTTTGGTAGAAACTAATTTCACAAAGTCTAAGGTCACCACTCGGAGACCTATAAGATGGGATGAAATCAACTTTCCAACTACTTGGACTCTTGAGTCGGTGATAGCCCCTCACCAACTTACCAATGAAGTCACGAATAACGAGACTTCACATATAACTCAAGATCCTGATGGAAGAATTTGTATTCAATTTGCAGAAAAACCTTCTACTTCTTTACATTCTTTAAAGAATCCTGTTTATAATAGGAAATCATTCTCTGGTTATAGATCTCTTCCTGCTATTCAACATATTTCTCCTATAACTCCTGATGCCCCTATTTATGGACCAGCAAGAGATAGACCTCTTTCTTTGCACACCCTTAGTGATACTAAGAGTAAGGTTAAAATTGATTCTAAGACTAATGTAGTTCAGGCAGTTGATAACTTGTCTGACTTAGAACCCACACCATCTGATATGGGTGTAGACCAAGACTCACTCTGATTTTATGGATTGTGTCCAAATCGATTTTAGTCCGGGATCTCCGGCACGTAAATATATTCAAAAACGATTTTATAAAAAACGATGGAATACGTTTCGAATTTGGTTTTTTGAAACTTATAGCCGAACTGATTTAAAGAAGATTTCAAAAGAATTCTATGAGCTATGTGCTTTGCATAACGAAATGATAGATTTCGTTCCTTGGTTTATAACCACTTATTTGCCTTTGTATGTTAAGGTAATAGAAAGATGTTTTGTAACTACTGAAGGATCGGTAAAAGCTATCTATCCTCCAACTTCTCAAAAGACTTTCAAATTGCAAAACAATACAGAAATTGCTTTTTTGGCTTGTCAAAAATTGATTAACGATGAAGTTGCGGTTGTTACCATTAATGAAATCAATGGATTAATTTTACAAGCATAATTACCAAAATCTTTATTCAAAAATTTTGGGAGAACAAATTAGTTCTTTAGATAAAAAATTAGATGAATTAATGAAGCTTGTCAAATCTTTAAGTTCTTCAGATGTAGCTTCAACTTCTACCAATTCTCCTGAAAAGGTTTCAACGAAAAAGGATGTTTTGAAAGAAACTCATTTGAAGAGACCCCTTGATGTTTCATATTTCAAATTTAGAAAAAATTCTTCTATAACGGATCTAGCTGATTTGCTTAATGAAAAATTTTCGGGTTTTAAAAGCTCAGGTATTCATAAACAACCTGATAACTGGTTAGATGAAGACCAACCCCTATTTTCTGAGGTTCAAGCTAGGATGTCTCGAGGAGGACTAGAAAGACCTAGTAGAAAGAGGCCTAGTTACAACAAAAAGAAGACTTACGCTTCTGTCCCGCCTCTTATGACTTATTATTACCCCAGACCAACGCCTCAGGATGTCTTAATTTAAGAAAGAGATTGGAACCAAACTAACACTTCTTACAACGGAGATTCCGTTTATGAATGGTGTATTGACGGTCTTACTGAAAGACAAATTTCTATTATGTGCCATCGTATGATGATGTATGCTTCTATTTGCGCAGATTCTAATAATGATTTAGTTGTTGCAAAAATGATTATTAATGGATTCACAGGTCAACTTAAAGGCTGGTGGGATAATTGCCTAAGTATTGACGCTAAGAATGATATTCTTACTGCCACCAAAATAATTCAGGATGAGACTAAAACTGATGTTTTAGTACATGATTCAGTCTATACTTTGATTCTCACTATTTTAGAACATTTTAATGGTAGAATTACCAATGGTTATGAGAACCTTCGAACTCTCTTAAACGGTTTAAGATGTAAACATCTCGGAGAATTTCGTTGGTATAAGGATACTTTCCTTAGCCGTGTTATGGATCTACCTGACAGCGGCCAATCTCATTGGAAAGCCAGATTAGTTGATGGCCTTCCCCCTCTGTTTGCTGAACGTATTAGAAATACGCTTCGAGGAGCAAATAATTCTATTCCTTATGTGTAACGACCCGGCCCGTCGTTACGGTAATTTCCACCCCGTTACCTTGCATTAACATATCTTATGCTTCTATATCAGTGTTAGAACCTATCGGGTGAGTTAGGAGTGAATTGAATTAAAAATGAAGCAAATAGCATGTTTGAAGGAAGTTTGAATATAGAAAGTCAACCTAGAGTTGACTATTGAGTTAGAGTGCTCGGAATCGGATTCTGATGATTCGACTAGTTTCGGGGGATCATTTATGACTTAGGAGAGCAATCGAATTGAATTTGGAGGTCCGGTGTAGTTTTAGGCTTGAATTGGCTAAGGTTGAATTTTGGCGAAATCCGAACGGTAGGTGAGATTTTGATCCGGGGGTCGGAATGGAATTCCGACAATTCCTGTAGCTTCGTTATGTGATTTTGGATATGCCTGCAAATTTTCAGGACATTCGGGCGTCGTTTGGTCGGGTTTTTGATCGAATGTTAGTTTCGAAAGTTTTGAATAAACTTAGACTTGAATCCGTGTGTAATTGGTGATTTTGATGTTTAGGTGTCACGACCCCAAATCTGGTCGTGATGGCGCCCAGCACATTGCTAAGCCAGCCTGACCAATCAATATAAACAACGGAGCTAGAAGCTCCCTTTAGCCCATTTAAGCATCTCAAAATATGAAACAATAGTACAACATCGGGGAAACCAAGTCCCAAAATATACTAACTCCCATAGACCGAAGGGTCAAGAGTCATGAGCCTCTACTGAACATAAGTATATAAAGGTTTACAAGATGCCAAGTGCGGAAAGAAAAGTCAATACAACATCAAGACAGTAAGAAGGAATATCGGGTCCTGCGGACTCTGCAGCTACCTCGAATATCCACAAACGTCGCCTCGCACAGCTACTGGATCACTGCCTGAGAGGTACCTGGATCTGCACACAAGGTGCAGGGAGTAAAATGAGTACTGCCAGACTCGGTGGTAATAAACAAGGGTAAGACAGCGCAGATAAGAAATCCGCAATAAAGCACTATGTAAAGCTATAATCAGCTACCCTGTCATAGAATCAATCTTCACTGTACCTGTTCCAACAATTACCAATAAATAGCATAACAACTAGCAGATGTAGCTAAATGCAATGCAATGCATGATATGACCGCTACGGCGTGTAGCCCGACTCCAATTTTGGGTACCCGTGCTCACCTGTGGGGGTTCAGACTCCGGAGGGGCTCCTACAGCCCAAGCACATCTCATAGAGATATCCCTGCGGCGTGCAGTCCGATCCAACATATATCTCGCTGCGGCGTGCAGCCCGATCCACTACTAGTCAGCTAATATGCAGATACAGCCTCGCAAGCTCAAAAGTAGTTTTTGAAAACTCTTTTATCATTTTTCAGTTAGAAAACAGTAATATCAAGTTCCAGAGATTGGAATTAGCATAATAACAAAAATAGCCGCGGACTAGTAGTAAACTAGCATGTCTATGTGATAAGACAATGATAACGATCCTCGCGGGATCCAATAACTGGCTCACGGCCCACATGTATACTCAACCGCCCAAGAAGGGGTTCCTCGGCTCAAGAGTGGCCATTATCACAATATATATATACATATATGCAACCATCCGAGAAGGAGGTTCGACGGCTCTAGAATAGCCAATAATACAATATCAACAAGTTGGACTAATATGTAGTCTCCAGTTCATGATCGACCCCGCACTCTCAAGAGTGTGCGTGTCTCGCCGCTATACAGCGTCACAAAGTGGTATACCGGGGTTTCGAACCCGCCGGTCATCACCCACATCTATTACTCACCTCAATACAGCGCGACGACTATTCCGCAATGCCCTTGCCACGAGAATCAAGCTCCGTACGCGTAGAATCTGATCAAATACAGTAAAAATACAACAATTTAGGCCAATGGGACGACACCCAATCAATACAACTCAATTTACATCAAAATTCCCAAAGTTGTCAAAACCCGAGCCCCGGGCCCACATTCCGAAAATTTACAAAATTCACATTTCTGGAACCCTCGTCTCAATACGAGTCTAAGCATATCAATTTTACCAAAATCGGACTCCATTTGCCCATTCAAAACCTTGATTTTCTAAAGTCCAAGACTAGGGCTAAATCCTCCATAATTACCCCAAATTCCTCCATTTTCATGATATAATTGCATGATATTATCAATACTAATCATAATATGAGTTCATAGTTGATTACCTGATGATTTCCCTTGATTTCCTCCTCAAAATAGCCCAAAATCGCCTCTAAAGCCGAGACCCAAATGTGTGAAATGATCTGAAATTTTTCTAACTTCTGATACACTTAACTTACAGCGATTTTCGCTTCTGCGGAAGAATTTCCGCTCCTACGCGTCCGTATCCGCGACCAAAGGGTCGCTTCAGCGGTTCCAGGCCTAGCCGGCCAATTCTGCTTCTGCGATATACGGACCGCATCTGCGCGTCCGCTTCTGCGGAGATCCTCTCGCTCCTGCCGGTTTTCCCGCCTCTGCGACTAGGCGTCCGCCTCTGCGGACTCGCCTAAGCGGCTACCCTTCCGCTTCTGCGATCCTTCACCCCATGGCCCTTGGCCGCTTCTGCGGCTCACCTTCCGCTCCAGCGGTGCCGCACCTGCGGGCTCAGCTCCGCTTCCGCGATCACAAGCGCTTCTGCGCTCCAATATCCGTTTCTGCGGACTCGCTCCTGCGCCCATAATTCCGCAGGAGCGGAAACAACAGAAACAGGATCCCAGCCTGCAATTTCCATGATTTTCTTCCGTTTAACCATCCGAAAACACCCCGAGGCCCCGGGACCTCATCCAAACACACCAACACATCTTAATACCTTATTCGAACTTGTTCCAATCCTCAAAACACGTCTAACAACATCAAAACCCATAATTCGCATCGAATTCAAGCCTAAATTCCTTAAAACATTCCAAATTACACATTCAATCAAAAACCCGACCAAACGACGTCCGAATGACCTGAAATTTTGCAGGCACATCCAAAATCACCTAACGAAGCTACCGCAACTGTCGGAATTCCATTCCGACCCCCGGATCAAAATCTCACCTATCGTCCGGATTTCGCCAAAATTCAACCTTAGCCAATTCAAGCCTATTTCTACACCGGGCCTCCAAATTCAATTCCGATCGCTCCCCTAAGTCACAAATCACCTTCCGGAACTAACCGAATCATCAGAATCCGGTTCCGAGTCCTCTAACAAAATAGTCAACTCCGGGTTGACTTTCCTTACTCAAGTCTCTTTCAAAAAGGCTATATGCCTTATTTTCAATCCAATTCACTCCTAACTCACCCGATAGACTTTAACACTGATACAAAAGCATAAAACATACAATTTCAACATAACGGGGTGGTAATTCCCGTAACGACGGGCCGGGTCGTTACATTCTCCCCAACTTAAACAATCGCTCGTCCTCGAGCGTACTCAGAGTTGTACTAGAAGCAACCCAATAGCTGAATGACCTTACCAAGCATATATTAGGGCGGTCATACGTCACCCTTATCTCACATAAGTCCGAAAACACCATATAGCTGAAATCTCACAGACCATCTTAACCATAAACCACATTGTACTTTCTGAAATCATATACCAACTGCTAATCCCATTCCTGTACTCAGGATACACTAGAATCCACTGCAATAAGCCATACTCACCACTCCGGGTGAGATCATATGATGTATCAAACAACCCAATCACTCGAGACGATAGTCTCTAATCACAACAACTGGCCACAATCACCAAATACTAGCTGAAAACCTCTTTCATTAGATAGAGTCTTATTCCAACACCACCATATCCTGCCCACGGCAACTGAAGCACGTGATATACCGAACCCATCTCTCGGGTTAACCATTCGTGAATCTATTTCCCTTTTTAAAACTCATACCACGATAGGTTCCGGAGCCAAACCTCGGTTTCTACCTTTCTAACAAGCTAAGATCCAATATGCTCGTATTCAATAATGACTCCAACGGTCATTTCGATAATAACACACCACACTGGTGACATGACATATCAACCACCGGCCTAAGCCGCGACGAGCACAACATAGGCTCCAATAGAAACGTCCTGCACACACTCGAATCATGACAGCTCAAATCATGACAACTGTCTCCAGCAAATAGAGCTGCAATTTAATCCCTCTGTGCCATCATAATATAGAACTGAGATCGCGTCTCGTATTATAGAAATAAAGTACCTGAATCCTCCTCGAGAGGTCATAACATCACGCGGCCTTGCCACGATTCATGATTTTATCCAAACATTATTATTCATGAAGCACCCCAATTTACCAAGCTCAAAACGATCAGCCACACACATATTTAGGTCTGAACCCAAGCAATCAACCTCACCCACGGTGAAACAATTAACGTATGCTATCCAATCTTGAAAGAACACAACCGATGTGCCATTCGCCAAGCGATACTCAATACGGACTTTTCCTCAGAAGTCAGGAAGTATTGTATACCAGGTAGCATATAACTAACTATATTTTCACAATATTCCGTTGCGGCGTGCAACCCGCTCCAATGACATACCCGTGGCAGCGTGCCACCCGATCTAGATACCATACCTGTGGCGGCGTGCCACCCGATCCAAGTAACCCTCGTCAAATGAATACGCGTCGAGTCAAGTTGCTCATCATAATAAACATATATCGCCTCAAGTTTGGCCACATGAAACGCATCCGACAACGTTTCTCAATACTGGAACTGAATCAATGGTAGATACTTCTACACTAACATCCGCCACTAAGGTCCAACTGACAAAGCAATGCCTACCAGCCGTCCGCTGGTCCTGGGTACAACTACTCTGTTGGAGCATACTCTGATGCTCTCTGCTACGCAATTTGTGTCATTTCCCGACATCGTCCATATCACATTTGTCTAGACGACCTGTCTTATGTCAACCAGTCTGAAATAAGGTATCATAATCCAAATTCATTATATCAAACTAAGAGAGAGCCCCTAGGGCTTCCGATTTCCAATAATCACAAAACGGTGTCGATACACGCGATATACAACCACTACATAGGCGGATTACGAGGACTTCTAGTCTCCAACACATATATAACACATGAATCGCTATACCTGGTTCCACACTCCACCGTACGAATACATAACGCACATCAAGCGTCCATTCATACCACGACAGCCATTCAGAAATTTCATTATGCCATCAACGACCCAATTATTTTAGTCGATCCAACAAGAGAATACCACCCTACCATGGATATTATCAGTTTACATTACCTTGTCCCTTTGCACCATATACCCTGCCAAGTTAATAGAATAGCAGTACCGTTTCCTTAAATCATCAGAAAGATCGATTCTTAATTCATCTGCAGCTGTTCGCGCTGCTCAATAATTTTATTGACTTCCCATATATTATGAACTGTTCTCAAAACCTAGAATATACCATTATCAACTTTCCATAACACATCGCGTGTACCATACTAAGATAACATGGAAATTCTCATCCCTTTCCTACGCCGCAAACATCGACGCAATCAACTAGTCAAGGACTTTTATGATCTCATATAGAGAAAACTCATTACACATTCCAAGCTTTGCATACCAACAGGAAATACACTTATTTTTCAAACCACATTAAAACACATCATAAACTCTTTCTCCCAATCACATTGCATAAGTTAAACTGCCAGGACTGAGTCCTTATACCCATATTATACCCATATCGGGTTACACGACTGCCAACACTCAAAAGCTTTATTGCACAATATCTGCAAGACTCCTTACTTCAACCACATACCAGGAATTAGTCGTATTCTTTATCATACCACTTCGGTTTATTAACAAATCATTCCATTTACCCAGTTTCCTTTCTGATTCATCTTTGATTTAATATTAGCCACTACTGTAGCACCATAACACATGAACTCATTCCACACGAGACTCGTACATAAGACCACACGGTCTGAGACATATAGGCCACTGAATACTCTCTCAATATTTCCAGAAGGATCACATCCTACAATACTTTATTTTGAAGAACTTCTTGCGATTTGAATTCGTTATCATTACCTTCCAATACGGATTACATAGAATCCCATCATTCACATAATATAACATCAGTACCGATCTCTTCTAACGAAACCACCATCTTTAGCCACATGCACAAATTTGAAACACCTGACTGTTACAAGTAAAATCTTGAACACCGTAAACAATTCTCGGGCGTCAGTCATCCTTATTCAGTTGTAATTCAACTGTCTTATTGAACAGAACCACTCGTGCCTTATTAGAATTCTGACACTGCAGATCATGATTACATACGGATACTATTAGCTATCACTCTTTTCTATACACCAAGCATTCCTTACCAACCTCAGTTCAAAATACCCTAGTATTTCTTCACATCTACGAAGCACCATAACCTTTATCAGAGTTTTCCCAACATACTTAGAGACAGAATCAACATAGCACACAATAGTGCAATCAGTTAATCAATAGCAACCTCCCCAACTTATCTCGAAGCCATTCATCAAAGCACTTTCAACCACTCATATCAGTATTACTCAAGTGATGCCGAAATGTTAGTATGATATTAAACTCAAGTCATTTACAAGCTTCGGCGAAGATTCGAATCATCAGAAATATTAACTCTTTTGCAATTCTTGCATTCATTCACACACAACAGTTACGCCCCCTCTTTAGGTGACAAAATCTTTTCTAAGTCCCGAATTTTCCAAAAATTTCAGCAGAGTTTCCTTTGTAAATTGGCCTATCCACCTGCCAGAGAATCACCAAACCATTCTAACAATACTTCCACAACTCAACAAGATATCACAATGTATTTCAACAATATTAAATATCAATACTACACGAATCATATTATCACCATTTATACTTGAACCTCCGCTGCATCTGCTCGAATCATAACTCATATCAAATACTTTTCAATTACACATGAGAATCAATCCACATACCTCTTTCTCAATTTAGCATTTCATCACAATACCTTCCACCAGGATACACATAGCAAAATCACTTTAGTCTTCCCGAGTTTAAACTTGTTCCACTACAAATAAGGCATTTTACCTTCCAATTACGAGATATGATAAATATTCACCACGCCCATAGCTCGGGGCTACACAACAGTTTAGATAAGAGTCGAACAATTAACAACTCATCCATTAGTAAGCCTCCCTAATAATCTACAGATCGGCACAAGGCCGCAAACATGGCTACTAGATCGAGTACATAGATATAAGCCCCGTCTTAGTCACTTTACACAGTAATTTATCAATTGGGAAGGATCAAGTCCAAATCCCCAGTCATAATACCACCACACTCGTCACATGATGCGTGTTCCATCTCAGCACAGCACTGTATAGTGCAAATACGGGATTTCAAACCCTCAATACATTATCTATTGCCACTACTCACAAAATCAGCACCTCGATGCTCAAATCATAAACAAATTCCAGCCTCAAGTCATCCTGACTGGCCCAACATGAACGCACAGAGATTATATCTCGCCCCTCGTTCGAGGACATCACAAGCCATAAGGCAATTACATTACTGAGCGCTCGATGCGTACACAGACGTGTGGAAGGAATTTCAAAAATTATCTCTCAAGCTGAATCAAGTGCGCATGATAAGAATTCCAAGAAATGTGAAGTGTATCCTAAAGGTTCGCAGCCTCCCGAGGATAAGTACAGGGCGTCCCCGTACCGATCCACAAGACTCTACTAACCGGCTCAAGACTCACGAGGCCTAGTAAACCTAGGCTCTGATACCAACTTGTCACGACCCCAAATCCGGTCGTGATGGCGCCCAGCACATTGCTAAGCCAGCCTGACCAATCAATATAAACAACGGAGCTAGAAGCTCCCTTTAGCCCATTTAAGCATCTCAAAATATTAAACAATAGTACAACAGCGGGGAAACCAAGTCCCAAAATATACTAACTCCCATAGACCGAAGGGTCAAGAGTCATGAGCCTCTACTGAACATAAGTATATAAAGGTTTACAAGATGCCAAGTGCGGAAAGAAAAGTCAATACAACATCAAGACAGTAAGAAGGAATATCGGGTCCTGCGGACTCTGCAGCTACCTCGAATATCCACAAACGTCGCCTCGCACAGCTACTGGATCACTGCTGGGAGGTACCTGGATCTGCACACAAGGTGCAGGGAGTAAAATGAGTACTGCCAGACTCAGTGGTAATAAACAAGAGTAAGACAGCGCAGATAAGAAATCCGCAATAAAGACTATGTAAGGCTATAATCGACTACCTCGTTATAGAATCAATCTTCACCGTACCTGTTCCAACAATTACCAATAAATAGCATAACAACTAGCGGATGTAGCTAAATGCAATGCAATGCATGATATGACCGCTACGGCGTGTAGCCGACTCCAATTTTGGGTACCCGTGCTCACTGTGGGGGTTCAGACTTCCGGAGGGGCTCCTACAGCCCAAGCACATCTCATAGAGATATCCCTGCGGCGTGCGGTCCGATCCAACATATATCTCGCTGCGGCGTGCAGCCCGATCCACTACTAGTCAGCTAATATGCAGATACAACCTCGCAGGCTCAAAAGTAGTTTTTGAAAACTCTTTTATCATTTTTCAGTTGGAAAACAGTAATATCAAGTTCCAGAGATTGGAATTAGCATAATAACAAAAATAGCCGCGGACTAGTAGTAAACTAGCATGTCTATGTGATAAGACAATGATAACGATCCTCGCGGGATCCAATAACTGGCTCACGGCCCACATGTATACTCAACCGCCCAAGAAGGGGGTTCCTCGGCTCAAGAGTGGCCATTATCACAATATATATATACATATATGCAACCATCCGAGAAGGAGGTTCGACGGCTCTAGAATAGCCAATAATACAATATCAACAGGTTGGACTAATATATAGTCTCCAGTTCATGATCGACCCCGCACTCTCAAGAGTGTGCGTGTCTCGCCGCTATACAGCGTCACAAAGTGGTATACCGGGGTTTCGAACCCGCCGGTCATCACCCACATCTATTACTCACCTCAATACGGCGCGACGACTACTCCGCAATGCCCTTGCCACGAGAATCAAGCTCCGCACGCGTAGAATCCTGATCAAATACAGTAAAAATACAACAATTTAGGCCAATGGGACGACACCCAATCAATACAACTCAATTTACATCAAAATTCCCAAAGTTGTCAAAACCCGAGCCCCGGCCCACATTCCGAAAATTTACGAAATTCACATTTCCGGAACCCTCGTCTCAATACGAGTCTAAGCATATCAATTTTACCAAAATCGGACTCCATTTGCCCATTCAAAACCTTGATTTTCTAAAGTCCAAGACTAGGGCTAAATCCTCCATAATTACCCCAAATTCCTCCATTTTCATGATATAATTGCATGATATTATCAATACTAATCATAATATGAGTTCATAGTTGATTACCCGATGATTTCCCTTGATTTCTTCCTCAAAATCGCCCAAAGTCGCCCTTAAGCCGAGACCCCCAAATGTTAAAATGTTTATGAAATTTTGTAACTTCTGATACACTTAACTTACAGCGATTTCCGCTTCTGCGGAAGTATTTCCGCTCCTACGCGTCCGCTTCTACGGAGACTGGACCGCTCCTGCGGATACGTCCGCTTCTGCGACTGGGCGTCCGCTTCTGCGGACTCGCCTAAGCGGCTCCCCTTCCGCTTCTGCGATGGTCGCTTCTGCGACTCCCAGTCCGCCCCCGCGTTTCCGCTTCAGCGGAAAATGATCCGCTTCTGCGGTCACCGCTTCTGCGGCTCCTGGTCCGCTTCAGCGCACCCGCTCCTGCGCACCCGCTCCTGCGCCCAAATTTCCGCAGGAGCGGAAACAACAGAGGCAGTGCACCAGTTTTCTGAAATTTCCATATTTTTCTCCCGATTAACCATCCGAAACAACAGAAGCAGGATCCCAACCTGCAATTTCCATGATTTTCTTCCGTTTAACCATCCGAAAACACCCCGAGGCCCCCGGGACCTCATCCAAACACACCAACACATCTTAATACCTTATTCGAACTTGTTCCAATCCTCAAAACACGTCTAACAACATCAAAACCCATAATTCGCATCGAATTCAAGCCTAAATTCCTTAAAACATTCCAAATTACACATTCAATCAAAAACCCGACCAAACGACGTCCGAATGACCCGAAATTTTGCAGGCACATCCAAAATCACCTAACGGAGCTACTGCAACTGTCGGAATTCCATTCCGACTCCCGGATAAAAATCTCACCTACCGTTCGGATTTCGCCAAAGTTCAACCTTAGCCAATTCAAGCCTATTTCTACACCGGGCCTCCAAATTCAATTCCGATCGCTCCCCTAAGTCACAAATCACCTTCCGGAACTAACCGAATCATCAGAATCCAGTTCCGAGTCCTCTAACAAAATAGTCAACTCCGGGTTGACTTTCCTTATTCAAGTCTCTTTCAAAAAGGCTATATGCCTTATTTTCAATCCAATTCACTCCTAACTCACCCGATAGACTTTAACACTGATACAAAAGCATAAAACATACAATTTCAACATAACGGGGTGGTAATTCCCGTAACGACGGGCCGGGTCGTTACATTAGGATGGTGTTTTTATGATTGGAACAAGTTCGTATCGTGTCTTGGAGTATGTTGGTGGTTTTCGTTGGGGTCCCGGGAGCCTCGGGATGAATTCGGGGTCCAAACGGACCAATTTGTGCCAAAGGCACTGCTGTTTCTGCTGCAATTAGTGCAGAAGATTTTTGTGCTTCGCGATCGCGAAGCTAGGTCTGCGATCGCGTAGGGTTAAGCTGGGAAGTGCTGCGATCGCAAGGTTGAGACTGCGATCGCGTAGGGTATCGAGATGAGGCCGGGAGATTGCTCTTCGCGATCGCAGGAGTAGTGATGCGATCGCGTGAGGTTGAGTGTTTGTGCATCGCGATCGCGGGTCGGTCGATGCGATCGCGTAAGGTCGTGTTCTTGAGCAGTGCGATCGCGACCCCTTTGATGCGATCGCGTAGGGTCGCTGAGTTGAGCACTGCGATCGCGTCCAGGCTCACGCGATCGCGTAGAGGAAAGTTGGCAGCCAGGTTTTTGTGCATCGCGATCGCACACCCAGTGCTGCGATCACGTAGAGTAAATGGCCCAGGCAGTGAGTTTAAGTCCCGAAACATTTCATTACGGGTTCATACACCCCAAAGCACCATTTTTGAGCCCTAGAGAGAAGAAATCACGGGAAAACGCTGGGAAATCATCGGGTATTCATCGGAGGTAAGTTTCTTGACTCAAAAACATCATTTTATGGTAGGATTAACATCAATCTTCATGAATTTGGGTAGAAATTGTGAAGGATTGTGGCCTAGATATTGAAAACGAAAATTTGGGTTTTGAAAGGCCAATCGAACTCCGATTTTGGTAAATTTTATATGTACGGACTCGTGGCGAGACGAGGGTTCTGGAAATATGAGTTTCGAAATTTTTCGAGATGTGGGCCCGGGGCTCGGGTTTTCGCAAATTTCGTGATTTTTGATATTTTTCGAGTTTTTTCGATTGGGTTATGTTCCATTAGCCTATTTTGATATATTTGTACTGATTTGTGCTAGTTTTGACGTGCGTGGATGCCGGTTCGAGGATCTAAGGCGTCGCGGGCATGAGCTTTCGTCGGTTCGAGGTGGGTAATACTTGTAAATGATGTCCCGAGGGTTAGTAAACCCCGGACTTGCACATCTTAGTGTTGTGTTGAGGTGACTTGCACGCCGGATAACGGGCGTGGGGTAGAGCACCATTGGGGATTGTGACTTGGTCCGTCCCGCGTAATAAATAATAACACCTAATTGTTGAAGTGAATTGGACTAATTATCATGTTTGGACTTCGTGCCAATTATTTGAGTCCTTCGGGGATTGGTATCACTGTTTTGATAACACTGTGCATATTTTATTCTAATTTAAGGTTTTAAATGGTATTTTTGCTATTTAGCATTCTTATAAGGTTATGAAAAACTTGAACAAGGTCTTAATAACATTTTTGCTGTGAGCTAATGTGATATTGTTGCCCGTAGGGTTTTCTTGATTATCTGTTAAACTGATTGGGGCCGAGGGCCATATGTTAGGGCATGACATTCATATGAGCATATGCATACACATGCATGGATCGGACCGCACGCCGCAGTGGTATATGGATCGGGCTGCGCGCCGCAGCAGGTGTGATATTAATATTGTGCTTGGGCTGTAGGAGCCCCTCCGGAGTCTGAACCCCCACGGTGAGCACGGGTACCCAAATTGGATCGGGCTACACGCCGTAGCGGTCATATGCATTGCATGGCATACATACATTGGTTTACGTGTACTACGTGGCATAACATTCGACACTCATACATTACTGGCACAAATGCATTAGTTGCCTTATTGACCAGATCTCCTGGTGTAAATTGATAAGGAGTGCTGAGCCCGAGGGGCTGATTTGAGTGCGGACTTGCACTACTTGAGATTGTATCCAGGTATTGGTATATTATTATGAAATAAAGTAGCTAAAATTGAGATTTCTAAATAATCTACTCACATATGCTTGAAAGGAATAAAAAGATAGTTCCGTATTGTGTAGCATGAGATAGTGCCTATCATGGTTTTCTTCACTTCAGCATTATTTACTTTTATTACTGCTGAGTTGGAAGTACTCACACCCGACTCCCTGCACCTTGTGTGCAGATCCAGGTACACCATAGTGGAGCTGATTCTATTGCGGCTCGGGAGTGCTTTTGGACATTCGAGGTAGCTGCCAGCGTTCGTAGGACCTGATTCTCCAGTTTGTCTGTATTTTGTTCTGATCATCCCACACTTGTGCACAATTATATTCACTATTTACACTTTGTATATTCTGTAGAGGCTCATGACTCTTGACCCTTCGGTCTATGGGAGTTGGCACATGTTGGGACTTGGTTCCCTGTTTTAAATATATCTATCACTGTTGTGCTTAAATTGGATAAAGTGAGCTTGTGGCTCGGTGGTTATTGTTGATTGGTCGGGCTGGCCTAGTAGTGTGCTGGGCGCCATCACGACTGGATTTGGGGTCGTGACAAGTTGGTATCAGAGCCTAGGTTTACTAGGCCTCATGAGTCTTGAGCCGGTTAGTAGAGTCTTGTGGATCGGTACGGGGACGCCCGTACTTATCCTCGGGAGGCTGCGAACCTTTAGGAAACACTTCACATTTCTTGGAATTCTTATCGTGCGCACTTGATTCAGCTTGAGATATACCTTTTTGAAACTCCTTTCGCACGTCTGTGTACTCTTCGAGCGCTCGGTAATATAATTGACTTATGGCTTGCGATTCCCTGGTCGAGGGGCGAGATGTAATCTCTATGAATTCATGTTGGGCCAGTCGGGAGGACTTGAGGCCAGATCCTTGTCTATGGCTTGAACACCAAGGTATTAATTTTGCGAGTCGGTATTATAAAGTTCATACGATCGGTATTGATCCTTATTGTGCAAATGGCAGTTTGATAATGGGAGAGCTGTAAGGTATTCAATTCTTATTGTGATTTGATATGTAGCCCTAGCTATAGGCGTGAGAAATAATTATCATATCTCGTAATTGGAAGGTAAAGTGCCTTATGTGTAGTGAAACGAGTTTAAACTCGGGAAGACTAAAGTGATTTTGATATGTGTTATGATTCGAGCAGGTACCACACATGTTCAAGTATAAATTGTGATAATATGATTCGTATAGTATTGGGATTTAATGTTGTTAAAATACATTGTGATATCTTGTTGAGTTGTGGATGTATTGTTAGAATGGTTTGGTGATTCTCTGGCAGGTGGATAGGCCAATTTACAAAGGAAACTCTGCCGAAATTTTTGGAAAATTTGGGACTTAGGAAGATTTCTGTCACCTAAAGAGAGTGGGCTTATTGGTGGTGCATGTATATCTGCAAGAATTGCAGAAGAGCTAAGGTCTCTGATGATTCGAGTCTCCGTCAAGGCTTGTAAATGACTTGAGTTTAATCTCATATTAACATTTCGGCATCACTTGAGTAATAATGATATGAGTGGTTGAAAGTGCTTGAATGGCTTCGAGCTATGTTGGGGAGGTTGCTATTGATTAACTGATTGCACTATTGTGTGCTATGTTGATTCTGTCTCTAAGTATGTTGGGAAATTCTGGTAAAGGTTATGGTGCTTTGTAGATCTGATGAAGTACTAGGGTGTTATGAACTTATGTTGGTAAAGAATGTTCGGTGTATCGAAAAGAAAGATAGCTAATTGTATCCGTATGTAATCATGATCTGCAGTGTCAGAGTTCTAATAAGGCACGAGTGGTTCTGTTCAATAAGACAGTTGAATTACAGCTGAATAAGGATGACTGACGCCCGAGAATTGTTTACGGTGTTCAAGATTTTACTTGTAACAGTCGGGTGTCTTAAGATTGTGCATGTGGCTAAAGATGGTGGTTTCGTTAGAAGAGATCGGTACTTGTGTTATATTATGTGAATGATGGGATTCTATGTAATCCGTATTGGAAGGTAATGATAACGAATTCAAATCGCAAGAGGTTCTTCAAAATAAAGTATTGTAGGATGTGATCCTTCCGGGAAATATTGAGAGAGTATTCAGTGGCCTATATGTCTTAGACCGTGTGGTCTTATGTACGAGTCTCGTGTGGAATGAGTTGATGTGTTATGGTGCTACGATAATGGCTAATATGAAATTAGAGATGAATCAGAAAGGAAACTAGGTAAATGGAACAACTTGTTAATAAACCAGAATGGTATAAAAAGGAATACGATTAATTCATGGTATGTGTTTGAAGTGATGAGTCTTGCAGATATTGCAGTAAAGCTTTTGAGTGCTGGCAGTCGTGTAACCCGATATGGGTATAATATGGGTATAAGGACTCAGTCCTGGCAGTTTTAACTTATGCAATGTGATTGAGAGAAAGAGTTTATGATGTGTTTTAATGTGGTTTGAAAAAATGAGTGTATTTTTCCTGTTGGTATGCAAAGCTTGGAATGTGTAATGAGTTTTCTCTATATGGGATCATAAAAGTCCTTGACCAGTTGAGTGCGTCGATGTTTGCGGTGTAGGAAAGGGATAAGAATTTTCATGTTATTTTAGTATGGTATTGTATATGCGATGTGTTATGGAAAAGTTGATAATGGTATATTCTAGGTTTTGAGATCAGTTCATAATATATAGGAAGTCAATAAAATTATTGAGCAGCGCGGACAGCTGCAGGTGAATTAAGAATCGATCTTTCTGATAATTTAAGAAAATGATACTGCTATTCTATTAACTTGGCAGGGAATATGATCCAAAAAGGACAAGGTAATGTAAAATGATGATATCCAGTTGTATGGTGGTATTCTCTTGTTGGATCGACTATAATAACTGAGTCGTTGATGGCATAGTGAAATTTCTGAATGGCCGTCGTGGTATGAATGGACGCTTGATGTGCGTTATGTATTCGTACGGTGGAGTGTGGAACCAGGTATAGCGATTCATGTGTTATATATGTGTTGGAGACTAGAAGTCCTCGTAATCCGCCTATGCAGTGGTTGTATACCGCGTGTATCGACACCGTTTTGTGATTATTGGAAATCGGAAGCCCTAATGGCTCTCTCTTAGCTTGATATGGTGAATTTAGGTTATGATACCTTATTTCAGACTGGTTGACATAAGACAGGTCGTCTAGACAAATGTGATATGGACGATATCGGAAAATGACACAAATTGCGTAGTAGAGAGCATCAGAGTATGCTTCAACAGAGTAGTTGTACACAGGACCAGCGGACGGCTGGTAGGCATTGTTTTGTCAGTTGGACCTTAGTGGCGGATGTTAGTGTAGAAGTATCTACCATTGATTAGTTCTGGTATTGAGGAACTTTGTAGGATGCGTTTCTTGTGGCCAAACTTGAGGCTATATATGTTTATTATGATGAGCAACTTGACTCGACGCGTATTTATTTGACGAGGGTTACTTGGATCGGGTGGCACGCCGCCACAGGTATGGTATCTAGATCGGGTGGCACGCCGCCACGGGTATGTCATTGGAGCTCATGTTGTGCTCATCATGGCTTAGGCCGGTGCTGAGGTGTCATATCACCAGTGCGGTGTGTTATAATCGAAATGATCGTCGAAGCCAATAATGAGTGTGAGTATATGTGATTTGAGCTGGTTAGAAAGGTAATACCGAGATTTGGTTCCGAATTTTATTGTAGTATCAATTAAAAAAGGAAATGGATTCATGAATGGTTGACCTGAGAGATGGGTTCGATATATCGCGTGTGCGGTTGCCGTTGGCAGGATATGAAGGTGTTGGAATAAGACTCTATCTAATGAAAAAGGTTTTTCGGTTGGTATTTGGTTATCGTGGGAAATTGTTGTGATTAGGGATTATTGTTCCGAGTGATTGGGTTGTTTGATACATCATGTTATCTCACCGAGGTGGCGAGTATGGACCATTACAGTTGGATCGTGTGTATCCTGAGTATAGGCATGGGATTAGCATTTGGAATATGATTTCAGAAAGTACAATGTGATTTATGGTTCAGATGGTCTGTGAAATTTTGACTATGTGGTGTTTTCGGACTTATGTGAGATAGGGTGATGTATGATCACCCGGATATATGCTTGGTAAGGTCATTCGGTTATTGGGTGGCTTCTAGTACAACTTTGAGTCCGCTCGAGGACGAGCATTTGTTTAAGTTGGGGAGAATGTAACGACCCGGCCCGTCGTTACGGGAATTTCCACCCCGTTACCTTGCATTAACATATCTTATGCTTCTATATCAGTGTTAGAACCTATCGGGTGAGTTAGGAGTGAATTGAATTAAAAATGAAGCAAATAGCATGTTTGAAGGAAGTTTGAATATAGAAAGTCAACCTAGAGTTGACTATTGAGTTAGAGTGCTCAGAATCGGATTTTGATGATTCAACTAGTTTCGGGGGATCATTTATGGCTTAGGAGAGCAATCGGAATTGAATTTGGAGGTCCGGTGTAGTTTTAGGCTTGAATTGGCGAAGGTTGAATTTTGGCAAAAACCGGATGGGAGGTGAGATTTTGATCCGGGGGTCGGAATGGAATTCCGACAATTCCTGTAGCTTCGTTATGTGATTTTGGATATGCCTGCAAATTTTCAGGACATTCGGGCGTCGTTTGGTCGGGTTTTTGATCGAATGTTAGTTTCGAAAGTTTTGAATAAACTTAGACTTGAATCCGTGTGTAATTGGTGATTTTGATGTTTAGGATGGTGTTTTTATGATTGGAACAAGTTCGTATCGTGTCTTGGAGTATGTTGGTGGTTTTCGTTGGGGTCCCGGGAGCCTCGGGATGAATTCGGGGGTCCAAACGGACCAATTTGTGCCAAAGGCACTCCTGTTTCTGCTGCAATAAACGCAGAGAATTTTTGTGATTCGCGATCGCAAAGCTATGTATGCGATCGCGTAAGAGGAGGATGTTGAGATCGCAAGGTTGAGACTGCGATCGCGTAGGGTATCGAGATGAGGCCGGGAGATTGCTCTTCGCGATCGCAGGAGTAGTGATGCGATCGCGTGAGGTTGAGTGTTTGTGCATCGCGATCGCGGGTCGGTCGATGCGATCGCGTAAGGTCGTGTTCTTGAGCAGTGCGATCGCGACCCCTTTGATGCGATCGCGTAGGGTCGCTGAGTTGAGCACTGCGATCGCGTCCGGGCTCATGCGATCGCGTGAGGTTGAGTGTTTGTGCATCGCGATCGCACGCCCAGTGCTGCGATCGCGTAGAGTAAATGGCCCAGGCAGTGAGTTTAAGTCCAGAAACATTTCATTACGGGTTCATACACCCCAAAGCACCATTTTTGAGCCCTAGAGAGAAGAAATCACGGGAAAACGCTGGGAAATCATCGGGTATTCATCGGAGGTAAGTTTCTTGACTCAAAAACATCATTTTATGGTAGGATTAACATCAATCTTCATGAATTTGGGTAGAAATTGTGAAGGATTGTGGCCTATATATTGAAAACGAAAATTTGGGTTTTGAAAGGCCAATCGAACTCCGATTTTGGTAAATTTTATATGTACGGACTCGTGGCGAGACGAGGGTTCTGGAAATATGAGTTTCGAAATTTTTCGAGATGTGGGCCCGTGGCTCGGGTTTTTGCAAATTTCGTGATTTTTGATATTTTTCGAGTTTTTTCGATTGGGTTATGTTCCATTAGCCTATTTTGATATATTTGTACTGATTTATGCTAGTTTTGACGTGCGTGGATGCCGGTTCGAGGAGCTAAGGCGTCGCGGGCATGAGCTTTCGTCGGTTCGAGGTGGGTAATACTTGTAAATGATGTCCCGAGGGTTAGTAAACCCCGGACTTGCACATCTTAGTGCTGTGTTGAGGTGACTTGCACGCCGGATAACGGGCGTGGGGTAGAGCACCATTGGGGATTGTGACTTGGTCCGTCCCGCGTAATAAATAATAACACCTAATTGTTGAAGTGAATTGGACTAATTATCATGTTTGGACTTCGTGCCAATTATTTGAGTCCTTCGGGGATTGGTATCACTATTTTGATAACACTGTGCATATTTTATTCTAATTTAAGGTTTTAAATGATATTTTTGCTATTTAAGCATTCTTATAAGGTTATGAAAAACTTGAACAAGGTCTTAATAATATTTTAGCTGTGAGCTAATGTGATATTGTTGCCCGTAGGGCTTTTCTTGATTATTTGTTAGACTGATTGGGGCTGAGGGCCATATGTTAGGGCATGACATTCATATGAGCATATGCATACACATGCATGGATCGGATTGCACGCCGCAGTGGTATATGGATCGGGCTGCGCGCCGCAGCAGGTGTGATATTAATATTGTGCTTGGGCGGTAGGAGCCCCTCCGGAGTCCGAACCCCCACAGTGAGCACGGGTACCCAAATTGGATCGGGCTACACGCCGTAGCGGTCATATGCATTGCATGGCATACATACATTGGTTTACGTGTACTACGTGGCATAACATTCAACACTCATACATTACTGGCACACATGCATTAGTTGCCTTATTGACCAGATCTCCTGGTGTAAATTGATAAGGAGTGCTGAGCCCGAGGGGCTGATTTGAGTGCGGACTTGCACTACTTGAGATTGTATCCAGGTATTGGTATATTATTATGAAATAAAGTAGCTAAAATTGAGATTTCTAAATAATCTACTCACATATGCTTGAAAGGAATAAAAAGATAGTTCCGTATTGTGTAGCATGAGATAGTGCCTATCATGGTTTTCTTCACTTCAGCATTATTTACTTTTATTACTGCTGAGTTGGAAGTACTCACACCCTACTCCCTGCACCTTGTGTGCAGATTCAGGTACATCACAGAAGGGCTGATTCTATTGCGGCTCGGGAGTGCTTTTGGACGGTCGAGGTAGCTGCCAGCGTTCGCAGGACCTGATTCTCCAGTTTGTCTGTATTTTGTTCTGATCATCCCACACTTGTGCACAATTATATTCACTATTTACACTTTGTATACTCTGTAGAGGCTCATGACTCTTGACCCTTCGGTCTATGGGAGTTGGCACATGTTGGGACTTGGTTCCCTGTTTTAAATATATCTATCACCTGTTGTGCTTAAATTGGATAAAGTGAGCTTGTGGCTCCGTGGTTATTGTTGATTGGTCGGGCTGGCCTAGCAGTGTGCTGGGCGCCATCACGACTGGATTTGGGGTCGTGACATTATGACAATCTAACTTATGGCCATATCATTGGGACTTGTACACAAGAAGGTTTAAAATTGTGTAACGAGTTAAAGTTGAACCAACAACTTAAGCGCCAAAAGGCCAGAGAAAAATCTCAATTAGGAGATTTTTGTACTCAATTCGGTATTGAAGGACCTTCTAGGTCTAAACATTATTCTGATGATAGACCTCGTCGTAAGAAATATCGTAGACGTTCCGAACACTATAGGGAAAAAAGGGAAGCTAAAAAGGCGCACCGTAAGTCTACAAGATTCGCAAAGAATTTCTCTAAACGAGAACTTCGCAAAATTAAGTGTTACAAATGTGGTCAATATGGTCACATTGCTCCGAATTGTAAAGCTGATAAGCTTAAAGGTTTAGGTGTCACGACCCAAATCCAGTCGTGATGGCGCCCAACAATCAAGCTAGGCCAGCCAAATCAACAGTTTAATTATAATACCATACCAGTCCCCAAATGGACAACCCAAGAAGAATATATGAGTTTAAGAACTCCAATAATAATAATACTGAACAAAAGTACTGACACTCCCAAAGATCCGGAGTCACAAGTCTAGAGCCTCTAACAAAACCCAATATGAAATAGAGAGTACGATATAGAAGTACTCAAGTCTGAATACAAAATATACAATAACAACTGGAATGAGAGGAGAAGCTAGGCTCTGCGAACGTAGGCAGGGACCTCAGCAACTCGATATGACACTGCAAACGCTGGAGATGCCTGTCTACTGCTCCTGAGTACCTGAGTCTGCACACAAAAGGTGCAGGGAGTAGGGGTGAGTACTAAGTACTCGGTGAGTAACAAATATATATATGTAGCTGACAGTAAGAAATCCACAAAATACCACAATATGAAGCTACACTACTGTCCGAATCTCCTACGAACTAGCAACAACAATACAATACAGCTACCACAGAGTAATTCAACAAATACAGATGCAATGCAATGCACATAACCGCTACGGCGTGTAGCCCGATCCGATTTAACGTCGACGGCGCTCACTGGGGGTGTGTACAGACTCCGGAGGGGCTCCTACAGCCCAAACGCAATACTGCTGCGGCGTACAGCCCGATCCTCATAGCAACCACTGCGGCGTGCAGCCCGATCCCATACTCAATCCACAATAAGCAATTTAAGTCACAAAACAATTCATTTTCCTAAATTCCAGTTCTCAATTCATAATATGAAAAATGCTTTAACTTTATTAAGTTTGTAAAAAAAAAACCGGTGACTTAGCATTTCAAAAGTGTGATTACAATTCCCAGGACTGAGATCGGTGATTTAAGCAATCTTTAGCTATCACATAAATATTGTCCTCTAAGGACGCTACAGATCGGCACAAGGCCCCAAACAAGGCTTACAGCCCACAAATATATCAAATACAGTGTATTTCCAACACTAACAACATATTATTCATTTCCGGGATGGACCAAGTCTCAATCCCCAATCACAATCAATCCCGCACCTGCCACGGTGTGCGAGCCACGCCCTATTAGCGTCACAATGTGCTAAGCCGGGGTTTCGAACCCTCCAGGCTACAATATACACAAACTACTCACCTCTAGCCGGTCGTAGAATCGTCCGCGATGCCCTTTCCTTTGAATTTCGTTGCCTCGTGTGTAGAATCTAGTCAAATAACAATAATTATATCAAATACGGGTCAAAGAATCATAACCCACTTCAGTTTATATGAAATTCGCAAAATTACGCCAAGTTGGTAAAACCCGACTTTCGGTACGATTCTCGAAAAATTACGAAAGTCTCATATTCGGAACCCTCATCTCAATACGAGTCTAAGCATATCAATTTTACCAAATTCGGACTCCATTTGCTCATTCAAAACCTTGATTTTCTAAAGTTCAAGCCTAGGGTTAAATCTTCCATGAATCACCCCAAATTCTTCCATTTTCATGATATAATTGCATAATAATACCAATACTAATCATAGTTTAAGTCCATAGTTGCTTACCCGATGATTTCCCTTGAGTTTCTCTTCAAAATCGCCTAAATCGCCTCTAAAGCCGAGACCCAAATGTGTGAAATGTTCTGAAATTTTTCTCACTTCTGATACACTTAACTTACAGCGATTTTCGCTTCTGCGGAAGAATTTCCGCTCCTACGCGTCCGCTTCTGCGGAGATTCGATCGCTCCTGCGGATATTTCCGCTTCTGCGACTAGGAGTCCGCCACGCGGACTCGCCTAAGTGGCTACCCTTCCGCTTCTGCGATCCCTCACCTCATGGCCCTGGGCCGCTTCTGCGGCTCACCTTCCGCACCAGCGGTGCCGCCCCTGCGGGCCCAGCTCTGCTTCCGCGATCAACAGCGCTTCTGTGCCCCCACGTCCGCTCCTGCGCCCCAATTTCTGCAGGAGCAAAAACAATAGCAATTTCCATGTTTTTCTCCCGATTAACCATCCGAAAACACCCCGAGGCCCCCGGGACCTCATTCAAACACACCAACACATCCTAATTCCTTATTTGAACTTGTTCCAATCATAAAAACACCATCCTAAACATCAAAATCACCAATTAACCACGGATTCAAGCCTAAGTTTCTTCAAAACTTTCAAAACTAACATTCAATCCAAAACCCGATCAAACGATGTCCGAATGACCCGAAAATTTGCAGACATATCCAAAATCACATAACGAAGCTACAGAAATTGTCGGAATTCCATTCCGACCCCGGATCAAAATATCACCTACCATCCGGTTTTCGCCAAAAAATAGTTATTCAAAATGGTTTAGTAATCTCAAAACCAAAAATGAACCTTTTTCAAACTGAAGTAAGATTTCTTGGTCATAATATCTGTCAAGGAAAAATTACTCCTATTCAAAGATCCATTGATTTTGCTTCTAAGTTCCCTGATGTTATTACTGACAAGACTATGTTACAAAGATTTTTAGGAAGTTTGAATTATATTTCCCCTTTCTACAAAAATCTTTCTCGAGATTTAGCTCCTCTTTATGATAGGCTAAAAAAGGATTCTAAATCTCCTTGGACTGATAATCTGACAAATTTAGTTAAACAGGTAAAACAACGTGTTCATTCACTGCCCTGCTTAACTCTTGCCAATCCTAACTGGCAAAAAATTATTGAAACTGATGCTTCCAACATTGGCTTTGGTGGGATTCTTAAACAAATTAATCCTAACGATAAGCATGAGTATTTGATTCGTTTCCATTCTGGAAAATGGAATGAAGCCCAAAGGAAATACCCTACTGTGGCTCATGAAATGCTTTGTATTGTCAAATGTGTTCTAAAATTTCAAGATGATTTATATAATCAGAAGTTTTTAATAAAAACTGATGCTCAGTCTGTTAAATTTATGTTTAACAAAGATTATAAGCATGATGCTTCTAAAATGATTTTTGCTAGGTGGCAAGCACGGCTGGCACCCTTTGATTTCGAAATTCTTTATAAAAAGGGAATTGATAATTCTCTACCAGATTTCTTTTCAAGAGAATTTCTAAGTTAAAATATGAATCTTAGTGCATATTTTTGTGATGAAAAAATAATTTCTATTCTTCTTGCCATTCCCCTTGGACAAGATATCCAAGAAATAATTTTGAAGAAACTCATTGATGAAATTCTAGAACAAGATCTAGAAGATGACTTCTCATGTTCAATATTCGATTATGAAGATGAACATATTCCATGGTATGACTTACATAATTATTTTTATGAATACTACTAATCCTCTTTTTATCTTATTCAAGGATGGGTGGAAACGGAGAACCACTATGGTCTCCACCAGTCCGCGGCAAAGGCGGAGGACAGAGTAATCGGGGAAAGGGAAGATATGTCCCTCCAACTTCCCCAAATTCATCTTATTCATCATCCAGAGATTTCCCAGCATTAAGAAAAATAGCGGGAAAAACCTTGATCAATTCAAAGGTTGGAGAATCTTCTTCAACTCCAGCAATTTCACTGGACAATATTCCGGAAAGTCATCCATTATATGGACAATTAAAAGCTTTCCTTGATTCTCAGAAGCAAAGTGATACATTCGCTTCAATGATGAAAGAAGGAGATACGGCTTCAAAGGAATTCAATAAAGGATCAAAAGAAATGATATTTCTTATTGAGCCTTCTGATATGAAAAGGGACCCGTGGGAAATATGCCAACGGTACCTTACATCGGGATTGTATTTTCCGGGTGAATCATACAAACAACGTAGTTACTACGAGAACCTGTTAATCGCTACGGGCACTGTTAATATTCAACACTTCACTGGTAACGATAACAAAACTTACCAGTATTCCAAATTGATTGTTAAAAGAATTTTAACAATTGAAGCTTGGGGAATTTCTACGATTTCTGAAAAGAAAGTTTTAATAAATAAAACTCCTACAAGCTTTACTTATTGGGATTATATCCAGGCTTTTTCAAAAGTATTTTATTACAATAATGAAAAGCATAAACATTCTTGGTGGATAAAAATCTGCTCAAATGTTTTTAATGAACCAATTCCTACTTGGTTTATTAAATGGTGGACATATTTTGGTCCTACCACAAAAATTTTACCAGAATCATTCCTAAATCTTTATAAAGATTGGACTGTAGTTTCGCCATTTTTAACGGATTTATATTTATCCGAACACATCTGCAAAGTAGATACTATTGACCAGATGTATTTCTTTATTGAATATTCTATTCCATGGATTTGTAAATGGATACCAGAAGTGGGATATACTTCCCCTGAAGAACAAATTCCATGCCTATACCGAGTCTATTATACCAATTTCTGGGACAAGTTGATGAAGACAGATCCCCAAACAAAAACGCTTTATGGCACCGAATTAATTAATCAGATTAAAAATTCAGTTGCTGAATATAAGATAAAGCCGAAGAAATTGGTAGCTGACAATTCAGTAACTCATATTGCCAGGAGAATCTCCGTACAAGAAGGCGATAGGGAGGAAATGATCAGAAATTATTTAAAAGAGGTAGAGCAAAGTCTGTTAAAAAACCTCTCCCAAATTGATAAATCAGATTCTTCAATGAGAAGTAATTCCAATACTGGAGATATGCCAGATACAGATTTAGAGGAGTCGCAAAGACCAGAAACACCTTCTTCTATAACAGAAGAAAAATTCTTCAAATAGAACAATATTTACAAGCACAGAAAGGGAAGGACAAGATGTAATAATAATCTTGTTGAAAAATTGTCCGCTTTATTTGTTTTATTCTTATCAGCAGACAAAATAATTGGCTGCTTTTTGTAAGGGCCCGAATATGGGACCCATAGAGATTCCTTTTGTTCTCCAGGTCCGTCTATATAAGGACCACTCCCTTATTCATTTGGAGCAAGCCAAGTTTTTGGCAATCTCTCTAATCTCTCTCTTCTCTCTCATCTCTCTCTTGTAACATATTCTCTCAAATAAATAAAAGTTTGTGTTTATATTATCCGGCGTCTTCTGGTGACATCATCGTCCTTTCCGATCAGGTACTATTCCGATCTCCCTTCTTCTTCTCTTCAGATGATAGTCGGAACTATTTCCGGCTAAGTTTGTTCATATCTATGTTGAAACTCCGGTAACTACAGTAAGTATGTCATGATTCTATCTAGACTCAATCATAATATTATGAGTAGGTTATCATAAATCTCAGCCTTATATCCTTTAATTTAAGAGTTGACTTGGTTCAAAGGTAACCAAGCCAGAATCGCCGTTCCACCACCTTTGAACCAAGTCAACTCTTAAATTAAAGGATATAAGGCTGAGATTTATGATAACCTACTCATAATATTATGATTGAGTCTAGATAGAATCATGACATACTTACTGTAGTTACCGGAGTTTCAACATAGATATGAACAAACTTAGCCTGAAATAGTTCTGACTATCATCAGAAAAAGATGAAGAAGAAGGGAGATCGGAATAGTACCTGATCGGAAATGCCGACGACGTTACCAGAAGACGCCGGATAATATAAACACAAACTTTTATTTATTTGAGAGAATATGTTACAAGAGAGAGATGAGAGAGAAGAGAGAGATTAGAGAGATTGCCAAAAACTTGGCTTGCTCCAAATGAATAAGGGAGTGGTCCTTATATAGACGGACCTGGAGAACAAAAGGAATCTCTATGGGTCCCATATTCGGGCCCTTACAAAAAGCAGCCAATTATTTTGTCTGCTGATAAGAATAAAACAAATAAAGCGGACAATTTTTCAACAAGATTATTATTACATCTTGTCCTTCCCTTTCTGTGCTTGTAGGTATTGTTCTATTTGAAGAATTTTTTCTTCTGTTATAGAAGAAGGTGTTTCTGGTCTTTGCGACTCCTCTAAATCCGTATCTGGCATATCTCCAGTACTGGAATTACTTCTCATTGAAGAATCTGATTTATCAATTTGGGAGAGGTTTTTTAACAGACTTTGCTCTACCTCTTTTAAATAATTTCTGATCATTTCCTCCCTATCGCCTTCTTGTACGGAGATTCTCCTGGCAATATGAGTTACTGAATTGTCAGCTACCAATTTCTTCGGCTTTATCTTGTATTCAGCAACTGAATTTTTAATCTGATTAATTAATTCGGTGCCATAAAGCGTTTTTGTCTGGGGATCTGTCTTCATCAACTTGTCCCAGAAATTGGTATAATAGACTCGGTATAGGCATGGAATTTGTTCTTCAGGGGAAGTATATCCCACTTCTGGTATCCATTTACAAATCCATGGAATAGAATATTCAATAAAGAAATACATCTGGTCAATAGTATCTACTTTGCAGATGTGTTCGGATAAATATAAATCCGTTAAAAATGGCGAAACTGCAGTCCAATCTTTATAAAGATTTAGGAATGATTCTGGTAAAATTTTTGTGGTAGGACCAAAATATGTCCACCATTTAATAAACCAAGTAGGAATTGGTTCATTAAAAACATTTGAGCAGATTTTTATCCACCAAGAATGTTTATGCTTTTCATTATTGTAATAAAATACTTTTGAAAAAGCCTGGATATAATCCCAGTAAGTAAAGCTTGTAGGAGTTTTATTTATTAAAACTTTCTTTTCAGAAATCGTAGAAATTTCCCAAGCTTCAATTGTTAAAATTCTTTTAACAATCAATTTGGAATACTGGTAAGTTTTGTTATCGTTACCAGTGAAGTGTTGAATATTAACAGTGCCCGTAGCGATTAACAGGTTCTCGTAGTAACTACGTTGTTTGTATGATTCACCCGGAAAATACAATCCCGATGTAAGGTACCGTTGGCATATTTCCCACGGGTCCCTTTTCATATCAGAAGGCTCAATAAGAAATATCATTTCTTTTGATCCTTTATTGAATTCCTTTGAAGGCGTATCTCCTTCTTTCATCATTGAAGCGAATGTATCACTTTGCTTCTGAGAATCAAGGAAAGCTTTTAATTGTCCATATAATGGATGACTTTCCGGAATATTGTCCAGTGAAATTGCTGGAGTTGAAGAAGATTCTCCAACCTTTGAATTGATCAAGGTTTTTCCCGCTATTTTTCTTAATGCTGGGAAATCTCTGGATGATGAATAAGATGAATTTGGGGAAGTTGGAGGGACATATCTTCCCTTTCCCCGATTACTCTGTCCTCCGCCTTTGCCGCGGACTGGTGGAGACCATAGTGGTTCTCGGTTTCCACCCATCCTTGAATAAGATAAAAAGAGGATTAGTAGTATTCATAAAAATAATTATGTAAGTCATACCATGGAATATGTTCATCTTCATAATCGAATATTGAACATGAGAAGTCATCTTCTAGATCTTGTTCTAGAATTTCATCAATGAGTTTCTTCAAAATTATTTCTTGGATATCTTGTCCAAGGGGAATGGCAAGAAGAATAGAAATTATTTTGTCATCACAAAAATATGCACTAAGATTCATATTTTAACTTAGAAATTCTCTTGAAAAGAAATCTGGTAGAGAATTATCAATTCCCTTTTTATAAAGAATTTCGAAATCAAAGGGTGCCAGCTGTGCTTGCCACCTAGCAAAAATCATTTTAGAAGCATCATGCTTATAATCTTTGTTAAACATAAATTTAACAGACTGAGCATCAGTTTTTATTAAAAACTTCTGATTATATAAATCATCTTGAAATTTTAGAACACATTTGACAATACAAAGCATTTCATGAGCCACAGTAGGGTATTTCCTTTGGGCTTCATTCCATTTTCCAGAATGGAAACGAATCAAATACTCATGCTTATCGTTAGGATTAATTTGTTTAAGAATCCCACCAAAGCCAATGTTGGAAGCATCAGTTTCAATAATTTTTTGCCAGTTAGGATTGGCAAGAGTTAAGCAGGGCAGTGAATGAACACGTTGTTTTACCTGTTTAACTAAATTTGTCAGATTATCAGTCCAAGGAGATTTAGAATCCTTTTTTAGCCTATCATAAAGAGGAGCTAAATCTCGAGAAAGATTTTTGTAGAAAGGGGAAATATAATTCAAACTTCCTAAAAATATTTGTAACATAGTCTTGTCAGTAATAACATCAGGGAACTTAGAAGCAAAATCAATGGATCTTTGAATAGGAGTAATTTTTCCTTGACAGATATTATGACCAAGAAATCTTACTTCAGTTTGAAAAAGGTTCATTTTTGGTTTTGAGATTACTAAACCATTTTGAATAACTATTTTCTTAAAAATATCCAAATGTTGGATATGATGTTCAAGAGTTTTTGAGAATACCAAAATATCGTCGATATAGACTATAATAAAATCTAAATAAGGGTTGAATATATCATTCATAATTTTCTGAAATTCAGAAGGTGCATTTTTCAAACCAAAAGGCATCACATTCCATTCGTATTGACCAAACGGAACAATAAATGCAGTTTTATAAGAATGTTCTTTGAAAATCTGAATTTGCCAATAACCAGATTTTAAATCAAATTTTGAAAATATGTTTGAATCATAAAGTCTTGAAAGCAAATCTCTCTTGTTGGGGATTGGATATCTAATCCATTTCAAAACTTTGTTTAAAGGTTTGTAATTAATCACCAGACGGGGATGACCACGTTCTTTCTCAGCTGCATTATTCACATAAAAAGCAGTACAAGACCAAGGTGATTTAGAAGGTTTAATCAAATTCTTTTGTAAAAGATTATCAATCTCTTTTTTACAAAATTCAACTAACTCTGCATTCATTTGACAGGGTCGTGATTTAGTAGGAATCTTTTCTTCTGAAAAATCGTCTTCATAAGGAAGAGTGACAATATGTTTCTTTCTATTCCAAAAAGCACTTGGATGATCAAGCACAAATATCAACAGTCATTTTTTCAGAAATCAATTTAATTTTTTCTTGAACTTTTGCCGATTGAAGAGAATTTTTAATATTAAGACTATAAATTTCGAGTTGTAAAGAATTTACAAATCTTTCTTTATTTAAAATAATAGAGTTTATATCTCTAGTAATGGGATCAGTTACAAACTGAAATGAAATTGGGTTACCATTAAAAGTAGTTGTAAAACCCTTTTCATCAAGGTGAGTAAAAGGAAAAATTGCATTTATAAAAGGTGTTCCTAAAATAATTTGAGGACTCATGCAATCTTTTACCAGAAAAAAGAAATGAGGAATACAAACTTTGTTCTGGCAAATATGGGCTTTACTTAATTTATAACGAATAGACAAAGAGTGATTAGAAGCAGATTTAACTACATGAGTAGTTTTTTCAAATAATCTAGAAGGAATTAATCCTTCTTGAATACAACTAACATCAACACCACTATCAATTAAAGCAGTACCAGTTATAGTAAACTCTCTATTAACTAAAATTGTACACTGAACATGCCATTTATGCGCAGTTACAACCTGCATCATTCCTAAAAAAATATCTTTTTTAGAAAAATATAGATTTTTATTTAAAAAATCTGTGTCAGAAGAATTATTTTCTTCAAAAAGAATTTTTTCTTTTCCTTTATTAGGAACAAAAGTTGAAGCTTCAGAATCGGATGATGAGCTGTCATTTCTCTCTAACTGAGAAATTCCGTGATGGTGAACTGCCTGATTCTGTTTCAGAGATTTAATCTCTTGCTTCAGTTTTTCAACTTCGAATTTTAAATCATCGAGTGAAGAATCGCGAATTTCGACAATTTCATGCTTCTTTTGTAATCTGTCAAAAACTTCTTTCATAGAATAAATTTCAGGAATAAAGTTTTTCGGCTTATTCTTTTGAAAAGACTTTGAAGGAGAAGAAGAAGAAGCTTTTGAAGTCATTTCTAAAATTTTGTTACGAATATCATCGTCTTTAATCTCTTTCAAAAGTTCTATAACATTTTCAGAATTAATCATGTTGAAATCAAGATTATCAAATTGAGATTGAAGTTTATAAAAATCATCGTTTTCACAAGTACATGTATCCCCTGCACAATTTAAACAATTATTTTGATCGTCTAAATCAGTATCATAATCAGGACTATCTTCCTGATTACTAGTTGAAGAGGGGTAATTATCAGACTGATCTGTATTTTCAGCATAGGCTTCATAGATCATGGTTGAAATCTTGTCTTGGACTTCTTCATCAAGTCCTAAACCTTTAAGCTTATCAGCTTTACAATTCGGAGCAATGTGACCATATTGACCACATTTGTAACACTTAATTTTGCGAAGTTCTCATTTAGAGAAATTCTTTGCGAATCTTGTAGACTTACGGTGCGCCTTTTTAGCTTCCCTTTTTTCCCTATAGTGTTCGGAACGTCTACGATATTTCTTACGACGAGGTCTATCATCAGAATAATGTTTAGACCTAGAAGGTCCTTCAATACCGAATTGTCACGACCCGGATTTTCCCCCAACATCGGGATCGTGATGGCGCCTACTCGTGGTAGCTAGGCAAGCCACTGTATTCATACTATCCTGTTTTTAACACAATTTTAATTAAATAAATGCGGAATACTTTATCGAAATGGATATAACAAATCACAAAGTGAAAATTATACCGAAATCCTCTACCCAAGACGTGGAGTCACCAACTCACAAACTACTATGGAATACTACACATAAAAGTGTGAAGGAAATATAACATAATACTGTTTGTCCCGGAACAACGAGACTACAGCTATTAACGTAAATAGAGAAAGAGACGCCGGGCCTGCGGACGTCTGCAAGCTACCTCGGTCTCAAATGTGATCAACTCCCACGCAATCTATTTACTGCTGCTGCTGCTCCTGATCGTAACCTGGACCCGTGCAAAAACGCACAGAAGTGTAGCATCAGCACAACCGACCCCATGTGCTGGTAAGTGCCTGGCCTATCCCGGCGAAGTAGTGACAAGCCTAGGACCAGACACCTACATAAACCTGTGCAATTCAATATATATATGTGTGTACCACAAAATAACAAGAAATAATCAAGTATTAACCCAATAAGCAATATCTTGAAGAATTCAACAAGTAACCACAGTTAATAATTTCGCAAGGAAAAATCAAAGTGTAATGTAAACACAAGTAATATCAATTCAAGAAATAGCAAACAGTTGCACGGCATCACCCTTCGTGCTTTTACTCTCGTCCTCACCAAGTAAACAAATAGAGTACACGGCATCACCCTTCGTGCTTTATCACTCTTCCTCACCCAAATAACAATCAAATAAGTTCACAAGGAAAAACAAGGTGTAATGGAAACACAAGTAATATCAAGTCAAGAAATGGCAAATAGTTGCACGGCATCAACGAAATAAAATATAATGGAAAAACAAGTAATATTAATTCAAGAAATAGCAAGCAATTGCACGGCATCACCCTTCGTGCTTTTACTCTCATCCTTACCAGATAGACAAATAAAGTACACCGCATCACCCTTCGTGCTTTTACTCTCATCCTCACATCCATAGTACGGCATGATCCTTCGTACATGGTTCAATAACAGGGCACGGCATGATCCTTCGTGCATAATCAATAAATAAACATGGCACGGCATTAACCTTCGTGCATAAATAAATAAAACATGGCACGACATCACCCTTCGTGCATTATCACTCTTCCTCACCCAAATAACAATCACAGTTAAGGGTAAAGAAAGAAAAAGTAATTCATAATCCGTCCCATCAAGGGCAATCAATAATAATCTTCACAACAAGTCCCAACCAGGGAGAACAATAACAATTCATCTGTAATATATCTCAAAATAATTATTTTCCAACGACTCACGGTCATACTAGACGCCGGTGTATGGATGCTCGTCACCACAGCCCATACACCGCACTCGATCACATAACACATAGCACATAATCCTATTCCCTCAAGCTAGGATAGAACAAACACTTACCTCGAATGCTTATGAACAATCCAATCCGTGTAAATGTCTTTTCTTTCAATTTGGCTCCAATCCAACCGTATCTATACACAATTGATTTAATATCATCAATTCTACTCCACAAACTAATTCTTAATACCAAATAACACTTTTACAACATTCTGCCATGAATAGTAAATTTCAACCCCGAGCCCACATGGTCGGAATTCGGGGTTAGGACCAAAATCCGGTTACCCATCCCCCCACGAGTTCATGTATATAATTTGTTTCAAAATCGGACCTCAATTCGAGGTCCAATTCCCCAAATTATGAAAAAACCTATTTTCTAACAAAACAAGAATTTTTACCATGAAAATCATTGATTTCTTATGAAAAACATGTTTAATGATGTTAGGAATTGAAAGAATTAAGTAAAAAGTGACTTACAATCGTTTTGATGAAGAAGAAATCCTTGAAGAATCGCAAATGGGTGTTTTGGTTTTGTAAAATGTGAAGAAATGACCGAAATTCGTGTTTTTCAGGTCTCTGTGTTCGCATTTGCGAACATGGGTTCGCAATTGCGAACCCCGACCAATTTCTGGAGTTTGAAAAATAAGCTAAGGGACTTTAGTTCGCATTTGCGAAGCCAAGGCATATTGGGAGGTTCGCATTTGCGACATAATGTTCGCATTTGCGAACAAGGCTCCTTCGCATTTGCGAAGAAGGCTTCGCATTTGCGAAGCATGGCTTAGCAGTGAAGGCATCGCATTTGCGAAGAATGCTTCGCATTTGCGAAGCATGGCTTGGCAGTGAAGGCCTCGCATTTGCGAGGTTATGCGAACCCAAGCCTTCCTGGACGCCCTTCGCATTTGCGATCAAGGGTTCGCATTTGCGAACCCTGCCTTGGTCTGTCACCTTCGCAATTGCGAAAAATGCTTCGCATTTGCGAAGCCAACAACTGGGTGAAAAACCAGCAGTGCAAAAATTCAGAAATTTAACCAACGGCCTATCAAATCTTTACCCGAGCCCCCGGGCTCCAAACCAAACATGTACACAACCTCAAAAACACATTATGGACTTGTTCGTGCGATCATATCGCCAATATCACTTCGTTTCAATCAAATCAAGCCCCAAACTCATGGTTTTCATAGTTTTGATTTTTCAAAACTTCTTAACTTGGAACTCAAGGTCCAAAACATCTCAAACGACATCCAAATGTCACCAAACTTTACAGAAATCACATATATAATATTTTAGACTTGTACCGGGCGTCGGAACCAGAATACGAGCCCGATACCAAGGTCAATTAATTTATTTCCTTTAATAATTACATCAAAAACAATTTCACATAAAAATTCATAACTTGGGCTCTAGGCCTCATAATTCGACTCCGGACACATGTCCAAGTCCCATATTTTCCTACGGACCTCCCGGGACCATCCAATCTCGGGTCCGGATCCGTTTACCAAAAATGTTGACCGAAGTCAACCATATCAATATTAATATCATTTTTATCCAAATTTCTCATAGAATTCATATTTTCTATCATAAAATCTTTCCGGCTACATGCTCGGATCGTGCACGTAAATCGAGGCAACATAGAATGAGGTTTTCAAGGCCTCAGAAGCTCGAAACGATAAATTAAAATAAGTGATGACCCTTTGGGTCGTCACAATCTCCACCTCTAAAACAACCGTTCGTCCTCGAACGGACAAAAGAAAGAAGTACCGAGTCAGGAAACAAGTGTGGGTAACGGCTCCGCATATCAGACTCGGACTCCCAGGTCGATGCCTCAGGAGGCTGACCTCTCCACTGAACACGCACAGAAGGATAACTCTTCGACCTCAACTGTCGAACCTGTCGGTCTAGAATGGCCACCGGCTCCTCCTCGTAAGATAGATCATTGTCCAATTGGACAATACTGAAGTCTAACACATGTGTGGGATCGCCGTGGTATCTCCGAAGCATAGATACGTGAAAAACCGGATGCACGGCTGATAAGCTAGGCGGCAAAGCTAATCTGTAAGCCACCCCTCCCACTCTGTCTAGAATCTCAAATGGACCAATATACCTAGGGCTGAGCTTGCCCTTCTTTCCGAACCTCATCACGCCCTTCATAGGCGACACTCGGAGCAATACTCGTTCACCAACCATGAAATCTACATCTCGAACCTTACGATCCGCATAAGTCTTCTGTCTGGACTGAGCTGAACGCAATCTCTCCTGAATAGTCTTGACCTTATCCAAGGCCTCCTGAACTAAGTCTGTACCCAACAACCGAGCCTCTCCCGGTTCAAACCATCCAACTGGTGATCGACATCGCCTACCATACAACACCTCATACGGAGCCATCTGGATGCTAGATTGGTAACTGTTATTGTACGCGAACTCTGCTAATGGCAGAAACTGGTCCCACGAGCCTCCGAAATCAATAACACAGGCTCGAGGCATGTCCTCTAGAATCTGAATAGTCCTCTCGGACTGGCCATCCGTCCGAGGATGAAATGCTGTACTCAACTGAACCTGGGTGCCTAACTCCTGCTGGACCGCTCTCCAGAACCGCGAGGTAAACTGCGTACCCCGATCAGAGATAATAGATACCGGCACCCCATGGAGACGAACAATCTCCCTAATGTAAACCTCCGCTAACCTCTCCGACGAGTAGGAGACAGATACTGGAATAAAGTGTGCCGACTTGGTCAACCTATCAACAATGACCCAAATAGCATCAAATTTCCTCCGAGTCAAAGGAAGTCCAGTAACGAAGTCCATAGTGATCCGCTCCCATTTCCACTCGGGAATTTCAATCCTTTGGAATACACCACCAGGTCTCTGGTGCTCATATTTCACCTGCTGACAATTTAGACACCGAGCGACATACGCAACAATATCTTTCTTCATTCTGCGTCACCAATATTTCTGCCGTAAGTCCTGGTACATCTTCGCGGCGCCCGGGTGAATAGAATACCGCGAACCGTGGGCCTCTGCTAAGATCAACTCTCGAATCCCTTCGACATTGGGCACACAAACTCGACCCTGCAATTTCAATACCCCATCATCATCTAGGTTTGCCTGTGTGGCACCTCCCCGCTGTACTGTATCTCTCAACTCACGCAAACGAGGATCATCAAATTGCCTCTCACGGATGCGCTCTAATAATGAAGAACGAGCGACCGTGCAGGCTAACACCCTGCTAGGCTCGGAAATGTCTAATCTCACGAACCGGTTGGCTAAGGCCTGGACATCTAAAGCTAATGGTCTCTGATTGACCGGAATATATGCAAGACTACCCATGCTGGCATACTTTCTACTCAATGCATCGGCCACCACATTGGCCTTACCTGGGTGATATAATATAGTAACATCATAGTCTTTTAGCAACTCTAACCATCTCCGCCGTCGTAGATTCAACTCCTTCTGTTTGAACAAATACTGTAAGCTTTTGTGATCAGTGTACACCTCACATGTCACACCATATAGATAATGCCTCCAGATCTTTAAGGCATGAACCACTGCCGCTAATTCAAGATCATGAACTGGATAATTCTTCTCATGTATCTTTAACTGCCTCGAAGCATAAGCGATAACCTTACCATCCCGCATCAATACCGCTCCAAGCCCTGTACGAGATGCGTCACAATAAACTGTATAAGGCCCTGCACCCGTAGGTAGTACCAACACCGGTGCGGTGGTCAAGGCCGTCTTGAGCTTCGAAAGCTCGCCTCACACTCCTCTCGACCACCTGAAACTGGACACCCTTCTGGGTCAACCTGGTCATCGGGGCTGCAATAGAAGAAAACCCCTCTACAAAACGACGGTAGTAACCTGCTAATCCCAAGAAACTCCGTATCTCGGTCACTGAAGCTGGTCGAGGCCAATTCTGGACTGCCTCAATCTTCTTTGGGTCTACCTGAATACCCTCCACAGATACAATGTGACCCAGAAATGCTACCGAACTCAGCCAGAACTCACATTTTGAAAATTTGGCATATAGCTGATTATCCTTTAGAGTCTGAAGAACCACTCTGAGGTGCTGCTCGTGCTCTTCCTGGCCGCGGGAGTATACCAGGATGTCATCTATGAAGACTATCACGAACAGATCTAAGTAAGGCCTGAATACCCGATTCATCAACTCCATGAATGCTGCTGGGGCATTGGTCAACCCGAAGGACATGACCAAGAACTCATAATGCCCATATCTAGAGCGAAAGGTCTGTCTTAGGAATGTCAGCCGCCCTGATCTTCAGCTGATGGTAGCCTGACCTCAAGTCTATCTTAGAGAATACCCTCGCTCCCCGGAGCTGGTCAAACAAATCATCAATCCTCGGCAGTGGATATTTATTTTTGATAGTCACCTTGTTTAACTGCCGGTAATCAATACACATTCGCATCGAGCCATCCTTCTTCTTTACAAATAATACCGGTGCTCCCCAGGGGGAAACACTAGGCCTGATAAAACCCTTCTCAAGAAGGTCTTGCAACTGATCTTTCAACTCTTTTAGTTCCGGCGGGGCCATACGATAGGGTGGAATAGAGATGGGCTGAGTGCCCGGTGCCAAATCAATACAGAAGTCAATATCCCTGTCGGGTGGCATGCCCGGCAGGTCTGAAGGAAAAACCTCAGGAAACTCCCGTGCAATAGGGACCGACTCAATGGAAGGAACTTCTGCGCTGGAATCACGAACATAAGCCAAATAAGCTAGACACCCCTTCTCGACCATACGTCGAGCCTTAACATAGGAAATAACAGTGCGAACGGAGTGGCTTGAGGTACCCTTCCACTCTAATCGGGGTGATTCTGGCAAGGCTAAGGTGACAGTCTTAGCATGACAATCAAGAATATCATGGTATGGGGACAACCAGTCCATCCCCAATATGACATCAAAATCTACCATATCCAAGAGCAACAGATCAACACGGGTCTCAAGACCCCCAAATATAACTACGCACGAATGATGCACCCGATCGACTACAATAGAGTAACCCACTAGCGTAGCCACATAAACTGGAATATCCAGAGCATAGCTGGGCACAGCCAAATACGGTGCGAAGTAGGAAGACACATAGGAATATGTAGATCCAGGGTCAAATAATACTGAAGCACCTCTGCCACACACAAGAATAGTACCTGTAATCACGGCATCTGATGCCTCTGCCTCTGGCCTGGCCGGTAAAGCATAGAATCGGGGATCTGCACCTCCCCTCTGAGCTGCGTCTCTAGGACGACCATCAACTGGCTGACCTCTACCTCTGGCTGGACGGTCTCTACCCCTACGGTCTCGACCTCCACCTCTAAAATCTCTACCCCCGCCTCTGGCTGGCTGGGCAGGCTGAGGGTCAGCTGGGGCCCGAATCATAGGACGAGGACCTCGCTGCTGAGAGTTGCCCGCTGCTATAGGGCAATTCCTGATAAAATGACCTGGGTCGCCACAACCGTAGCAACTCTTAGACTGATAGGGCTGCTGGCCCTGACGACCTGAATGGCCTCCACGAACGCTCTGAAGAGGCTGAGCATTAATAGGATACTGGTCTGAATAATGCCCCCGAGAACCACGATCACCTGATCCACCCTGTGAAGCTTGAAGGGCGGAATGAAAAGGCCTGGAGGACTGGCCTCTATCAAAGGATTCTCTGCTACCAGAGGAAGAACCACCAAATCTACCTGAATGACGAGGCCTCTTATCCGAAGAATAACCGCCTCCCCTAGCAAGAGCCATCTCAACTCTGCGTGCTGCATTGGCTGCCTCCTGAAATGATATGTCACTCCCCACGCCCATAGCCATCTGGAGTCTAATCGGCTGATTGAGCCCATCTATAAATCTGCGGACCCTCTCCCGCTCCGTGGGAAGTATCACCACTGCATGACGAGCCAAGTCAATAAATCTCGTCTCATACCGTGTAACTGTCATAGTGCCCTGATGGAGGCGCTCAAACTGCCTCCGAAGTAAATCCCGCTGAGTAGCAGGGAGAAACTTCTCCATAAATAGTTCCGCAAACTGGTCCCATGATAGAGCTGGGGACCCTGCTGGTCGAGTCAGGCAATAATCTCTCCACCAAGTCTTGGCGGATCCTGCAAGTCTGAAGGTACAGAAATCAACTCCCTTTGTCTCCACGATCCCCATAGTCTTGAGAATCTCATGGCAACTGAATAAAAAGTCCTGAGGATCCTCTGATGCGGCTCCACTGAATGTAGTGGTAAATAGCTTGGAGAACCGATCAAGCCTCCATAACGAATCGAAAGTCATGGCCGCTCCATCGCCGGCATAAGCTGTGGTACCTGACTGAGTGGCCACAGCTGGCTGAATTACTGGTGCCTGAGGCTGAGGAGCTACTGGCTCCGGAGTATGAGCAATAGGAGTCCGGGCCCCTCCTCCAGCCTGAGAAGTAGCTGGGGCAACTGATAATAGACCCGCTCTGGAAATGCTATCCATAAATCCCGCTATTCTGACCAAAGCATCCCGGAGATCCGGGTAATCAAAGCCTCTCCTGGGACCTGAGCTGGGCCCACTGGAGCTGCTGGAACCGGAACCTCCTCATCAATCTTAATATGAGGCTCCACCTCTGGGGTAGCTGCCTGGGGCTGAGCTCTACCCCTACCACGGCCTCTAGTACGGCCTCGGCCCCTGCCCCTCACAGGAGCTGTCTGGGGCTCGGGCTGCTGGTCAGCGGACGAAGAAGTGCGTGTCCTTACCATCTGCGAAAGGACAGAATAGAAATTCAATCAGTAATTGAGGAACAAGTCGCACGACAAGAAAGAACAAATGAGAGACTTTTTCCTAACTCAATAGACTCTGGAGGACAAGTACGGACGTCTCCGTACCTACCTCTCAAACTCTACTAAGCTTGTTCGTGAGTGGTGAGACCTATGTAACCTAGAGCTTTGATACCAACTTGTCACGACCCGGATTTTCCCCCAACATCGGGATCGTGATGGCGCCTACTCGTGGTAGCTAGGCAAGCCACTGTATTCATACTATCCTGTTTTTAACACAATTTTAATTAAATAAATGCGGAATACTTTATCGAAATGGATATAACAAATCACAAAGTGAAAATTATACCGAAATCCTCTACCCAAGACGTGGAGTCACCAACTCACAAACTACTATGGAATACTACACATAAAAGTCCTGAAGGAAATATAACATAATACTGTTTGTCCCGGAACAACGAGACTACAGCTATTAACATAAATAGTGTAACGACCCGGCCCGTCGTTACGGAAATTTCCACCCCGTTACCTTGAATTAACATATCTTATGCTTCTATATCAGTGTTAGAACCTATCGGGCGAGTTAGGAGTGAATTGAATGGAAAATGAAGCAAATAGCATGTTTGAAGGAAGTTTGAATACGGAAAGTCAACCTAGAGTTGACTATCGAGTTAGAGTGCTCGGAATCGGATTCTGATGATTCGACTAGTTCCGGGAGGTGAATTGTGACTTAGGGGAGCGATCGGAATTGAATTTGGAGGCCGGGTGTAGAAATAGGCTTGAATTGGCTAAGGTTGAATTTTGGCGAAATCCGAACGGTAGGTGAGATTTTGATCCGGGAGTCGGAATGGAATTCCGACAGTTGCAGTAGCTCCGTTAGGTGATTTTGGATATGCCTGCAAATTTTCAGGTCATTCGGACATCGTTTGGTCGGGTTTTTGATCGAATGTGAATTTTTGAAGTTAAAGTTAAACTTAAGCTTAAATTTGTTGAAAACGGACGATTTTGATGTTAACGATAGAGTTTTGATGATTGGAACAAGTTCGAATAAGGTTATAGGGCGTGTTGGTTCTTTTGGTTGAGGTCCCGGGGCCTCGGGTGAGTTTCGGGGTGGTTTCGGACCATTTCTAGGCCATTTTTAACTGCTGGTTTATGTCTGTAGCAGTGTTCTACGCGATCGCGGACAATGGGACGCGATCGCGGTGAGTAAAATGTGCGAAAAGTATTAATGAATCGCGATCGCGTGAAAAGCTCCGCGATCGCGAAGAAGGAAAACTTCTGTGCATTGATCCTACTTCGGAAGCTCATATCTTTTTATCTACAAGGAATATTAAGGTGATTCAAAAACGAAAGTTGTAGTTCATCGTGTCTAGTTTTCAGAAAGATAAATAAATAGTGATTTGGACATGTATGTAAATAGTTATGGACGTTACACTATAGGGTGTCCGAGAAGGATCTCTAATACACATGTATAAATTGGGAAGCTTATATCTAGAAATGTATATGGATTCAGGAAATGAGCATCAAATGAAAGTTATAGCCCTATGTGTCTAGTTTCCAGAACATCAAACCATTCATCATTCGGAGTTGTGTGCAAAGAGTTATGGCCATTATACTGAAGCCTGTCCGGAGGAACCGGAGTTTGTTCACCGCGATCGCGAAGCCTTTCCCGCGATCGCGAAGGGTAAATTTTGGGCCAAATTTTGTTCTCCGCGATCGCTGGGCCATTCCCGCGATCGCGATGAGTAATATGCCTGGGCAGAATGTTTTTAAAACATTCCAGTCGCGAAATCAACCCATTTTTCCACTATTTTTGGTCATTCTTGAGAGCTTTTGGACGAGAATTGAAGGGATTTCGACGGGGAATCATTGGAGGTAAGTTTTATGAGTTAAATACATGATTTTATCAAAGAATCTTCCATTAATTCTCTGAATTTGGGTAAGAAATCAAGAAAATTAGGGCTTTGAGCAAAAATCTTAAAATGGGGATTTGAAGGACCATTTGTGGTCCGAATTGGGAGTTCTTGGTATGTACGGACTCGTGGAGAGACGAGGATTCCGAAAATATGAGTTTCATAATTTTTCGAGATGTGGGCCCGGGGCTCGAGTTTTGCCAATTTCGTGATTTTTGATATTTTTCGAGTTCTTTCGATTGGGTTATGTTCCATTAGCCTATTTTGATATATTTGTGCTGATTTGTGCTAGTTTTGACGTGCGTGGATGCCGGTTCGAGGAGCTAAGGCGTCGCGGGCATGAGCTTTCGTCGCGCTGTATTGAGGTGAGTAATAGATGTGGGTGATGACCAGCGGGTTCGAAACCCCGGTATACCACGTTGTGACGCTGTATAGCGGCGAGACACGCACACTCTTGAGAGTGCGGGGTCGATCATGAACTGGAGACTATATATTAGTCCGACTTGTTGATACTGTATTATTGGCTATTCTCGAGCCGTCGAACCTCCTTCTCGGATGGTTGCATATATATATATATATATTGTGATAATGGCCACTCTTGAGCCGAGGAACCCCTTCTTGGGCGGTTGAGTATACTTGTGGGCCGTGAGCCAGAGTTATTGGATCCCGCGAGGATCGTTATCATTGTCTTATCATATAGACATGCTAGTTTACTACCAGTCCGCACCTATTTTTGTTATTATGCTAATTCCAATCTCCGGAACTTGATATTACTGTTTTCCAACCGAAAAATGATAAAAGAGTTTTCAAAAACTACTTTTGAGCCTGCGAGGCTGTATCTGCATATTAGCTGACTAGTAGTGGATCGGGCTGCACGCCGCAGCGAGATATATGTTGGATCGGACTGCACGCCGCAGGAATATCTCTATGAGATGTGCTTGGGCTGTAGGAGCCCCTCCGGAGTCCGAACCCCCACAGTGAGCACGGGTACCCAAAATTGGAGTCGGGCTACGCGCCGTAGCGGTCATATCATGCATTGCATTGCATTTAGCTACATCTGCTAGCTGTTATACTGTTTTGCTGGTACTTGTTGGTACAGGTACAGTTGATATTGGTTCTGTTACAGGGTATTTGATTACAGCTTTAAATAGTGCTTTATTATGGATTTCTTATCTACGCTGTCTTACCCCTGTTTATTACTACTGAGTCTAGCAGTACTCATTTTACTCCCTGCACCTTGTGTGCAGATCCAGGTACCTCTCAGCAATCCTGATCCGGTAGCTGTTCGAGGCGACTTCTGTAGGGATATTCGAGGTAGCTGCAGAGTCCGCAGGACCCGATATTCCTTCCTACTGTCTTTTGATTTTGTATTGACATTTCTTTCCGCACTTGGTATTTTTTGTAAACCTTTATACACTTACGTTCAGTAGAGGCTCATGACTCTTGACCCTTGGTCTATGGGAGTTGAAGTATTATGGGACTTGGTTCCCCGTTTTCGTTATATGTTTCGCTGTTATTTCGCGAATTAATATGCCTAAATGGGCTAAAGTGAGCTTCTAGCTCCGTGGTTGATATTGATTGGTCAGGCTGGCTTAGCAATGTGCTGGGCGCCATCACGACCGGATTTGGGGTCGTGACAAGAGGTTTGATTCTCAAACGGCTACAATTCAAAGACTGAAGCGA